>VZTA01000964.1:157629-179769 GCA_013398855.1 Mohoua ochrocephala
TGTGCGAGCTGCCGTGCCCCGGTGTGGGGGTCCCCCCCGGACACCCCCCATGCTGGCGAGGGAAGGAGGGGGGGGGCGCACACATTTGTCACTCTGTCCCCCCTCCCCGGCAAGGGCTGGTGGGACAGAAGGTGCTGCGCCGTAAGACAATTGCGGAGCGTGAAATTCAATTAGTTAAGGGCCTGGTTGCAATTTCACAGGCCCTAAAAAAAAAGAGAGGGAGAAGAGAGAGGAAAAGGGGGGGTGACGTTTTTATGGCCTTTCTTATTTATTTATTTCGCTCCTCTCCCGAGGTGGGTCCCCCTCCCCTCGCCTCCTCCTCGCACCAGCTTGGATATGCCTTTTTAAGAAGTTATTTAGAGTTCATATCTGTCACATCTATTTAACGCCCACGGGATGATGTTCCGGGGGGATCCTGACACCGGCTGATCCTGCCCGTCCTCTCTCCCTGCCTCTGCAGGTGTCCCAGTGAAGGTCACCAACGCTGGGGACGGAGCCACTCGTTCCTCGGCCCTGGAGCTCTTTGTGTACCTGAACGACATCGCGTGAGTGCCACCCTGCCCGGCTGGCAGAGGGGACAAGGGCAGCCTCCCCAGGGTGCCCAGGGTGGGGTGGAAGCAGGATGCTCACTGCAGACATGTCCTGATGAGCCCAGGGATGATGGTCAACGATGGGATGGTCCTAGTTGTGCCATAAATGCCAGGAAGCAGAGCTGGGCACCAAGGCCAGGAGCACAAGGGTATAAATACCCCAGGGTTTTGCTCGCTGTGCATGAGGAGGATTAAAAAGCCCTCTGAAAGCTCTCTGGGCTAGCGGTGTGCCCCAGCTGTCCTGCCCACTGCAGGGCACCCTTTACTTGTTGTCCCAGCTCAGTCCTGGACCCCCTGCTCTCACATCTTGCCTCACCCTGCCTCCCTGAGAGGGCTCAGTGTCCCTTTTGTGTGGAGGGTTGACTTTTTTGGGCCATGGGGACCTGCTGGCCAGGTTCATTGCCCTTTTCTATTCCTGTCTCCACAGCAGCAGCTCCTTTGGGGTTTTCTTTCCCGTGCTGTCCCATGGCTGGTTTCTGCTGCTGCTGGCACAGAACCATCCTCAGGAGTTTTCCCAAAAAATACAGCAGCACCCATGAGGGCACCCACTCCTCCCAAGTGCCACCCAGTGCATGGCCATCCTCCTCTGTGTCTCTGCCTTCATCTTCCTGGTGGTGAACGGGAATGAACTTTTCCATGTAGTTCACTTTTTAAATGGTTATTAAGTGGTTTTAAAATTACTTTGGGAATGCAGCTGTGGCACGTCCTGTCTCCTTGCCCAGTTTATTTTCCAGCGGCCTGAGTGCCACGGCTGCCTGTGGCACTGATGGGCTCAGTGACAAGTGAGAGACTGGTGCAGAGAAAAATCAATTTCCTTGTCACCTGCCTTATTTGGGGTCTCTACTGATGGTCTGCAGTGCTGCTCAGGGGCTGGCCCACTGTCATTTGGAGTTTTTCCCCATTGTCCCCCGCTCTGACCCACATTTCACAGCCACCTGTGTCCCACCGTGGGACTGGGACTGCTGCAACCTCCCTTCTCCTCACAGGGGCAAGCACGGGGTCGGGCGCATCGACATCGTGGAGAATCGCTTCGTCGGGATGAAGTCCAGAGGTGAGCCCACCCTGCCCTAAAAAGATAAAAAAGTGGGAAAACCATGGCAGGATATGGTGGGTGCTCAGTAATCCTGGGGTGCTTTGGTTCAGCTCACACCAGCAGCCCTCAGCCTTTCCCTCCCCATCAGCTTTTGGCAGAGATTTCCCCGTGACGGGGACTTCTTGTTGCTCTCTAATGACAGCAGCTCCCCGCTCGCTGCCACTGCTGGCACCAGCCCTGGGTCCCAGTGCCTCCAGTGAGACCTGTCCCCAGTGGGAAATGCACCAGGCTGTGGGCTTGTGTGGGGAGACGCTCATGGAAGGTCCTGCATGGTGCCAGACTCTCTAATACCTATACAAACCACAGGAAGCTGATGCAAGTTACTGTTCTGGTTTTTTAAAAAGCAAATCTTTGATTTATCTACACATTTTTGAGGCCGTGACTCCTAATATTGATCTTCCATTGGGATCAATTTCATTGGAAACCTCTGGAGGCAGCGAGCTGCCCTGTGCAAAACTAAGTAAGGAGGTGGCTCAGCATCATTTCCCAACTCCCTGCTCCAACTCTTTTGTTTTAAATCTCGTTAATACTTAATTAGATGCTTCCTTTCTTTAAACTTGCCCTCTGTGCAGGACGACAGCAAATATTTTGGTAAGACCAAGCCTGTGGTCTTCCTCCCCACCACAGGGCACCAGCATCCGCTGCAAAAGGCAAGAAACAAAACCTCAAATCGTTTGATCTGAGTTTGAATAATCAAATTAAAACCAAAAGAAGGAAGAAAAAACCCCAACCCCGACCCGCGCACGCCAGCCCGCGCATTTGCATGCAGGATGCTGAGTAATTTGTCAAAATCTATTTTATTTTTTTAAGAGCCACTGACACGCTCTAGTGACCCTTCCAGCATTTAATAATTTCTCTAAACCCCATTTAACTGTCATGTCTGTCTCCTGCGTGACATCGCCGAGCGATCGCTGCCGTGTGTGTGCGCCGGCGGACGCGGCAGGGCCGGGGGTTCTGGGGACGGCACTGCGGGGATGAGACCTTGGGGTGGGCTCCCCGTGGGGGTGAGACCTTGGGGTGGGCCCCCCGTGGGGGTGAGACCTTGGGGTAGTCTCCCCCCTTGCTTTGAGCAGGATCCTGCCCCGGATTGGCTTCTTGGGATTAAGAGAAACCTCCCAGGAATCTGTTGTGCAAGGTGTCCTGTGGGAGAGGTGGAGAGCTGGGATGGGAGCAGGCCGGAACAGGAGGGTGTTAGGGGTACTCGCCCCTGCCCCAGGGCTTTTGGGGTGCAGGGCAGCTCAGGGTGACCCCACCCCTGCCTGGAGCATTTTGGACCCCAAATGGGTTTGGGGTCAATGGTGCAGGAGATGAGGGTTGGGCTTGGAGGAGACAATCCCTTAAATGCCAGCAGTGTGCGGTGGCCCCACGGATTTGGGGTTCTGCAGGGGAAACTGAGGCACAGGCAGGCAGCAGCATGGCCAGAGCCTTCCCTGTGGTGGAGGGGGCAGAGAAGGTGCCTTCTCTCCCTCATCCCCCAGTCCCAGGAAGTCAGAGCAGAAAAAAATTCATTTGCATTGATTTTTACTAAGCTCCTAATTGAACTTCGTTAAGGCCTAATGGGCGAGGGGCTCATGGAACACACCCGCACCAGCCTTTTAAGCCCTATTAACTCGGTTTTGCCATATTTGTTTTAGTGGGAGGAGGGTGGCTGATTACAGGGTGCCAGGAGCAGCGCTGCAGCCGGTCGGGGGGCACGGCTGGGCCGGGGGCTCCGGGCTGCAGCAGGAGCACGGCCCTGCCTCTCCCTCCCTTTCACATCCTCATTATCAAATTATCTTTTTAACTCCGAAGGGGGGCTAATTAAGTGAAGTAAATGAAATCAGTGGGGAGGAAGAGGGAAGGAGGGAGAGGGCCGCTGCCAAAAGCCGAGCGCTGCCGTCGGCTGGGGTTTTTCCTCCCCTTGGCTTTCTCCTCCTTTTTCCCTTTCCTCCTCTGGATGCGCTGAGCTGATGGAGGAGGAACGTGGAAAACCGCTTCCCTGCAATGAACACACACCAGGCTGAACTCGGCCTCCAGGCTCAGCCTCGGACAAGGACCGGGGGTAGAAATTTGGGCAGCATTTTCCCATGGGCACAGCGTTGCCCTGCCCTTCCCCTAAGGAAGGCACCACATCCCTTCCTGTCCCACGGGTGACGTCGGGAGTGACAGCCTGCACTCAGCACAGCAAAATTGCTCGGATGGAGGTGAAGTGACAGCCGAGGTTACAAATTAGAAAATTTTAAGTAGCGGCAGCTGTCTCCTTGGCTACCCCCCTCCAAGGCCCCCCTGCTCCGGTCCCCCCTTCCCCAGCAGTAATTATGGGGTGATTGAAGCATCGTTGGGCTGCAGTGCTGACACCTCTGTCTTTTTCCTGTAAACACGGGGAGATGAAAATAGACACTTGGAGATGCTGCGAGTGTCACTTTGAAGGTGTCTCTCGTCTCCTCGGCAGCGGTGAGGCTGGAGAGTGGCTGTCAGCTGCCCTCCCCTCTGCCCCGGCTGACACGCTCTGGTCCTATCCTCCAGCACCCGCAGATGGGCAGGAGGTGGGGGTCAAGGCATGTACTCAAATCTTCAGCCCAAAATGGCTTTAACACCTCCTAAGGGGAAGGAGAGGGAATATTAGTTGTGCTAGTAGTGGGCTCAGCTCCACAGTCAGGGGCTGGAGGGGGCAAAGAGCAGCTCTCTGTGCCCCTGTGCCACAGCCGTGCCCATGGGGACAGCTGGGGTTTGATGTTAACTCGCCTGTCTGCCCCCACAGCCCTGAGGGAATGGATGTTTGGTGAACACCTGAGCTGCCCCAGGGACTGGGCTGCAACATCTCTGGGGTGGCTGGAGAGGAGGGGTTGTGGCTCTCCTTTGGGGCGGTCAGATCGTGTTCTGTGCCTGCAGGATGCTGAAATCGTGGACTGCTTGGGATGAGGTCTGGTGGAAGAGGCTCGGGCTGCTGCGCTTGTGGCTCCTGTTGTGTCTGTGGGACCGTGGCCACACCGGGACAGGACATGCTGAGCCTGTGCCACTCTCCAGGGCACTGGGAGAGCAGAGCCCGGTGAAGTTCTGAGCCCTGCGGGCTCCCCTCAGCCTCTCTTGGGGCTGGGGCTGTTTGGGGACACATCCCCTTCCAAGGGTACAATTTCCTACAGGGTTCTTTCGTGCCCTTTGCCATTCCCGTGAGCGTGCCATAGCAGATGCCCAGCGTTGGGAAGGGACCATCCCCGTAGGCAGGCAGGGGACAGGGACATGCTGGTGGAGCAGCCCTGGCTGTGGGCAGGCGACAGCCTTTCCCATCACGTATTCACTGCTAGACCAGCTCAGCACTTCCCCACAATATTTCCACCTGCATCCAACACGGATGGGAGCTCTGCATGGCCACGCTCATATTTAAACACCAAATAACCACACCGTGCACAAAACGAGCCCTGAAGGGCTGGAACAAAGGAGCAGCTTGCCGAAATAATTAAGCATCCTCCATCCCCGGGCCTTGTGCAATGAGGGGGGCAACAGAAAGGGACTGGGGGGGCCCTGCCAACCCCGAAGGAGGTTGCCCTCCCAGCCCCCAGGTAGCCTCATTGCTTCCCAGCGGATGCGCGGGGCCCTTTCTCGCCAGCCGAGGGGAGAGGAGGGTATTTCAGGCCCTGCGCTCCCCATGCCTGTGCCCCGCTTGTTCCGTTAATTACAGGTTTTCAGCCGCAGACCGTTGGGCACGGATGGGTGGGGGGATCGGTTCCCAAACCCTGTCATTTAGCCTCGTCAGAGTGCCTCTTCAAAGAGGGGAATCTAGAAATTTTCTCCGCAAGGTGCGGAGTGGACTGTCTCGGCCCCAGCATGAATATAATGACAGATGCATTTTACAGCGAGCTGAGACTGAATGCGCTCGACCACGGCTCCTTCTGTCAGCCAAGTCATTATTTTTTGTCATTTGCTGACAGTTTTGGTCTCATTCGTTTCTCTCTCTTTTTCTGCTTTTCCCCCTGCCTGGAAAAATGGCTAGGTATCTATGAGACCCCAGCAGGAACGATCCTATACCACGCGCATTTAGATATCGAGGCCTTCACCATGGATCGGGAAGTGCGGAAAATCAAGCAGGGGCTCTCCTTGAAATTCTCGGAGCTGGTGTACAACGGTACGTACAGTCCAGTCCTGCCACTGCAGCATCCTCCCTTCCTGGCCTTCCTCCTCATCCTCCCTCGTCGCTGCTGGAGGTTGCAGGTCCCACTGGTTGTAAAACTCAGGACCAGGTGTGGATTTTGAGGCTGGTCCTGGGGAGAAAGGTGGGTTTGGGCTGAGCAAAACCCAGGCAATGCTGTGCCTGCTTTCCTGCCGAGGGAGCTCCGTGCCTACCTTTGGGAGGCAATGCCATCTTCCATGAGGGCTTGCTCATGGCATCTCTCCCAGCCCAGTGCCACCGCTTCATCCCAACAAGCACATTTGGATGTAATTCACCATCCTTTTGCCCCCTCTCACGTCACCTTTCCCCAGCTCTCACCTCCAACCCCTTCTACCTCTGCCTTTGCCTCCTGCACGCTGGGATACGGGGCAGCCAAACTTTAAACTTCGAACCCTGCCACAGGATTTGAAGCTGGAGAGCTGTCCCTGTGCCCTGGCAGTGTGGCACAGGGGACGCTCGAGGTGCCGGGGGGTGCAGGACAGAGGGTCCCGGCTGTGCTATGTGGTGCTCAGCCCACACAGGGGCACTGCGGGTTGGGGCTCCCGGGCTGGGACAGGACAGCACTGCCTGGAGAGGGCTGGGAGTCGAGAGGGATGAGGGGATCCTGGCTCACCTCGGCAGCCAAGCCCTGTGTCCTTCCTCCTGTGGAGCGGCCGCAGCTCCAGGTCATGGGTTGAGTTTGAGGGGTCGCAACTCAGCGTTTCCCCTGTGCCACAGGGAACAGCTGCCCGGGCTGGTACCCTGGGAGGGGAATGAGCACTGTCCTGGGGGCTGCTCTGTGGATCCACCCCGACCCAGTCTCTAAGGTGAAGGAAGTAGGATTAGCCCAAAATGCCCTAAGCGGTCTCAAAACCCCATTGACCACAGCTGGGTTCAGAGCTGTCGTCCCTGGAGGCCCCACACCAGGGAGATTCCTGCCCCATGGGCAAACATTTGTTGTTTACAGGCCCTGATTTCTCAGCCTCCCAGCTCCTCCTCCCGTCACTTTGCAGATGTTTCTAACCACAAGGGCTGGGATGACTCCAATGGGGTCTTCCATGGGAAGATACCCTGGAAATAACGTGACTCTGGGAGCTCAGGCTTTGGGCAGCAGCAGATCCAGTAGGACTGGGTCAGGCTATTTTCTCCTTGGTAGTTTCTGGTGCCAGTGCTTGTCACCTTCCCCTCCAAGGACATTCCCTCTTGCATCTTCCTCAGCAACTGGCATTTAATGCCTGAGCCCCTTTGCTACTTAAATCATATTTTAGGTCCCTGCCAGGAGCCGCAGAAGTCTTTGTCACCTTCCTCTTGGATCACAGCCTCTGCCCTCATTCATTCTCTGGTGCCACTCTTGCCTCTGGCCATTTTTATTAGACTTTGACCTGGGCTGCCTTTATTTTGACTATTTTTTTTTTTTAGTTCGGGCATAAACCTGTTTGTTTGTTTATTCCTAACCACTCTCTTGTTGTGCAGCCACCAGGTTAAAGAGCCACTCAGGGAATCATGGTTTAAAGTCTCCCTCTCCACCTCTGCCAGGCAAAGGCTGCTGTTTCCCTGGCTCCACATGTTGAATCCCCAGGGATTTCCAGTCCTAGACTTCCCTGCCAGCCCATCCTGAATCCAAGGAACAACCCCAACGGGGTGCAGTGAGCACCCGTGGGTCCCCGTGCCGGAGGCCAGGCTTTCAAGCTCACCTTCCTTTAACACCTCATTATTGCAGCTAGTCCAGTTTTTAGGAGAATTAGTGTTTATCTTCCCCCTGTTCCTATTGATCCCATTGTGGAGGGGTGGCTTTGAAGCCGGTTCCCGTCCTTCCCAGGTGCGGAAATGCCATTGTCCCCCTGCCTGCACCGTGATTAGGGCAGGATGGTGGGAAGGTCATTAAGGGGGATCGCTTCCAGTGTCTGCAGTGGGGGGTCGGAGGGGGGGGGGATGCTTCCTCCCACCTGGAGCTGTCAGAGTCAGGATTCAAGCAGCTGGTTATTATTTTAATGTGTCTGGGGTTTATTTTTACAGGGATTTTTACATCAATCCTGATATTTGGAGAGTCGTACCTGGAGGGTGGTTACCAAAAAAAGGAGTGTATTTGCCTGGAGCTGGGGTTCCTACTGGCGTGGCAGTGCTGATTTCAGGGAAGGGGTCCCTGAACCCCCCGGGAAGGGGTTCCCAAGCCCCCCAGCCATACTGTGGTGGAGCAGCTGAGGGGGGTCAGTTCAGGGAGGTGGGTTTGGTGGTGAGGGGCTGCAGGGCCGTGGTGCTGTGCCTCGGAGCAGGGCCACACAGGCTCCGGGGACAGGGCTGCAGGATACGGCCCCGCTCGGGGGCTGGCGAGGCCAAACAACAAAAGAAATTGTTTGTTTCTTTAATGGCTTCAGCCCCAGAGCCCAGCTGGGAAGGGAAAGGTGAGAGGGCACTGTGCGAGATGAGAGAGATAAAACCTGGGGATGACCGGAGGGCGGTGAATGGGCTCTTTCTTTCTCCACCTCTATCTCCTTCTTCATCTCCCAGGCTTTATTCCGGGTCTCCGAGGACTCCCTGGCTAATAACCCTGCTTAGGGACGGGAGGGGGCGTGGGGGCGGCAGGCAGGACCACGGCCCCTCCGTGCACCTGCAATGCCAACAGCTGCTCCCCCAGGATGTGTTTGGGGGGCCGTGGTGTGACTGCACATCACCCCAACACCCAGCCCGGGCTTCAGCTCAGGGCATTTGGGCTGCCAGGAGCCGCCGTCCCCACTGGAGCCAGGGCAGGAGTAGGAGGCGCCTGCCATGGTCAGGGTTAGATGGAGTTTTCCAGGGGTGCCAGCACTGGTTCCCTGCGTCCCACCAGCTCCTCGTGCTGGGACCACAGTGGGGACAAGTCAAACTTCCCTACCAGCAGCAGCAGGGACAAGCTGAGCCTCACTGATCTTGGCGGGGCTGGGAAGGTGGGGAGCCCCTTTGGGGCTGCTGAGACACCTGTGCCCCAAAGCACAGCCCAACGCAGCCCCAGAGTCAGCCCAGGCTGGGTGATCTGGGGGGAGCGCTCTGCTCTGCGTCCCTCTGGGATGGGGAATGGGAACCGCTGGGGTGACTGCCCCACGGGGACCCCCACTGCTGAGTGGGTTTCCCTTCCCAAAGCTGCTGGGGGGTGAAGTATTGCTGTGGGGCTGCATCCTCCTGAGCAGAGTCCATGGGTTGGGGTTGGCCCTTGGGGGCAGATCCCTTCTCTGTCCATCCCGGGGGAGAACGGCTCATCGCCTTCCCCGGGGGGCTGGGAGCTGATCTCCCCCATTTCTGTGTCCATCTGTCTGTCTCCACCTGGCCCTCCCAAGAAGGTGGGTTTTGAGTGGCAATTTCACACCTACTTAAGGAATCTTTTCATTTCCGTGATCAGCCCTGCCCAGCAGAGCTTGAACAAGGATGGCCCCATTTCTAGTTTGTTCCATCCTCTTCTGCCACTGGGATCCTGATGGCCACCAAGGAGAAGGGAAACATGTGAGGTCTCCATCCCTCACGGCTGAACCTGCATGTCCCAGCACCTCATTTCCTCTCCCAATCCTGCAATTGTATCCCTTCCCTTGAAAATTACCCTTGCAAGACTTAGCCTGGGGACCACCCTAGGATGCCCTGGGGCACCACCTGGGATCCCAGGCCCCTGTGGCCTTCCCCAAGCCCCTGCTGACCCCATCTCCTGTCCCCAGGCTTCTGGCACAGCCCTGAGTGCGAGTTCCTCCGGGAGTGCATCGGGCGCTCGCAGGAGCCGGTGGTGGGCACCGTCCGCCTCTCCGTCTTCAAGGGCCAGGTCTACATCCTGGGCAGGGAGTCCCCACGGTCACTCTACAACGAGGAGCTGGTGAGGTGAGTGGGGCTCGGGAGGTCGGGGTGGACAGGAGTGCTGACAGGCATCCCACCCTGCAGTATCCCATCCCACCTCGTTGCATCCCGCTCCATCCCATCCCATTCCCGGTGGCACAGGTGACACCGTGGGCCCAGCCCAGCACCCGGCCGAGGCACGAGCCGTGTTTTCAAGTCAATATTGGTTTTTTCCCCTCTGGCTTTTCCCTTTTTCTTCGTGTTGTTTTCTGCTTGCTCGCTCCCCCCTCAGCCCTCCCTCAACCCCTTTCAATCTCTCTAAACACTTTATAAGCCATAAATACACCCGAATGAGTTTAGATCAGTCGGAGTAAATGTCAAATTATCTTCTCTCTTTCTCTTCTCTGGCTTTTTTTCCTCCCTTCCCTCCCCCTCAAAATCAACAGCTCCTAATAATCCGTCCCAACCCTTCATTATGCTTCGCACTCTCACTTGGAGAGATTAAATGAATAAAGTATTAAAAAAAAAGGAAAAAAAAGAGGGAAGAAAAAAAAGGAGGATGGAGGGGGGTGGGACGGAGGAAAAAGAGAGAGGGAGAGAAAAGCAGGGGCACTTATTCTCCCTGCGTCTCCAACCATTTTCCTTTTCTTTTTGATTTCTACATCGCTGGTTTGAAAGCCTTTGAGTGACGGCGTCACAGGAACCCGAGAGAAAGCTGTGAGAGGCAGAGCTGTGTGGAAATGCCTCTGCACAGTAGGTAGAAAGTAACGTAATTATAGAGCAGGTCAGAACCACTCGAATGAGCAAAAATAAAAGCACAGAGGTTTTTCTGTAGCCCGTCAGGGGAGGTAAAATCGTTGTAAACTCTTTTTTTTTTTTCTCTTTTCTTCTTTATTTCCCTCCACTTCCTCCTTTAAGGTTTGTGGTTTCTGGGAAATGAGCCGTGTGTTTTGGGGATGTAGGAAATTGTCGGAGTTGGGATTCAGTGGGTGGCTGCTGCCTTGGGAAGGAGGATGTGCTCAGTGTTGCACCGAGGAATCGGCTGCCAGGTCCATAAACCCCACACCGGTGTGGGGCTGTCCTGCTCATGCCTGGGGCAGTGTCTCCTGCCCGGGATCCCATCCCTTTCCTAGAGCCTGCCCTGGGACAGCCAGACCTGTAGGGTTACTCTGGGACAGGGTGAACATCGCTGTGCAGTGCCGGAGCACGGGGAGGAAGGGCGCTGATGCACACGAGGGACCCAGGAGGGAAATTTGGGGCTGTGTCTCTGGCAGGGCCTGTGGAGCTGCTCCTGAGCCACGTGCCCCTTCCCTAGGGGCTGGCAGGGACCCTGACCCGAGCCCCCCCAGCCACCAGTGCATGAGGGGGCAGCAGCAGCTGGGAGCAGCCAGGTCTGGGGTCACACACATCTTCTCCCTTCCCGAAGGGCAGCCCCAATTCCCCCCGGGAATCCCACCGCAGTGACGGTGCCTTTCTCTCCGCAGCATGAACGTGCAAGGGGACTACGAGCCCGCCGACGCCACCGGCTTCATCAACATCAACTCGCTGAGGTCTGTGGGGTCGAGCAGGACCCTCCCCGATGGGGGGGGAAAGTCCCCAGCACCCCAGGGCTCTTCATCCTCCTCACTCAGGCTCTGGGGGTGAACCAAGCCCCCTCTGCAAGCTCCCTCCGAACAGTGGGGTGCCACCAGCCCCCCCAGTATCAGCCCTGCTTAATTGCAGCCTTCCCCAGCACAGCCAGCCTCATTATTTTACTTATTTCTCAGACCCCCCCCAACTCCAGGGCTGTAAAACACGCTGCATTTACATAATGGGCTCTTAATTTTTCCATTGCCTGTTAACTGCTTTGTTCTCCCCGATCCTCCGTGTCCCCCCGACTCCTCTAAGATAAATTAATTACATTATCTCGTGGGGAAAAAAAAAATAATTAAACTGTACAGGCCTTAACAAACGCCTGCTCTTCACGCCCCCTCATTCTGCTTAAATTAATTGAAAGGAAATGTGTGTTATTACTGTTAATTTACAATTAATTTATTTTTTTTTTTAAATCCCGGTTTCCAGGCTGAAGGAATATCATCGTCTCCAGAGCAAGGTCACCGTAAAGCAGGATGAATAGCAATCAATCGCACGCGAGCCTCCCGCTCCCTTTTCTAATTTCTCGAAGAAGTAGCACTAATTGTGGTGGCAATTTGTAATTGTAACTCGTCTCCCTGGAGCGGAGTGGCGGCGGAGGTGACGGCTTTGTTACGGGGCTGCAAGTGAAATGCAATCAGGGGAAAAAAAAAAAAAAGGTTTGTCCATCGGAGGAGAAGTGGGGAAAGAAATAAACCCCCAGCCACGCGCGGGGTCCGGCATTGAGAGCCGGGCTTTATTCTTGCCTCGTTTGTTTGCTCCTCTGGCCCAGCGCTTCCCCCAGCCCGGCTTTGTGGAGTTGGTAATGGATTAAGTGGCTGCGAAGGACGTGGGGGGTTGGTGGCACCTCGTGGGGAAGGTGGGGAGCGAGGGACGTCGGCGCCGGGCTGCAGGAGGGAGCCGGGTGGTTAAGGGTTAACGGGGTTTGAGCCTTTCTGCGGTGTTTTGGTGAGTTTTAAAGAGCAGACTTGGGAAAGACAAAGATGCAGGAAATATCCTCGGAGGGTCGTGCAGGAGGTGAGGAGGAAAGGAGCGCTCGCTCCGGGCTGGGCGGTGCGTCCCTCTCCCCCCGTGCCTGGAGGGGTGCGGGTCCCTCTCTCTCCGGCGCTCGGGCTGCACACCCGGCTGGGAGGCAGGGATGGCTCAGCGAGGGAAACCCGGAGCTGCGGTGGAAGCAGAGGGAAAGGAAAGAGACCAGGAAAGGATCTCCTAACCGTGCAAACACTCAGGATGTGCTGGCGCTCGGCGCTGCTGGGACTGGGGAAGGACACGGTTCGGGATGTCCCCACGTTGGGTGTCCCCAGAGATGCTCCCTGGAGCTGGGGTGCACCCCCCACACTGCTTCCCGTGGTACCCAGAGTGACGGCAGGGAGCTGGGCAGCCCCATCCCAGCAGCAGGAATGTGCCGCTTTCCAACGCATTTGGGGAGCGAAAGCAGAGCCGCCACCAAAAAGGGGCACATTTTAGTGGTCCCTAGGGGATGGCCAGGCCAAGTGGCCATTTGGGGACATCCAGGCGTGCCCTGCCCACCCTGCTGCCGAGCCAGCAAGTGTGACAAGCTCTGACATCACAGCTGGGAAAATAACATGTTATTTTCCCAGCTTAGATGTGACTTTCCCTGCTATTACTGGCAGCGACCATCTTGGGAGGAGAAAGCAGCAGAGGGCTGTCAGGAGCGGGGAGAGAAATGGTTTTCTGGGCTCATGGAGCCTGTCCAACCCCTGCGGGCTATGGGGAGGGGGGGATGCTCTGCAGGGCCACCCCATTGCCTTCATCCCATTGCTTTCAGCAGCAAGTCCGTGGTACAAGTGCAGCTGCACGTGGGGTCCTGCATGAGCAGTGCCCCGGAGCCCCGCAGTGGGGCTGGTGGTCAGCAGGCTGTGCTGACCAGCCACCCTGGCGTGGGTGCCCAGTGTTGAGCCAGCCCTCTTCATCCCACAGCAGCCCTGTCTCAGGTGGGGGGGAAGGGCTTGGACCCTCATCAGGAGCCATCTCCTGGAGAATCATCCACAAAACGATGGGACCAGAGCTGCTTCCCTCCTGCACACCCTGTGCTGGCCCATGGGACAACGAGTAGCCCTGGAAGCTGTGAGAGTTCCCCCCCATGCCCATCCTTGATTATGGTAGATGTCTCCATTGGAAAAGTGGAGTTTGAAAGATTTTGGTGCAAAGAGGAGTTGATGTCTTTTATTGGGGGGGGAAACCCGAACGAAACAACAACAAAACAAAGTGTCTCAGCAGAAGCTTCTTGTGCCCCAAAGCTTGAGAAATGCTGGAAAAGCTCCGTGAGGGCTCACTGGGCCAGCTGGGCCACCAGGGTGCTTAAATCATCACCTGGAAAAGGCCATTGAACTCCCAGTCCTGGAATATCCTCCAGCACACACACTGCAGCCCTTGGAGCCCTGATCCGAGGGGGTCCTGGCTGCCCCTGTCTCTCTGCACCCACTGGAGTGTCCAGTGAGGTTTTTGGCTCAGGGTAGAGGGTGCTCTGCCATGGCAGCTCCAGCTCCTCAGGAAGCTCAGGGATGCTCTCCGAGGCAATGATGGACATGACAGATCGGCCTTGGAGGAGCATCCCATGCCAGCTTCCAGCTGCTGCTTCCAGCTGGGCTGCAAGTGGATTGGGCTGGTAAGGCAGAGCTCAGGGTCTTCAAAAAGCCAAGTCAAACCCAGTGTGAGTCTTGGAGAAGGAAAAACACCTCTCAAAAATCATGGGATGAAAGGATAGAGGAGACCCACCAAAGTGCCTGCACTTCCCCTTGGGGCTGCAGTGATGGGATACGGCAAGCCAGACACCACATGTTTAATTACTTTGCTACCTTAATTGCCATCACCCCTTCCAGTTCCCAAGATCTGGTGGTTTCTCAGTTCCCCAGTGTCCTTCCACCTCGTTGTGTCTCAGGGAGGTATTTCAGGGGCTGGGACTGCCAGGAGGGAAAAGCAGTGGGCGAGCAGCCACTGAACCACTTGGAACTCCCCACGAGAGACATTTTGGGGGGATTATTTTGGCCTTTCAAGGTGACAGGCTTGTTTCTGCAACACCCACCTGGCTGTAAGGGCAGTGAACATGGGCTGGGGGCTCCCCATTCCCGGGGCAGAGCTGCACCGGGAAGAGCCCAGAGGGACCCTGGAAGGGACCTGGGTCACTGCTGGGCTTTGAAGCTCTTCTGTGCATCCCCCCACAGCATCACCCATCACTCCAGCTCAGCCAGCTCTCAGGCAGCCCCTTGCCACCCTCAGGTCCCTGGGGATGCCTTTGGGAAACTGCAGCCCCTCTTTGCACCACGGGCTCTGCCATGGGGCTGCTCTGCCGCCCTCCCAGGCTCCGGTGAAGGGCTTGTCCAGGGTCACTGCAATCGATATCTCATCTGCAGGCTCTCCTAGCGGAAGTGATGGTATATTGGAACATGGTAATGGCTCTTGTCTAGTGGAAAAGGCTAATCTTCCCCAGCTGTACGGGATCTCCGCAGGTGTCCTCTGGCTCTCCCCGCTGCCACCAGCCCTGCCAAGGAGCAGACACACTTCTTTAAAGCTGTAGCACTCCAATTTATTGCTGTCCTGGGGAGAGAGAGCTGCCTCCAGCTTGGCCCCATGGGGCACAGAGCTGTGTCTGGGGCTTGCCAGTGAAGGACTGGAACCCTGGTGTCACCACACGGCACAGCAGCTGCGTGCGTGTCACCACGGCCACAGCAGCTCACATTTGCTGGGTCAAAGAAGAGAAGCTGATGTGTTCTCCAGAGGTGGTATTTCCCCAGGAAGAAGAGGAGAAGGATGTGGGGATGATGCCAGGAGGAATGTGGACCCTCAAAGTGCCACCTGCACGTGTGGGAGGGAGGCAGAGAAAAGCAAAGGTGGCAGCTTCTTGCTGTTAATTCGGCTTCCTTGGCATCACACTTGCTGCTTGGTGGGACTCCCCACCTGGAACTTGTCCTGTTTCGCCCATCCCTCAGGATTGCTGCAGAGCCAGGTCTTCCCTTCCCCTTCCCATCGTGAAGATGGGCTCTGAGCCCAGGGGGTCCTGTTTTTTTAGGCTGACCAGCCAGCCCTGGCTACCACATCCTGCTGCATCCCGACGGCATAGTCCATTTTCCTGTTTCTCTGGAGGCAGAGGTAATTACCAGGTTTGAGGTTTAATATGCACATGGATTTTAGCATGAATTGCCAAGAACAGCTCAGAACAATGCACAGGTGTGGGCAGCACATCCCGGGGGCTCAGACACGGCCATGGTGTGTGGAGCCCCCAGATGTGGGCTGGAAAATGAGGAGGGCTTGGTGGGGGCCCATCAGAGGCTGAGTAACCATCAGATTCCACAAAAGTCATGCCAAAGGTTGTGCTAACCTTGTTGGGGGCAGGGATTTTTCCTGCAAAAGATGGTGAGGATAGATGGGTTTTAAGAGAAAATTCTCGCAGAGATAGAGCAGCTGTGGGGCTGCGGGATTTTTGTTTAAAGTTTTTTTTGTCGGGCAAAGAAATGGATCACTGGATCCATGCAAGGAATAAACATGATGTTTCGCAGGAGGGAAGCAGGGAAGTCTTGTGTGGTTGTGCCCTGTGGGACTGTGTCCATATCACATCCCTTCCTGGGGCTTCGTCTCCCATCTATGGGGTGTGCAGGAGGGGATCTCGGACCACCTCTCCCAGAGGAGGGACAGAAAATCCTCTTGTGCTACCCAGTATCTCATCACTTTGCGCAGATGGCGTTCCCTAGCCCTGGATGACGTCCCCGCAGCAGGGACACTGGCAGCAACGGTGCACTCTCGGGAAAACCCCAGGATTCCCCGTGAGGAGCGGTCGGTTCTCATTTTCCTTTGGAGACACGGCTTCGGGCGGTTCATGGGAGCGCAGAAGGCGCCCTGGGCTCGGCACACAGGTCACGGGGCTGCAGCACAGCACAGTTGTGAAACGTTCCCATCTTTCCAAGGGAAAGCCATCCCCCCGGTGAGGTTGGGAGTCGCCGGTCGTGAGCTTCCCAGGCAAGGGGGAGATGGTCGCCTTTGTAAACCCCTTAACAAGGTGGCTTTGTCTCCCCGTTTAACAAGAAGCTCCCTTGCTTCTTCCCCGGGAGTTTCCCAACGCCGGGTCCCTGAAAGCCAGCTTTATGCTCCGGCCGGGGACGCGCTGCCGTGGGGCCGGCGGGGATCAGAGGGACACAGGGGCCCTTCTGCACGCCCCTGACAAAGGCTGCCCCGGGGGGACAGAGCGTCAAAGCTCAGCCGGCTCGGGGAGGGACAAGGGACCCACAGAGGAGGCTGCGGTGTGAGTGCACCGTCCATCTGGTCACTCGATCGTGGCAGGCAGCGACCCGGCGATGCTCAGGGAGGGCCAGGGGGGTCCTTCTGCTCTGTCCCCCCGGAGAGGGGGCAGGGGGAGTGGCTGGGAAGGGACAGGTAGGTTTTGTTGGCCGCAGGTAACAGGATCCGCGGCCGTTGGTGCCTCCCTGCCCTCTGCTCTGGCTTCGGCGGGGGGGTGAGAGATGGGAGGCGGGAGTGAGGAGTTGAAGGCTGGAAACTGAGACCTCCATTCAGCGGGGATGCTTCCCCTCGTCTGGATGGAAATGGGTCTGGAGAAAGCCTCGAGGTGTCTCTGCGCCGGCACCCCACAGCCCTCCAGTCTGGACCAGGAAGGTGCAGCAGCAGGAAGGGAGCGCTGGGAGCGATCCTCGGCTATGAGGGGCATCCTGGCCATGGCAGGGGCATCGCCCATCCCCGTGTCAGCGTCCAAGCTCCCCTCTCCCACCTCCTTTTCCTTCCCCGGAGGCTTTACCGGCCTCTGCTCGGTTTGGGAGCTCTTGCCCTTCCCTCGTCCCACCAGGAAGAGCCCTCTCTCACCTCCCCCCTCCAGCCATCTGCCTCCGAGCCCCCCGCCCAGATTTACTGTCACGCGTTAAAACCGCGGCTCAGGGCCAGGGTCAGCGTGTCACGGCGGCCCCTCATCGATTTGTTTTACCTCCCCTTGGCTAAAGCACTTTGGCCCTGGCCCCCTCCATGGCGTAAGGGGCTTCCCAAGGCCCTCAGTTCTCCCCTTGCCCATCCTGGTCCTGTATAGCCGGACCCCATGGGCAGCGGGGGCCCAGCTGAGCCGCTGATCTCCTGACCCTCCCCGGGGCACCTAATGTGTCTCCCTGGTTTATCTGGATCAATATTTCTGCAAGAGCAAGGAAGATCCCTCCAGGGAAAGGAGGGGATGGGGGGATCCCGCTTGTTTGCACAGCCCCACGACTGGTTTGATGCTTAGCTGGGCTGGGTCATTTCTGGGGATTGGGAAGGGAGGAAGACCCCGAATCAGGGGTGCCAGCTCAGACCAAAGACGTTTGGGGTCTCCTTCTTCCAGTTTGCTGGTCTCAAGCTCTGCACTGGGGCACAATGGTTGGGATGTCTTGGCGTTCAAAACCCAAGGAGCTGGGATGGCTTCAGCCTTCAAGCCCCCCCACCCAGCAGGTGCGGGGCTGCTTTGGAGGATCTGCTTCTTGCTCGTGGTGTTTGGGCCTGGATGAGGGATTTTTGAACTGTTCTATTTGGTGCTGGGGGTGTTTTTATAGGAGCCTGGAAGTGATGGCAAAGGACAAACATCAACTTAATAAGCCCAAGCAGTGAGAGATGTGGCCGGGACAACAGCCTCCAGCCCTTCTTGGTGCACACTGGGGGATGCCCAAGGCATGAAGGCTCCTGCTTTTATGGCTTGGCTCGAGGAATCAAGGCAAAGAACATACGTGATGCCTTAAATGGCCACCTAAAACACAGAGACCAGACAAGAATCAAGAGAATAAAAGGAGGGATTTATTTGAAGGCCTTCAAAGGTACACCCTGGGCAGTCAAAGGCTACTCCCAAGATGGACCCTGGGTTCTTCACACTTTTATAAGTTTGGTTCATTTGCATATCAGGGTTAATTCTCCAATTATAACCTCAGTTCATGATGGAATTACCTCAAGTTTGCCCCCCTTGAGAGGCTTTTAGTTGACACATTTGGGGCCTGGTGTCCTTGGAGTGGAAGCCTGCAGAGGTTTGTTGTGTGTGAGCAGCAGGAGAGAACAGCAGCTCCCAGGCCACAAGAAACTTCAGTTACACACCAGGCAGGGCAGGGTTTGAGAAATAGAAAAGTTCAAACCTAAGGCATCATATAGACAACACTCCAATGCCACCCCACAGGTTCCATCACCCCTGCTGAAGACACCACGTCTCCAAGACCCCTCCTGTCCCACAGCATCACCCCCAGCACCTCAGGGCCGTGCCCGCGGGTCCCTGGGCCGGCAGCCGGGGCAGATGCCCAGCAGCTTGGGCAGCGCGAGGAGAAAGCGGGGGGCTCTTGGCAACTCTGCCTTTTGCTTTCAGCCTCGCCCTCTCGCTATTTATTGGTGACTTTTGTCCTTGGCCAGCTTAGTGGCTGAAAGGGGCTGTATTATATCACATGTAGGCAGCTCCTGGGGGGAGAGGGCCGCGCTTTCTGCGGGAACAAAGCGCGGGTTGGCTAATTCCCCTCTCCTCCCGCGGCACCCGGGTCCCATCTGGTTGACACAGTTTGCTCCAGTGTCTCCCGCTATTAAGCCCCCACTTGCCTGCTTGAATCACCGGCGCTCCCCCCGCCCCTGCACCCTCGGCCCCTTTTTCTTGCTTTATTTTTCATTTTCCCTAAAGCCAGGCAGAACTTGCTCTGTGGAGTGATGTCAGATGTATGCGAAGCAGACCAATAAAACCTAATGCATCCCCCTCTTTGTCTGCCGGCCTCTCCAGCGCCTCACATTTTCCACTCAGAAAGCCACTTAAAACACATCAGCAACAATCCCTCACAAAACAGCCACTTGTTGGCTAATTGTGCCGAGGACCCGCGCGCGCCGCATTGCGCTTTCCTGCCAAGGAGGGTCTAATGCTGCCAGGGACCGCAGCTCCCCAGTGACCCGAGGGTGGTGGGAACCCTCAGCATCCACCAGGATCGGCCCTGGGGGTCTCAGCTGCTCTACGGGGTGTGGCGGGGCAGGGATATGGAATTGGGATGTTTCTATTCCCCATAGCCTTCGGTAGGTCTGGATCGGCTGGAGAGGATGGTCACTGAGCCAGGAGTGGAGCTCTGCTCAGCCCTCACTTTGCAGCAGGAGGGACGAGCAGATGGACCCAGCAGAGGTGCCTGGACTCTGTCCTACCTGCTAATTCCTTCCTGGGAAGGAAAGCAGGCAGGAAGGCAGCAGGCAGCTGCTGTGGAATGGGAGCTCTGGGGGCAATGTGCCACCCTGCCAGGCCGGTGACTTTCAGCTCGGTGGCTGTGACTCTGGGCTGGTGGCTCTGTGGCTGAAGGCTAGAAGAGCTGGCTGCACCATGCCGATGGGAGAGAGATTGGTTGCAGCTTAGAGGGATGCCGGTGGGTTTCACTGAAGGGGATGGAGATCCGGGTACCTGTTGGGGGGCAGAGAGGGTGCAAGTGAGAGATGCTTCATGCTGGAAAGGAAGCAGAGAGGCTCGGACCTTTGCCTAATGGAGAAGCATCCAAAAATCCCGCCCCAGGAATCCTTTGGGCCCTTTGGGATATGAGAAAAGAGATCAGAGGGCGGTTAATCTCCCCCTCCGCAACCAGGGGACCCAGCCTTCCCCCCGACCCCCAGCAGAGAGGCAAATGCATACAGTAGCTGCATTTATTTTTCTGCAGAAAACCTCGGACAGCTTCTCCTGCCTCAACCCCCGGCATCCCGGGGAGCAGGACAGGAGCAGCGTGCAGTCACGGCAGCCTGGTCTGGGGGCGGGGGGAACTGTCACACCTTTTCGCTTAAAACTACCTAATTACACCCTGGTTTGGGGCTAATTTGAGGCAGGCAAGGAGGTTCAGAAACAGTGCCAGATAGTGGGAAGGCTCCCTGTGGGCGTTGCGCTGGGCAGGCAGCCCAGAGCCCTCCCCGTGGGCACCGAGCACACCTGCCCGTGCTTACCTGCCCACGCTCACCTGCGCAGGTAATTGTCACAAGGCAGAGTCCGAGGGAGCCACGGGGAGTGGTGCTGCCGCCTGCCCCGGCTCGATGGCCGGGCTGAGCCTCTGCCACGCTGCCCCAGCGGCAGCCAAGCGACGCGGAGGGAGCCGCAGGCAGCTGCCTGCCAGTCCCATTCCCAGTCCCATTCCCATCCTCATTCCCGTTGCCATTCCCTTGCTTTGCTGCCAGACCCGCGGGGCCGTGGGGGACCCTGCGGGCTGCTCGGACCCCACACCAACCACACACCTGGCAGAGAGCGGGTGCTGGGGAAAGAAGGGGTTAAGCTGAGCCAGCGGCGGCAGAAATCAGGGGATTACAGGTTTGTTGCCGGACTGTCCCATCTGTCACCAGCACAAAGACGAGCCCTGTCTCGGGCTGGGCTGTCAGTGAAGAGCCCACCACTACATTAGGACTCCATTAGGGGAGACTGGTGGTGGGAAATGGCAGCTGTCAGGGCACTATCATTTCTCCTGTAATTCCTCCCGCTCCTTTCTCAACTGCACTTAAATAGCAGCTCTACCCACTGGGCCAATTTTGCATTTTCCTCCTCCCGCTGCTCCTCTTCTTTCTTTAAAGCTGCAGCTCCCTGGGCCCCTTCCCTGCTGCCTGCTAGTGCCAGTGCCAGTGCTGCCTGTGCCAGTGCCAGTGCTGCCTGTGCCTGGCTGTGGCATCTCCACAAGGAGAAGGGCTCAGCAGCATTGGCAGCATCCTGGCTATGGAGCCACAGCGATGCCAGCTTGGCTTGGTTTGCAACAGCACCACTGTGATGGGACTCGCTGGTTCCTGGCCTTAGCACAGGGAGGAGAGGAGGTGGATCACAATCTCCAAGGATGGGCAGTGTCCTTCCCATCTCCCATCATCTGGGGTTATCTCTGAGCTGGAGAATGTTTCCCAGCCTGTGCTGCCCTCGTACAAAGGGCTGGCTGCCGATGCAGGGCTGGTCCTGCTCTGCCAAGCGGGACAGGGTGGGCAGGACAGCAGGTGGTGGTTGGGGCAGGGGACTGTGCTGGAACAGAGTCTCTTCTTCCAGCCACAAAATCTGTCCAACCTTTCAGCGTTTGGCAGAGACTCCTGGGTCACACTGCCTGGTACAGTCATGGCCACCTCGGGGTGGGATGATCCCCCGGTGCCAGGCGGCCTCAGATCCTTCTCACCGTGACCCAGAGATAAAACCACAGACAAACACATTTCCTGATGGGACAAAGATCACCTGGAAACTCTCAGGACCTGCGGAGAGGCAGCTCAGCATGGTGGGGACCATGCTGGGGGTCTCCATGGTCACAGCTTTCCCGGGAATCCCTGGATCTTCCCACACCCTGGCCGGCCCTCACCGCATCTCCCACCAGACCCGGCGCTGCCGCTGCGCCGTCGCTCCCTGTGGAGCCTCCTCTTCCAGTGGGGGATCAAAACAAACACTTGTGTGAGGAAGTGCATTGCAGTGGTGCTCGAAATAAATAACTAATTTCTCCCTACATGATCTCAAGGAGCAGGAGAGGCGTGAATAGCAGGGCCCGGTGTCGGGCTGACTGGACTCCCCGGTGCGGTAATTCAGAGGATGACAAACATAAGCCAAAGAAAAATGTTGAGAAATGGGCACTTCCCGCAGCCCTGAGCAAAGGAGCTATTGCAGGGTTTGGAAATAACGAAGGCAAAAAGAGGGAGAGAGGGGAATTTTCTCATTGAGACCAAGTGAAGTGCCAAACAAGCTGCTATTATGGTGGCTTTGAGAGGCACAGGGAGGGGGTGGTGGGGAGGAGAGTAGGGGGAAGGAGAGGAGGGAGGTGGGGGAGAAGAGAGGGAGAGAGGGCTGAAGGAAGGGAGAAGAGTGGGGGCTGTGGGGAAGGAGGGGATGTGAGGAGTCAAAGGTGCAAGGTGACACAGGGGAGATGGAGAGAGGACCAAGGTGTGCGATGGTGGCAGGGCCACCACATGCCAGCACCCCACCCCTCGCCCCG
>VZTA01000964.1:180380-228856 GCA_013398855.1 Mohoua ochrocephala
TTTTATTCCTCAAAAGGAAGATTTACATCAGAAATTTGTTTCTGGAAGTGTTTAAGGCCTGTAATTTCCCTCTTTTCAATCGCTGCCTGATGTCTTCTTCTCGCCGGCTCCGGTGCCGAGGCTGGCTGTCACCCTCCCAGCAGCCTGGCCCCTCGGTTGGTCCTGCCCGGTGCCAAGGAGGCTCTTCCAGCTCTTGCCGGGGCTTGAGGCTTCCAAAACTGAGCTCTCACAACCCTGAGCACCGTGCTGGGTCTAGCAGGGAAGGCTCCAGCTTCTCCCTGCTGGTGTCCCAGCGCTGGTGGCTTTAGGCTTCAGCTTCGGTCACCTTTGCAGCCACTTTGAGATTGCCATTAGCTGGAGGGTCACGGGGTGGATCCTGCTCCCAACAGGGCACCCCCGAGAGCCAAGTGGGGCAGTTGGGGTGATCCCCCCACCCAGGATATGCCTGGGGAAAGGGGCAGCCGGGGAGAGGCTGGTGCTGGGGATGTTGGGTCTTCCCAGCCAGAGTTAGGAGGGGAAAATTCCCCGAATCCAAAGTCCCTGGGCTGTTTGCAAGAGAGGAAGAAGCGAAGCCCTGGGCATGGCTGGAGATGTTTCCTCCATCACGTTCAGAAGATGATGGGACGGCTGTGGTGATACAGCTCATCTCAGGTGATGAGGTGCTCCAGGCCAGGCTGGATGGAGCTCTGAACAACCTGGTCTAGTGGAAGGTGTCCCTGCCCAAGGAAGGGAAGTGGAACAAGATAAGCTTTAAGTTCCCCCCAAACCAGTCTGCGATTTCATGGTTAAAATCCTTCTCCCATGGGCTGTGTCCCTTTTCCTAAAATAAACAGACTTTTTGCTTAATAAAATGATCCCAGCTTCTGAGAAGAGGAAAGGCTGGAGATCAGCCAGCCCACTGGGGTAACGGAGGTGACCGGCAGCACACTCTGCACCCCAGTGAAGGAGCGTGTTCCCTGCTCTTGGAAGGCCACCAGATAATTCCATCGGCTCAGCAATTCCTGCCTACTCATGTAGGCACAAATGAGATGCACAGAACTGGAAAGAGCAAGAACCAGCCGAGGAGGAACGCAGCGCTACGTGGGGCATCACTTGAGTTTTGAATTTCATACTCAGGGCTTTGGGAAACGGGCTGTGGGGTCAGTGAACCTTGGACTGCTCCAGGCTCAGTGTGCAAACCCAGCCAGGCCAGGGGCCGGGTGCAGGCTGCATTTTGGGAGGTATCACCCAAAAATGACACTCACAAAAAGCAGCAGGAAGGGCTGTGTAGGGCCCTGCTCAAGGAAAAAGCTTTGCATATTCTTTGCATGAATCCTTGACTAACTGGTCCTTGCATCATCCCAGAGCCTCCTGCTGCTCCACCGTGGCAGGAGCGATGTGACCAGGGGCTGGACCAGACCTGGGGGCTCCACAGGGATGCGTGGGCACCTCCAGAGCTCCGGTTCTTGGCAGAGCTCCCCAGAGCACGCCGTGCCCGTAAGATTTGTGAAAAGTGTCACCAACACCATGGCAGTGTCCAACCATGGCCATGTGCGTCAGGAACCCGGTCCTCAAACACAGGGAGCAACCCAGGCAGGAAACGGGCACTGCAGGAGGTGTGTTCCAGGGAGAGGTTAGGTGATGGTTCTGGTGGGACACCACAGTAGGGATGGAGGGAATGGCACAGGCAGGGATGGGATGGCAGAGGCAGGGATGGGATGGCAGGGGCAGGGATGGGACGGAACAGGCAGGGATGGGACGGAACCGGCAGGGATGGAATGGCAGGGGCAGAGATGGGATGGAACAGGCAGGGATGGGATGGCAGGGGCAGGGATGGGATGGAACAGGCAGGGATGGGATGGAACAGGCAGGGATGGGATGGCAGGGGCAGGGATGGGATGGAACAGGCAGGGATGGGATGGCAGGGGCAGGGATGGGATGGCAGGGGCAGGGATGGGATGGAACCGGCAGGGATGGAATGGCAGGGGCAGGGATGGGACGGAACAGGCAGGGATGGGATGGCAGGGGCAGAGATGGGATGGAACAGGCAGGGATGGGATGGAACAGGCAGGGATGGGATGGAACAGGCAGGGATGGAATGGCAGGGGCAGAGATGGGATGGAACAGGCAGGGATGGGATGGAACCGGCAGGGACACGGTAGCGCAGGCAGGGATGGGATAGAACAGGTGTCGATGGGATAGAAGAGGTGTGGATGGGATAGAACAGATGCGGATGGGATGGCACGGTCGGGAATGGGATGGCACGGTCGGGAAGGGGATGGCACGGTCGGGAATGGGATGGCACGGTCGGGAAGGGGATGGCACGGTCGGGAATGGGATGGCACGGTCGGGAAGGGGATGGCACGGTCGGGAATGGGATGGCACGGTCGGGAAGGGGATGGCACGGTCGGGAATGGGATGGCACGGTCGGGAAGGGGATGGCACGGTCGGGAATGGGATGGCACGGTCGGGAAGGGGATGGCACGGTCGGGAATGGGATGGCACGGTCGGGAAGGGGATGGCACGGTCGGGAATGGGATGGCACGGTCGGGAAGGGGATGGCACGGTCGGGAATGGGATGGCACGGTCGGGAAGGGGATGGCACGGTCGGGAATGGGATGGCACGGTCGGGAAGGGGATGGCACGGTCGGGAATGGGATGGCACGGTCGGGAAGGGGATGGCACGGTCGGGAATGGGATGGCACGGTCGGGAAGGGGATGGCACGGTCGGGAATGGGATGGCACGGTCGGGAAGGGGATGGCACGGTCGGGAATGGGATGGCACGGTCGGGAAGGGGATGGCACGGTCGGGAATGGGATGGCACGGTCGGGAAGGGGATGGCACGGTCGGGAATGGGATGGCACGGTCGGGAAGGGGATGGCACGGTCGGGAATGGGATGGCACGGTCGGGAAGGGGATGGCACGGTCGGGAATGGGATGGCACGGTCGGGAAGGGGATGGCACGGTCGNGTGGGTGGGAGCTGGTGCTCATTCGTGTTTCACACGGGGCCTTGTGCTGGGCTGCGCGAGAGATCAGCCAGAGATCGGCAGCGAAGCTGGGGAAGGGTCTGGTGTGTGTGTCCTGTGGAGAGCGGCTGAGGGAGCTGAGGCCACTCAGCCCGGAGAAGAGGAGGCTCGGGGGGGACCCTATCACGATGTACAACTACCTGAAAGGAGGTTGTAGCCAGGTGGGGGTCGGGCTCTTCTCACAGGCAACCAGCGACAGGACAAGAGCACTCAGTCTTAAGCTATGCCCTGGGAGGTTTAGGTTGGACATTGTGAGGAATTTCTTCACAGAAAGGGTCATTAGACATTGGAATGGGCTGCCCAGGGAGCTGGTGGAGTCACCGTCGCTGGAGGTGTTTAAGGGAACACTGGACAGTGCCATCGTCTGATTGACAAGGTGGTGATCAGGCACAGGTTGGACTCGATGACCTCAGAGGTCTTTTCCAAGCTCATTGATTCTGTGAATGCAAACCTTGGCAGAGCAGGAGCGTGGCATTCCCTCCAGGGAGAGAGGGAGGGGACATCGATGTGCTCTCCAGAGGGATCCGTGAGCTTACACAGTGCTAAAATGGGAAGTTTCAGTGAAAGTGCCCAGACCTGCAGGAATCAACAGCCTCGTCTCCAGTACAGGATATTCCGAGAGTTTGTGTTCTCCTTGGCTTGTGGGAAGTGGCTGCAGAACGAGAAGCTGCTGCTCACAGCACAGATGCTGTGGCTGCTCTTCGCATCTCCTGTTCCATGTCTGTCACAGGTGTTTGTTCCGTCTCTGAACAGGTTGCATTTGTGCTTGGTAACTGCACATGAAGGGGCTGTAACACAGCTGAGTGCCAGGACCAGAGCCCAGCTGACTTTACTCTCTCCAGTTTTACAGGCCAGGTGGGAGAAATCCCCTTCTGCTGCCCAGACTTTGTCGTTTCGCTGACAAACTTCTGACGAAACTAAGCTGGACCCTGAGACCTCTCTGGTGCTCTCTGTGATGGAACTGAGGTGCTCTCCCCTCCCTCTCAGCTCACCTGGGAATCAGTGTGGCAGCCAGTCCATGTTCTGTGCAGTCTGCAGTGACCTGCACAGAGGCACTTGGTGGTGCAGAGCCGCACCCTGCACCTCTCAGGACACCGGGAGCTGCTCTGGGGTCTTTGATTTCCTTCTCAGCACAGGCTGGTGGAGTGTGAGCTGCTCCTGGGTGAGCCAGGCCTCGCTTCTGTCAGTCACTGTGAAAGCACCATGTCCTTGATAGGTTGTGTCAGACAGGGTTCTGTGCTTGATGCAGTTGAATTGAGAGGTGTTGCAGCTGTGTTTGTCTTGACCTGGTTGTCTCTTACTGAAGGCCTCTCATTGCAAAAACATCTTATTTAAATGTTTGATAATGCTACCACCTGTTAGCAGTTGAATAACACATTTATGTAAAAGAGAATAATTATTTGCTGGGGAAGTGCAGCTTGTTGGAATTATGTTGTGGGTGTTTCAAGTCCAGAAGAGGCCACGAAGTTGATAAGGGGGCTGGAGCACCTGCCCTGTGGGGACAGACTGAGAGAGCTGGGGCTGTTCAGCCTGGAGGAGGGAAGGTTGAATGGGGACATCACAGCATCTTCCAGGATCTGAAAGGGCTGCAGGGAAGCTGGAGAGGGACTGGACTCCTCATCAGGAACTGTAGTGACAGGACAAGGGGCAATGGGTTCCAACTGGAAGAGGGGACATTTAGGTTGGATATTAGGAAGAAATTGTTCCCTGTGAGGGTGGGGAGGCACTGGCACAGGTTCCCCAGAGAAGCTGTGGCTGCCCCATCCCTGGAAGTGTCCAAGGCCAGGCTGGACGAGGCTTGGAGCAACCTGGGGTAGTGGAAGGTGTCCCTGCCCATGGCAGGGGGGGGGATGAGATGATCTTTGAGGTCCCTTCCACCCCAAACCCTTCTGTGTTGAATGTGCAGCTGTGGGTACCATTTCAATCAGTAACAGGCTAAAGTGGGATGCCTCGGGGGATCCTGGGCTCCAGCAGAGCACTAACTGCAAGTGGATCTGAGTTGGAGCTGCCTGACTGCTGTCATCGTGTTTGTAGGATGAATCTGTGAGGCCCCAGCCCATGCATGAGAGAGATGGAATAATAAACAGTAAATAATTCTGTGCCCTGGCTGTGGTCACTTACTTGATTTTGTTGTTCTTAAGTTACTTGCTGTGATTATTCTGTACCTGCTGGGTTTCCATGAGCCTAAAACTTGAGTTAGTCTGAACTGGAAGATTCCAGCAGCACCTTCTGGCTGTCTTTCACACTGGAAACAAGTGTGTTGGGAAATGTGGGCTCCACACGTGTTTGTGGGAGCGCAGTGTCCTACATTTTTGTGCAGTGACTTGTTTGCTGCCTGTTGAATATGATTTTTTTTTCCATTAGTGTTTGTGGGATGAAAAGAGCTGTTGGAGGGCTAAAATATTTCCTTCCCCTGTGGAAGTACTTGATTTAATCGAGTTCTGTAGAGGCTGTGTAAGAGAGCAGGTGGTCTTTTCTTGCACAGAACTAAATTGTCGCTAGTGACTTGTTGCCAAATGTCACTGAAAATGCTCTTCATTGCTCAGGCGATGGATATTTGCCTCACCACCCAAGCAATCTGTGATGGAACTTCCTAGCTGAGAATCAGAGGGGAATGAAAAGGCAGCTACACCTCATATTTCTCTGGAGGTGATGGCAGAGCTTTCACCAAGGGTGTTTGGTGTGGTATTTGCCTGAGCTATGCTGGTCCTGTACAGCTTTTGTTCTGGTTTTGGCCTTTTTGGAGTATTCCTTTTGCTTTAAGGGAATGAGAGGAAAGAAATTCACCCGTAGTTCTTACTTTATGTGCTGGTCATCCCTGGCTTGATGTTCGAATCTTTCAAGGTTTTGTGCCACATGTAAGACCAGTAATCAAATTTACTAAAATCAGTTCTCATGAGAGCCATAACATTACAATCAGGCTGTGGAACACAGTGCTTGGTTGTGAATATCTAAACAAGGACAGAACTTCAGGACAAGGAAGACTTTCCTGATTAAAGGAAAGTGGCTGCGTTCCTCAGGGCCACTGGGATGTGAGATGATATAAAAATAGGAAACCTGGAATATCTTTGAAAGAAATTACTTTACATTGCTTTCAGCGTTTGTGCTGGACTTGCCTGGATTTTTTTGTGGACTCTGAAGTATTTGGGATTTATGAATAATTACTTTTTCAAGGCAGTGCTCGGACTTTGAGCTGCTCTGTCCTGCATCTTCTGCACCATGTCTCAAATGGATTGGTGGCTCTTAGGTGGGGACTGAGCTGTCCAGCTGCTCTCAGGCAGGGTGGCTTTTCTATGGCATTTTGGGGTGGGAGGGGGAGAGAGAGAGAGGATGTTTGCTCCCCTTTTGAATAGTGGGATCAGAAAATAAGCAGAGCTGCTCGTACTTTGGACTAAAATGAATTTCTC
This sequence comes from Mohoua ochrocephala, assembly GCA_013398855.1. Lineage (NCBI taxonomy): Eukaryota > Metazoa > Chordata > Aves > Passeriformes > Acanthizidae > Mohoua > Mohoua ochrocephala. The sequence continues at coordinate 186,795 of VZTA01000964.1, forward strand.
TCAGACCGTCCTTAAGTTTTGTTCTTATGACCAAACAGCGTCTTGCTGGGTGTTCTGGGAATGCTCTGGAGAGGAAAGGCTGAGGCTTGCTGAGCCTGTGATGTGCCATCCTGGCTACCTCAGAAATGGGGAATATCCTGAGACTGACTGAGAGTCACCAGGCTGTGTGTTTGAAATCCCTTTCTATATCAGGCTCTCACTTCTAATTTCCGTGGCGATGGAGGGGTCTTGGACAAACTTTTCTTTACCCCCTTGCAGGGTCCTTTTTCAGGTCATCCTCAAATAGATTTAGGCTTTGCCAATTACTCTGGTATTTAGGAAAAGCACGTGTGACATGAAGCTTAAATGGTTGTGGATGGTTTTATTGCTTTCTGCAGAGCTCTGGAGAAATGTCTGTCACCCCAACTCAAGTGTTCTGCTGAGTGAATGGGAGGAGCAGCACCAGTACCAGAATAGTCTGAAGGGTCAGATGACAGTGCCTTATTGTTTTTTTATCCTGCTAATACCTAGAATTGGTGATTTTATCTGTTGCTGTTCTTTGCAGGGCACCATGGAGAGGTTTTCCCTAGAAGCTGGGCCTGTTCTCTTGAAAGCTGAATTCTGCAGCTATTGGTGTTTGAATGTGCCTAGCAAAGAAGCTTCTTATTTTGAAGTGGTTTTGCATTACTTTGTATTTTGTCATTTTTCTAGCTGTTAAACGTATAGGAGAACAGAAGTGCAAGGTGCAGGAAAACTTGCATCCCTCACACAACTTCGTGGATTAGTTTGTTTTTCTTGGCTTTACAATTGCAATTTGTAGCTAGGGCTTGTGTTGTGTCCTTTAAAGTCTTTGTTGGAGAGCTTTATTTTGGGGAATTTAGGTGCAGAAACAGTGATGCTTTTTTCCCCAGTGTATTTCAGAGCTTGATAAAATGGATTCATTGGGTTTAGAGGGGGAAATAAGGAGGAAAAAAACCTAAGGCTGACATAGAGCAGGACAAAAGCAGTGGCTAACAGCAGTACATTACTCAAGGTCATTTAGGCAGATAAGGGCTAGGTCTGCTTACTTTTGCCATGTCCTAATTTTTGTGCTTACCTCCCTGCTGAACCTGTCATAAAAACTGAGCTTCCCATTTTAAGTTGAACACGAGATGTTAACATGTATTTTAGCTGCTACATGTACTTTAAAAGCTCAGCTCTTAATTTTGCAGGGGTTTTTTTTTCCTGCTGTGGTGGGGTGGCACCGTTGTCTGCCTGTAATCCAGTGGCAGCTGGGAGGCTTTAGAGATAAGGGTACAAGTTTAAATAAAGGAGAGGGGGGGAAAAAGAGGAAAGTATCCTAAAAGCTGATAATGTAAAAATTGCTTTAACACTCTTGCTTTGCCCTTTACTTGGAGGATTCTGTGCCAGGGTGATCACTGTGTGCTCAGTATGAGCAGGGGTTCACAAAGCTCCCCTGAGTTGGGAGTCGACAGCCTCGGTGCCAGCAAGCTGGTCCTGAGCACCCTTGTACTTCAGGGTGTACTTCAGGCTGCCTTCTTTCCCTGAGCCAGTTTCCAGTCTCCACAGACTAGATTTTTCTTTTCCTGGAGTGTGTGGTGAGTGATTTCACCTCTAAACTATCATCCATAACTTGTAAGTCATGGTAAATAACTACTGACAGAAAGAGAGTTTGTGAAGGGGGTGTTAAAATCAAATGTCCCAAAATATGTCAGGGTGTGTTGTACCTGACACTGTTCCTTTTGGTCTACGTTGTCAGTGGCTATATGAAAGCTGTTAATAGATTGCTGTAAAATATATTATAAAATTTATATTTCAGTGTTGAAGTAATCAGAAAACATCTCTGCTCTTTGTATTTCATTAAAATTCTCTTCATCCCAAACTTAAGGGGAAAGTATGTGAGCAAAGGGCTGAATCCGTGGATTCAATGCAACATTTAACAAAAGAGTAAAGCATCACCTGGCCCTCCCTCCTGGAGAGGACAAGGTGTGTTAATGCCTTCAGAACCAGCTTTCTGGGGACTTATTGGAGATGTTGATGTACAAAGTGCTTGTCATGAAAGCTTCACTACAGGATCACGGCTGGTCCCAGAGGAAGATTTTATTCTCTAGCTCTGACATTTCTGACACAACAAAATTACTGACTTTCCAAAAGGAGACAGGACAGAATGGACTATGAGGAGAAAATGGCCCGAACTTGGAGCCCTTTTTTATGCAAGGCCTTGAACAGAATGTTTCCTATTCTCTTTCTAAAAGCAGTGCCCTCAATCTTTCAAGATTATTTCAAATAGCTTTTTTCAGTACCCTTTGGTTCAGCATCTTGGGCAGTTGTTTGTTCCACTGCCGCAGAAGGTAGTGTCAACAACCAGAGTTACTGTAGATGTCTTTCTGTTGCAGTGAAATGCAAGTTTTAGAAGTCTTTAGATACATTGGTCATTTAAAACATATCTGTCTAAAATGCTCTTTCATCTGCTCCTGTTGCTTATTCTCTGGTGAAATCCAGTTATGATGGCGTGAGATCAGTCTTTTAGTAAAGATTCTATTCAATGATTTTCCTTTTGCTGGAAAAGGCAGCAAATGCTGTAGAATGCAGCGTGCTTTATATTTGTTCTGTAACTACTTTGTTCTGCCCTTGCTTATTACAGCAAAATACTTTATGTAGGCAAGAGGAGTTGTGAGGCTGCCGTTTGCCTGTCCCTGGGAGGGTGTTAACTGGGGTGCAGCACCCAGGGAATGCACCTGTGTGTTTCTAGGGTGTGTTTCCACCAGTTAGCTCAGAGAGCAGCTGGAAGAGCTCGCGTTGTCAGCACCCACCTGTACAGCTGTCCCCCAAATGTCACTAGAGATGAGCTGAACTTTTCACTTGTATTAAGTGATGTTTAGGTGTGTGTGTCTCACCTAGTTTATTTGCTCATCTTAGTCCCCTTAGTGTGATACCTGACTGTCTCCTTTTCCTGTGAATAAACTCCTTGTGTCCTGGCTCGGCAGGGAATGGCAGTTTCCCCTCTGGAAGGGTTGGAAGCAGAGGCACAGGCAGCACTAGTCGTGTTTGTGCTGTACTGAGCACTGCAGGAAATGGAAACTAGTTCTGGACTGATAGTTTGCCCACTGGCTTATTCCTCACACAGTAAACAAGATCCAGTCTCTGACAGGGAGTTCCCAAACCTGTCCTTGTGCTGTGTTTTCCCTCTCTCCCTCTGCTCCCCCACGGATGCGTGAGTGTGCATTTCTGTGTGTATGGATCTGCGTGCAGGAGGAGGCACATATCCTCCCACGCAGCTCTGGTGGGGGCAGCTTCTCCAGGACAAAGTTGGTGGCTTAGTTTGAACCCTCCTCTCAGCAAGATTTAGCTTGTCAGCTATCCATCGAGCAAATACTCCTGAATATAATGTTCCAGGGAGTAAATGTCTGCTTATGATCAGGAAGAGGAACTGGGCGAATGTGATCTTAATTAAGCAAATACTAAGAGCAAGCAGAAAATTGTTTGCTTTACAAATGAAGCACCTTGTTACAAATCCACCTGTATAGTAAATACCTGAGAGAAGGTTGGGCTGGGGTCCATGCTCTATTGGGAGAAAGAGTGTTTCGTTGTGGTGGCTGAAACTTCAGCTGTGCTGATAATGCTTTTGTCCTGTTTTTATAGATTGCTGCTAAAATTGGAGATATTCCTCACTTGAATAATTCTACGACACTTGTGGACCCGTCAGTCTACGGTTATGGAGTGCAGAAACGGCCCCTGGATGATGGAGGTAAGCTGGCTGTGATTAGTCAGTCTTGTGGACGCAGCTCCTGAAATTCATCTCTGGAGGCAGTTGTGTTTTAAGGATGGAAAATGCATCTTTCTGTGTATAGAAATTTTATACAAGATGCCCTGTGCTGTTTACTCTTACCTAGATAGCACAGTGTTCTTAGGCATTAGTGTTAATGTGAAGCAATTCTTTGTTAGTTCATGACCTTTGGGAATTAGCAAACAAACTGTGTCATTTAAATCTTGGTCTATGGTAGTTGAGGGAGGGAGGAGGATTTGCTTATCGGGCCTGTGCTGGAGCCCAGCTATAGAGTACCAGGAGTACACAGTACATGTCCTTCCCTGATGACCCTTCTTTTCTGAGAGCAGGCGATGTGCAGGGACAGTATTACACGTGTTCCTTTCCATCTGTGACAACAGTCACAGCCCAGGAGCTGAGGTGCTGTCAAGTTCTGGTTGCTTTGTACATGAGTTCTAAGGAAAAAAGACACTTATGTAAGATGATGTAAGTCGGAAGGAAACTTCCCGTATTAGCTTAGCTTTCTCCATTATTATTTGACAATTCTAAAATCTCTGAAGAATTTAAAATTGGCCCCAGCCAATAGGATAGTTTATAGCATGGACCATAGCTGATAACAGTCATAAGTCAGTATTGTATGAATTGTTACAATTTTTAAATAAACCACTTGTTTCTTATCTTTGGTGGGAACAACAAAAATGTTAGAACAAGAGGTTTTTAGGTTTTATAAATCTAATTATACGAATTGTTTCAAGAAGTGTTTAAACTGTATTATCTGCTGCTGTATAGATGCAAAGAGCTCACCTTTTCTTGTGAAGAAATAAAAAGCATGGCTATGTCTTCCTTTGGCTCTTTCCTCTGGTATTTTTCCTGACACTCGTAGCCCTGCAGGGTGATTCTCTCCCCCATGGATATGTTCAGGAGTTAAGCAAAGCTGCTGCCTAGCACTTCATTTTGAAAAGAATTTTTTTTTTCTGTCTGATACAAAGGCTGAAAATAACTGCACGTCTGCTTCTCAGTCTGAAAAAACATGCTGGAGCATGGGGAGAAGTTTCTTTCATGTGGAGCCTCTGGCTTGCTAACGTTACTGTTTTCTGAACACATGCCACCACCCACTTCTGTTCTCTGCTCTTGGCTCTATTTGAGCAACAGGCTGCTGCTGCTGCTCCTTAGGTTTGGGGTTTCAGGAGAGAATGGATTTATCTGGGTGAGCCCCCACGCTTTGTATCTTGGACCGGAGTATCCTTTCGTTGAGAAGCCAGAAGTCTGGCGTTGCTGCCGTGTGCTGGTTCTGCAGGGGAAGGTGCTGGGCTGTCACAGGCTGGACAGTGTTGGGGAATGCTGAACAGCTCCGAGCTGTGTCTGAGTAGCTTAGGGACGTGGCTGTGTGTGAAAAAGAATAAAAATAGCCTTCTGGGAACCAGTCATTCACAACATTTGCCCTGCCTGTGTCTTTCATTGATTGATCAGACTGGACTGGGAGAGCTGACCTCTTGACAAAATGGGTTTTAGGAACTCGTAACACGTGAAATGGTCGTAGTGCTTTAGTGACAGGTTAGACTTTGTACTTAAATTTGTACTGACGAGCCCTGGAACTCGGCGAGCCTTGTTTGTGTTGACACAGACCGTGTCAATACAGTAGCAGTCTGGGCTGTAAATGTGCATTACTGCTGGTTTCTTGTGCTGTGGTGGATAACCCCATGGAGCGGGTATTGTTCCTGGGAGAGCCTCTCAGAATGGCTGTTCCTGACTCCTGGATCAGCAGTTGTTCTGCTCACCCTGTACTCATCACTGGACCTTGTCTGTCCCTGTTTTTAAAGTAGCTCCAATGTTGTGTTTGCCCTTGGGTTGTTCATAGACATCTGTATATAACTTTGTCCAACTCCCCTCCCAAAAATCTGATCTGTGAGATCTTCGAGGAGAAGAGAAATGACTGAAGTAATATTTTAAAGGGCTGGAATTTGGCAAAGCAGCAGGAATTGTCAGAGTAGGGATAAGGGTTGTAGCATTTCTTTCAGCTTGGGTCATGTTGGGGTTCATTTCTAATGGTATTAATAAGTCCTGTACTGAGATGCAGCTGTGTGATGAGTTCCCCCCTGCAAGTGGGATCCTCCTGTGCTGTTCTTTACCTGCAGCCTGGCAGAGCAACTCCTGAAGCTGTGGGTACTTCCTGCTGTGTATCTCTCTGTGCTGTGATCCATATCTTAGTCTTGGGCTACCTGCTCTTGCTGCCATGTAATTAAATGTCTATAATGCAGCTTTAGCTTTAAACATCTGGAAGATGGAAATTGCTTTTAACAGGACACTTTAATTAGGAAAACACTTCCTATTTGGATGATTTTTTAGTTCTCTGTTAGCTGCAAACAAGGGATGTTGGGATTGCATGCCCACACTTTTCTCCATTTTCTGCTTGTCTGTGAACCACAGTGTGGAGATGTTGTTGTCTAGAAATGATTGTTACACATGCTCTAGAAATGTTATAGTGCATGGATTTGGCTACATTCTGCTGCTCTGGATGGGTTGGAAACAAATGTGGTGGGAAATTTACCCCTGTATACTGCATGCTCACAGCTGAGTGCAGGTCTCACTGCTTCCTTATCCCCATACAGATCTTAGGAAATTAATGCTGTTCCTAGTACTGCTGAAAAAATTGTCTCCAGAGGAAATATTTAAGGTGACAGGAAAACTGTCTGTCTTTCAGGACAATCTAATTCTTCCTGTCTGTTTTTGTAAACAGCTGCTGCTGTGGCTGCCTGATGCCAGCTTAGGAAGTGGTCTTAAGACAGGTGTCAGTGCATTGATCAAAACAAATTCAGCGGCTTTTAAAGCATTTCCAAGAAAAACAGATTTGTTGTAGTGTTGGAAACCAGGATGTGTGAGTGCTTTTTGCACTTCCCTTAACATAACCCTCATCTGAACTGAGGAGCAGCAGGATCAGCCCTGGTAACCTGGCTCACTGGTATTAGATGGAGCTCGAGACTGATTATTTCTCTTTTCCCTGGCTTCTTTATTTCCCCTTTCTGGAAACAACTTGAAAGTAATCCTGCAAACAGCTGTGGTGCAGAGAAGAGATCAGGTTTATTTGTGCTGCTCCTGGGAAGTCACAGCTGGCCTTTCTGTGGCCACTTGCAGGGGTTAATGTTTCTCAGCAAAGGGACAGGTGAGTCGGAACTGCAGAGAGCCCTGGTGGCACCTTGCCTGTGGCTGCTGCTGAGGACAGACCCCGGCCCTCCTGTTAAGGGCCAACTGCTGCCCCTGGCCTCCATTCTAATTAATAGGTCCCTCTAATTACCAGCACAGATTAATAAGTTTGTTTAATGCTAAATAACCTTTAAAGGAGCGGCCTCCTTTTGTTCAAAGGAAGCAGGGATCTAGTCTGCTGCAGAGAGACTGATGGACAGAACATTACGCTTTGTTTGCCCTGCTTTGGGCTGCTTGGAAGGAGTGTCCTGTGAGATCCATAGGATTAAGCAGCAGCATTGCAGCTGAAGGCTGGGGCATCCTTTGAGTCTGGGAAAACAAAGGTGAGAGACCTTGGAGAAGCCTCACACCCCCGTCTCTCCGCTCCTCTCTCTTCCCCAAGCTCCTCTGGTGCATCCAGATCTGAAGACGACCTGTTCTGGTGTAATAAAACTTGATTGTAGTAGAACCAAGGGGCTCAAACATGACATGATCCTGCTGCACGGAGTACTTTATTCTTTTCCTCCAATGTGTTTTCGGTGAAAATAGTGGTGGGCAGAAGGGAATTTTATCCCTGTCTTACTGCTGAAGAAAGTCAGTACTGATGCTCTTTGACACATCTGCAGCAGCGGTGGGACCAGGGCAAAAGTCCAGATCTCTTGGCAAAGGATTTAGTTTAATACACAAAATGCCCCTGTTCAAAATTGTAACTTTACAGATGGCCACTTATTTAAATAAGGCAGTTTAAATAAGGGGAAAAAACCTCCAAAGATTTGCAGTGAAGTTGGATACAAAAATTATTAGGGTTTGACTATTTAATTAAAGAAAAACCCAGCGATATTTAATGATGGAGAATTAGGGTAACTATCTTTGCAGCTTTCTAAAATTTATGATGATCCCATTTTGGCTCAAAAGTATGAACAGCAGCCCTGTTCCACTGCTCTCCAGGAGATGTGTCGCTCTGATTTTATTCTAGCCATGAAGATATTCCTGAAGAGATTGTATATTCCCATCATGCACATTAATTTAGTGGGAGGCACTGCTCTGTTTTATGGGGTGGAAGAAAAATCCGCATTTGTTTTGAGTGTCTGTTAGGTAGAATTCAGTTAAGGTGAAGCGTAAAGCAGAATGAAGAGTTATCAACCAGCAGGTGCCATTAATAGGAAATTGTGCTGATTTTATTCAGTATTTTTCCTTATTTGCAGTAAAATGACTGCAGTTACAGTTAAATTGTACTGAATAGATGTAAAAGGGGGAAATATGTATGTGGTTTGTCAGAGTTCAGCCCCCTCCTTGGTGTGAAGGGAGACAGTGGAACGGTGCATCAGCTTTCGATATTGTGGCTGCCCCAGCCCTGCCTCTCTGTTAGGCCCCGTTTTTCAGAGAAAAATGGGCATGTTGGAGAAGGAATGGACCTTTAGGTTGTTGGAACTGGGAGCCACATCATTTTTCCCCCCCGCCAAAACAGAGAGAAATCATAACTGACTTGAAGTAAATCATTTCCATTTCTCTCCATTTGCCTTCGATCTCAATTTTTCGAGAAGTTCTCTGTGGACTGTGGAAGGGATGGTCTCTCACATAAGTTATTGTGGCATAATTTTTTCATACTAATTAGTACAATAAACATGCATTAGGGCTGATACCACCCTGTAGGGGTGAATGGCTTCCTCTGGTTGGATAGTACTCAGAATGGGTTGGAGAGACATTGTTACCTCCATCTAAAGCATTAATTCCCTGACTGATTTTACTTCCTGTGCTCATACAGGTTTCCCCTCAGAAGTTGTCTTTTTCAAGTGTAGGATTGTGTTACAGAATGAAGGCTCTTCCCTTCCTTGCGTGAACTTGGGGAGTTGATTATAGGATGTGTATCTGTCTTATAATTTGTGGGCAGCGGCTGCAGCGGAACAGATCGCTAAGAGAGCTGTTCTGGTGAATTGAAATGCGAAGTGGAGATTTAAATACAGCCTTTGCAGAGTTAAAACTCCTCTTTCTGGCATCCTGATAATGAGTGGCCTTGGCTGTGGCAACCCCACACTACACCAATACCACAAAGACCTACTGCGTGGAGTTGAAATATTCCGAGTGCAGTTTGGAGCAGGATTCCGAGTTTGGTTGTGTTTGCTCAGCTCTGTGGTAGGAGCTTATCAGCCAGAGCAAATATTCCCCATTACATCACCCACCTTTTTCAGCTGCAATATTCATAGTTATCAAATTAGAGCTTTTTATATTCAGGGTGAGAATATGCAAAGACAAATCTAAGGGAGTCAATAACGCAGCAGTTGTCTTATTGCTGAGCTGGGGAGAGTAATAAAATAGATACGCTGTCGATATTTTTTGGTCCTGAACTATCCCAGGGGTATTGACACGCGGCAGAAATACGCTGTTGGCTCTCTTTGTCTATTTTCTTTGAGTAAAGTGTTTGGCCACAAACTTGATGCATTTTTCTACCAGATTTAGAGAGTGTGGGATGCATCCACTTTCTATCCCTGCCAGCTGATTGCCAATTTATTTCAGGTCAAAGAATGTGCAGCTTGCTGCAAGGTAGTTTGAAACAGCATCTTTATTATCACAGCTCACATGTTGGCCAGTTTCATTTGTTTTGTTCCCTGTGCCCTCCAGGCATGCAATATAATCTTTCAACTGGTTGTTAGCACCAAATGGTCTGGTTTTTAGCTGGTTTGCTGCAGGCAAAGTCCAGTAGGAAGCCCAGCAGGGCTCGTGTTCCCACTTTGCATGAGTTGGTCTAATGATATTTTCCCTATTAACATTTGGAAGAAAGATCTAGTCTGTTGGGGTTGGGGGGAGAAGTCTGTCTGAGGGTTGTCAGTAGGGAGATAACTTCTAATCATAGATGGACCACCAGCTAACGTCGCAGAAATGCCTGGAATGTGTTCAGGAACATGTGTTTTGTTGGGTTGAAACACTGTTTGGGTGCCACGAGGTTACTTAACAGCCCTATTCCTTTAACAGGTCTCCGTGTAAGTGGGCTCCATGGAGCACAGATCAGAGACACAGAGAGAAGTATGTGCCAGCCGTGCCTAATGCTTGGACTGAGGGAATCTCTGAGGCTGCTTGGCTTTTATTCTTGTTTTTTAATACACACCGGTCTCCTTCCAATTTCTCTCCCTCCTCCTCCTTCCTCCCCCTTTTCCCTTTTTTGACTGCTTTGGGCTTAATTTGGGAAGGGGGGAGGTCAGTTGCAGGGATTTGGATTTGGGCAGGCAGGATTTTCTCCCATGACTCTCAGCATGGGGAGACGCGGATCAATTCCCTATCCTGTGTTCAGCTGGACACAGGGCTATGGTGTGTGTTGATCAAGAAATCCCCTCCTGTTTTGTACCACATAACGCATTCATTTCAGCCACTGAACCTAAATTACTGTTTTGCTTTTCTTTCTTTTTTGATGAAACGGTAAGAACTCTTTTTCTATAGGGATGAAGTTAGTTTATCCGTGCTAATGCTTTGATTTTTTTCCCTTTTTTCTCTCTCTGCCACAGTAGGTAACCAGTTAGGGGCCCTGGTACATCAAAGGTAAGCAGTGGGTTATGTTTTATTATTTATTGATCAATTCTAATTGTTTATTGATCCACCATCTGTAGTAGTGTTAGGAAGTCAGAGGTTGAGAATGTGGAAAAACTGTCAGCTTGGGTTTTCTCCAGCCTGGGTTGTTTGTTCTGATGAAAAAAGAGGAGTTGATGTGAAACGTGGATTTGGTCCCTGCAAATCTGCGGAACCGAAAAAAATAAATTCTCTCTTCTTTACTTCCCCTGCCCTGGCAGGGGGCAAGAAAGAAAAAGTGAAAAAAGGTCTGGCATTTTGGCAAAAGGTGGAAGTATCAAACAGACGCATGCTATTGTTGTTGTTACTATTATTATTATTATTATTATTATTATTATTATTATTATTATTAATGATTGTTGGTGTAATATGACCTGGGATGATTCCTTTGTCAGAGATGGGTTGGGAAGACTGAAGCAAGTATGAATCATCATCCAGCATGTCTCAGCATCCAATAAAAATGTAAAATTCTCAGTTTTTCTCAAATCCTGGTCTTGAGGAGTTGTCTGTGTTGTTTTGGAGGGAAGAACATTTCTAAAGCTGAATTAGCCCGAAGGTGAATAGTAGTGCACTTCCATCCTAACCAGCTGTTTGGGGCCTCAGCAGAAGGGACAAACAATGTGCATGAAGGCTGTAGAACCTTAAATTTTTAACGGTGAAGTTAAACCTAATGTCTGACTAGACCAGCCTAGAAAGGTGTGGGCAGTGTGTATACTTTATCTGCAACTTAGCTAATCAAGTCTAATGTGTATTTTACAGCTTCCCTAACTGATCTAAAGCAAAAAAATGGGAAGATTTTAATATGCCTCACCACAAAACCTACATTGAACTTACTGTGCAGGTGTTTTATTGCTTTTGAGATTGCTGAATTGTGTTTATTTCCCTACATTGAACAAATTGTATATAATGCATATTTTCAAATTCCATATTCATGGCGTTGTGTTTTCTACAAGACAGAAACAGCTAAACAAAAAAACAATTCGAGTTAATTGCTTTCTATTTGACTATGGTCAGGTCTTAGGACACTGCTTTGAGGTGGACACATTGAAAATGTCCAAAGAGCAATAGGTATGGAAGTCTTGAGATAATAAGAATTTAGAGGATAATTGAAGACAATTTTTATTAATTCCAAGGAGAAGAATGATAAGGACAAGCAGGCAAAAAAAGAGTCCCAAAACACTAAACCTGTGACTATCAGAAGGGAGTGTTCGTGTCAGGACTGGCTTTGGTTGGTGTCTCCTGGGAAGAGAATTTCCAGAAGCACTGGGCAGACGCTGCTGCTTGGAAGGTCCAGGCTCCATGATAAGGAAACTTTTGTTGTTGTTGTTAAATCTGTCTGGAGCAAGAATGACAAAAAGAGCTTCTTCCATCAGCTCCATTCAAGATACCAGAGATAGACTGGAAATGGATCCAGCGTAGGAGGAATTGTGTGACCATGAGAGGTCCCTTCCAAACCAAATGATTTTGACAGTGATGTGCTCTTACTTGTGTGTGCAGAATCCCTGTGCTGAGCCCAGGCTCCATGGCAGGGTGTAGTTTCTTCCAAATTGTTCTTTGTAATGATTATTTGATGGGGTTTTCTTCCTTTTTTTTTTTTTTTTGTTTTAGGGCTGTAATTACAGAAGAGTTCAAAGTGCCTGATAAAATGGTTGGATTTAGTAAGTACCTTGGATGCTTTTGATGCTTCTCAATGTGTTTCCTGTGCAGGAATGCTGTTGATTCTGACACGAGTTTTTGTGCTTATTAGCCTTGGATAAGCCTTGTTTAATGCTGTCTTCATGGGGAACAGAGGATCTGTGTTTAAAATCCAGATGCAAACTTCACGGAAAAGCTCGGTGTCTCAGTAATAAGAACAAGAATGTTTGCTACAAATTACTGGGCATTTTAGTGATTTTTCTCTTTTCAATTCCTATTAGCACAGTGCATAAGCAAGTCAAAAGTGAATTTATTTCCCTACATTGCAACATTTTACTTTGAGTATGCAAAACTGTGAGAGTTGAGGAAGGAGGACAACATTTAAATGTTAAAATATGAGTTGACTAAAAGCAAGTTAAACAGAATTTTAAATTTCTCACACATTTGCTGCAGGGTAATGCAACCAGACGAGAGTTTTTCCCTAGATTTGCATTCCTGATACTGTTCTCTTTCAAGCTTGATCCTAATTTCCCTCTTCCTCTTAATGATCATTACTCTTGCTTTCAATGGCACCTCCTGCTGATGTGTTACTGCAGTGATTGCATAGACACTTCCACTGCTGGGTCTCTGTGTATCCCTTCCAATTTGATATATGGAGAGTAAAGAGGAAAATAACAGGCCGTGGTAATTACCCCATAGTGCGCCAAGTTTGTCCCGACTCTGAAGGCACTGGAAGACTGGAACTCAAATTCCTGCAAGGGAAAGGCTCCCTCCTCTCCTGCCAGACCTCTTCACTTACCAGTCCTGGTGCTACAGCGGAGGACATTGGCCCTAGGAGAGGGGAGCTTGCAGGCATCACCTCTGTGTTAAATCTCACCCTAGTTCACATACGGGGGGATGCCACCCCACAGCTGAGATGCTTCTTTGGGAGCATCCCTGAGCTGGGAATACCTATTTGACCTGACAGCTTTGCTGTTTTTGCAGTCTGGGAAGGGTAGGAATGGTGATTGGCACAGTCTGTGCGCCGCGTGTCTTGTTGCGAAACAGCGATGTGTCGACTCGGAGAGTTAAGGGAGGTGGATATTTGTGTTCGCTGGGGGTTGATAGAGCATTTCAGGATGTGGCTCTGTCTGAGTGCAGACAGCCAAATAGCATGTCCATTCAAAATAGGAATTATAAAGAAACAAGTCTTCGCCTTTTTTAGTACCCCAAATAACTGGCTTATTGGTTCAGGCTGAACAAGATGTACTTAAATTACTCTCCCAGCATCACCCAGACTAGTGCCTTATTTCTTTCATACTTATTTCTTCCATTCCAGTGCAAGACAGGCTTTTTGGGGGTTTTTTTGCAAGCAAATAGAATAACTTTCAGCAGTATTTCAGTGTTTTTCTGCTATGATAAATTTGGTCATGCTGTGGATGCCTCTTCTGCAATCTTGGAGTCAAACTGTTCCTTTGTAGACAGCTGCAGCAGAGTAAAAGGGGGAAGGTGCTCTGCAGTTTCCAGGAAAAACAGTTTGTTCTGATGCTTGTTGAACTCATTTCAGTAATCGGCAGGGGAGGAGAACAGATCTCACGGATTCAGATAGAGTCTGGCTGCAAAATTCAAATTGCTCCAGGTAAGACTCTCTTTGTGTGGTGGGTGAACAGGTTTTAATGTCAAAGGGTGTTGTGTCCATTAGATCAGGCACTTCCCATGCTCGCAGTGCATTATCACCATTAGCATGGATACAGACAGGCATGGGAGAGCTGTTGTTGGACCCACCTCCCAGCCAGGGTAGAAAACAGGTGGTTTGGGGAATGGAACAGTGAGGGAACTGGCTTTAACCAACAGATGGTTGCACAGCAAATGGGCAATCCGTGTTGTGCTTGGACCTGAAGCTGTTGAGTTTTCTCACTTTGCTCAGCTCTGTGGTTTGCCTCTGACTGGTCTGATCAGCTCCAGCTCCTGGCAGAAGACATTTCAGGAGGTTTGGCAGCAGCTCTCCATACAGCTTGCTTTGCATCATAAAAATGAGACCATTCATCCAAATGAGATCATTTGGTGCCAGTTTGCTTCGGGGAAGACCGGGCTGCAGTGCTGCACAGGGAGCTGTTGATCAGTGTTATCTGAGTTTGTACCCCTCCCTTTAATTGGTGGGGAAGGCTTCAAAAGAATGCAGACATCCAGTAAATAATTTAAAATATGTTGATCCTGGATGTCTTTGAATTCTTTAGCACACCGTGTACAGGTGGGTGGTGCTTCCATGGGTGCTTCGTGGTCACTGAAATAGCTGCCACGTTTTTAATTCCATGTCTCACAAGTTTTCTTCTTGTTTCCTTTGCAGACAGTGGTGGGATGCCCGAGAGGCCCTGTGTACTCACTGGGACACCAGAGAGCATTGAGTGAGTTCTGATTTCATTTCTCTCCTTTTTCCTTCTTTCTCTTCTCCCTAATGCTGTGCTCTGTCAGTGGTGCTACTTGGTTATTAGCCACACCAGCAAATGTTGGCCTAGAGAATCTTGAGGGTCTCTGGAGCATAGAACCTCTTGGTCTGATGCTTTAAACTGTGCACCTCAAAGGCTTTTTTTCCACTTGCAGTTTGAATCCTCTGCAGAAATTTCCTTGGAATTCCCCTCCGCAGGGTGAGGTTGCTCTTAGGGCACCTAGGATGCAGTTTTGTAACTGCAGCTTTCCAGGATACTGAGCTAAGCTGTTGAAGGGCACTTCTCTTCTCCCCTTCGCTTCCCTACTCCTATTGAGATGAGCATCCTTCCAGCTGAAGAAGGGCTGCATGAGGCCTCTAAAGCCTGTGGGTGCCACTCCAGGATACCCTGGAGGTGTTGGTGTTGTTGCAGAGCAGCATGAGGCCCGCTGGGTGCTTGTCTCTGCATCGCTGCCAACAAGAAGCAAAGGACTGAACCCGAGTCTTGATTCTGCTCCTTGCATGGTAGAGACACGTGGCCAGCCAGCAGGGATTTCTATCTTTAGACCTATAGAAACTTTAGGGACAGTGTTTCCTCCCTCCCCCTTCCCAGGAGCTGAGTTTGAGACTCTCACAAACCAGTTGAGGACCTCCTGCTGGAACTGGATCCAGGATCCTCAGGCTTACAGGAACACACTTAACATATGGAGCTGCTCTTTCTCTCCCCAGCCTTTGGGTAGGTGGGTTTTTTAAAATCCATCTGGAAATCTTTGAGTTGCGTTTGAAAATACATGGGTGCAAAGACTGTCTCTCTAAAGAGAAGACACTCATCATTCTTCCATTCCTAAAGAGATCTAAGGGTACTTAAATCTCCTTATTCTACCGTAATGCTGCAAGCAGTGAGCCAGAATAAATGTAATTGGCAAATTCACATTGTAGGGCAGGCAGTGTATTCTTGCTGATATTGAAGTGGTTTTCCCCCTTTAGCACAGGATATTTAAGACCAAGGGCAAAATAGTAAAAAGCTGGGATGCCTCGTGAGATGCAGCTGGGGGAAAATGGGGGAGAGGTGTAGTCAAGACTTCGTGGTTCTGAAATAAGCAGTTAAATGTACTCGTGTCCAAGGCTGTCTTTAAATAAAATATGAGTAAAATTTAAAAGTGAGACTACTGAATTTGTAAAACAGAACACGGACATGGAATTAAGTGAAATTTAATTTACTTTTGTGGTAAAATTCTTGACAAATTGGTTGTTTGAACTGTTTTTTTCAGGCTACTTGTAGAAAAAGAAAATGAAGTAAGGAAACCATTTTAGATGTCAGACTTCTTTGAGAAGGGTTTTGTGAGGAATGTTTTCATTAGTTATATCCAGTGACAAACTAATAGGGTTAATTTCCAAGTGACCCCTTCTCATCTGAAATATGTTGTGTATTAACTGTTGTGGTCTCTATATTGTCCCTAAAAGAACTTTGCACAAAATACGAAGGTAGATGAATAAAACCTCCTAAGACTTTTCCAGTATATTTGAAGCGGGCTTCCAGAAATTCCACCTTTCCCCTTTTGTTGTGAGAAAGTCAAGGGCAAGCAGTGCTCTGCTCTGAGTGCAGCCTCAGAGCACCACCCCCTGAGCTGCCTTGGGGGAATGTCTGCTTGAAGGGATGACTTGGTACTGGTTCTTCAAATCTCTAGAGAGAAGTCAGTCGTCCTTAGGGTGCCTGATATGGCTTGGTGTGAAGTGGAGAGAGGGGAAGATGCTGCATTAGGCTGGACAGGGGACCAGTGAATTTCTTCTGCTTTCGGAAGGGTTGTGGGACAAGGGCAGGAGTGGGATGTGCTGGTATAGGAGTCTTCAAGATGAAGGGAAACCCTGTCAGTTACCTCTGACATGCTAAAGATGTTAGAGAAGGGATCTTTAATCTCCCAAATGCTTCTTTGTGTGTCTCTTCTCACCAGGAGTAGAAGAACCCAGTCTTTCACTGGTGGCTGCTGCAGTATCCCTGCCTCGCTTCGCGGTGTAGCTTCAGCACCTACTGCTTGGAGCAGAGGCTGTGTTAGGACAGTGTTCTGGTGCTGCTGGTAAGAGCAGGTAGAGAAGAGCAAAGCAGTTCCCTGTGACTGATCAGAGGATGGTTAATCCATGGGCTGTGTTAGTATCAGAGCAGTGTGTGTTTTTTTTGTCTTGACCGAGAAGGAGAACAGAGCTTGAGCTTTATTACTGTATATGTGTTAGAAAAGTTAAAACCTGGAGCATCTTCATTCGAAGTAAGCACCCCAAATGCTGCAGTTCAACTATTGTCCTTAACTTCCTAAGAGGTCAGAGCATGCTGCTGCTCTTCCTTTTCTCTTCCCCTTTCCAAAATCAAACTGCTTTTAAGTAATCCTGATAGGGGAAAATAGACATCAAAGAGTTAAAAACAAAAAAAAGGCAAACATTGTGCTGACTATGGTTTCCTCCATCTTTCCACTTCTCCTCTCCCCGATCGCTTTCCATTCCGATGGTTCCTGGTCTCTTGGTCGCGTGGAGCAATGTTGTCTAATGGTTGTTTCCCTCGATTCTTTTCCAAAGACAAGCAAAACGGCTACTGGGGCAGATTGTAGATCGCTGTCGGAACGGACCTGGTTTTCACAACGATGTTGATGGCAACAGTACCGTTCAGGAGATTTTGATCCCGGCATCCAAAGTGGGTCTAGTCATCGGCAAAGGAGGTGAAACAATAAAACAGTTGCAGGTGCGCAAGATGCATTTCCTTTAGGGCTCTCTTCCCTACTGCAGCTTCTCTAGATCCACTGGAACAGGCTGAAGTGGAGAGCCTTGAATGCTCTAACCTTCTCCAGCAGAGACTACTCTTCTGCCTTTGGAGATTGGACTCCAATCCAATCTCGTGTTACGAAATCAGTGCGGCCCCAGCTACACAAGTAGTGGAGTTTTGCCAGAACAGTGACAGAAACCCATGTGCTGTAGGTAACGCTTGGTGTGTGCTGTTTAGGAGGGGATCCCTGTAGCCAAGGAAGGGCCATGTCTGCTCTGCTCTGCAGTATTTTTAACGCCAGCCACGCTGTTGTAGAGTGCTCTGCTTCTCTTTTGTTGCTGATCTGTGGTAAAGCTGCCGTGTGTCATCTTTTTTTCTCATCCCACCCCTTTCTAATTAAGTGTTATGTATAAACCGCGTTCCTGGACGTTCTTTATTCCTCCATCTGGTACAAGTTTTTAAAGAATAGAGGGTTTTAGCAAAACATCTAGGTTAAAAATGGAGGGGTTTTGAGTGCCCCGATTAGACTTCTGTCATATAGTTTGGAGGCTGGTCACTTAATAACTGTTATATGCAGACAGCTACAGATTTTGGAAAGGGCTGGAAAGTCAGTTGTCAAAGTAGAGGGGGTTCTCCTTGCAAGGATTTCAGCTATTTGAGAACCTCAGGAGCAGCACAATTTCTGGCAGTCCTTTACACTCTAGGACTGTTTCTGAATTTGTGCATTCTGTAACGGTGCTGGTTTGACCTTCATAATGTTTAGTGTCCAAAATCTAGTCCCTCGTTTTAGGGACTCTGCTTAGAAAAGTGCTCTGTGCTTTTTCTTCAGGAGCGGACAGGTGTGAAAATGATTATGATCCAAGATGGTCCTTTGCCTACTGGAGCAGATAAACCTCTCCGTATTACTGGAGATGCATTTAAAGTACAGGTATGTAACAAAAGCAAAGTGGTTGCCCAAGAGAACTGAGGAGAAATTTAAACCCGAGTGTATTTGTGAGCATCTAATGGAGTCAAATCCAACTGTAAATGTAATAATCTTTCCTGGTTTTGTTTGTTCTGTAAGGTTGAGTAGAGCAAGTTAAAACACCAGAGTAGTTTGTTTTGCAGCATAACTTAGTTGCTGTCACTCCACATAAATATTGCACATGGGTAGGATTAGAGATGAGGAGGAGGGTTTGAAGGAAGTAGCTTTGAAATGCTTTCCAGTCTGTGTGGCAAAAAACGAGAGCTCTGTGTCACTCGAGCAAATGGGTTCTTGTGACCGAATCACACATTCGAGACAGCGAACCTTTCACAAAACTTCCTCAGACAGCCAATCGACGCAGGTAATTAAAAACCAATCCCACAACAACTCCTGAAACCAAGGGGTTTGCTTAATATCGGTACCTCGGTCTCCTTGTGTCAGGGTTCTGCAGATGGGGATGTACCTGCGGTTCGGAGAAAAACCCCCGTCAGCTGGAGACCGGGGGATTGCAGCGTGATGGGAGCGCCTGAATTAGAGCATTAAAGTTTAGCCCTGGCATGTTCCACTTCTCAGCAAGTGCCTTTCATACCTTGCTAAGTACTTAAATCTAGCTTAGCATTCCTGTCTCCAATAAAAGTAGTTCTGTTTCATAGGATCTCCCTAATCATGAAGTGCTGCAACAGTTGATGTTGCTCAGGGATAATGTTTGGGTTGTATTTTTCAAAGCTCTTTTTGCAAGTTTTAGAGTTAATTTTTTTTTCCCCCCTGAAATTCTTACTATGGAGGTATAGCTGTGCAAAAGGAGTTTAATGACAGTCTGGCTACTTTTAACCAAATCGTACTTTCAGTGCTGCCACTTCCCAGGTGGCTTCTGCTTTGCAAGATTTGCTGTTGTCACATCTTCCATTCAAGGAAACATGGAGACTGCACAGGCTGGAAGATCTTTGAGGCACTTAAAGCTGAGCACACTTAGGAAGTGTTTAAGAAGTGTGACGAATCCTTGGGTTTGGTGAGGGATTCTGTGGATGCTGCGACAGTGTTTCTTAACTCCCTCAAATCCCTGTGAAATCTCTCCATCACCCATATTTCTGTCTTGGCATCTCTGAAATGTCTTTGGGTTGTTTCTTTCTGTTAAAAATACCTTGAGGACATGGAAAATATGTAAAAATGAGAGGAGAGAGACTCACCACTGTCCTCAAGCTTGGAAATAGAACCAAGATGTCAAAAGCTTGACTGGTAGTAGAGAGAAACAAATGCTTGGGTTTGACATGTAGGCTTTTTTTATTTTGTTGGTGACTACTGTTGGCTAATTTTCAGGGTATACTTTCACTAGCTGGGCTACATGCAGGCTTGTGAATGACCTCGAGTGCTGTCAGTAGGTAGGAGAAATATTCATTTGTCTCAGAAAATGTCTTGCTGGTTTGCTGCAGACTTGGGCTTAACTTCTCAGAGTCAGTAAGCTCGGTGCTGCCCAGCGGCCTCCTTGGTATGTTCTCTGTAGCTCTTAGGGGACACGATCTCTGCCGTGCTACCGACAGCTTCTACCTTACTGTATTGATTTCAGTTCTATCCAGTAGGAAAGGGCCTTCACTTCCTTTAATTTAAAAAAAAAATTAAAAAATCAAAGCTATTTTTAAAATTAAAGGGCCTTTTTGAAAGACTGGAGGAAGCAATTGCACCCAAGAAACTGCCACCTTCTGCACCTGGCAGGTTTTGGCAGACATGGAAGATGCCATCAAGAACAGACTGTGGTAAAAGAAATCCTAAATCAGACCGCTGTTCCCGTTCAGCAGATGGAGATCCCTCTGCCCGAAGCCTGAGCATTACCCACTGTTGAGGCCCTAACACCAGGAGGGCAAGCAGAATAATTTGAAGCTAACTGTAACTTCTTTCCCCATGTAGCAAGCGAGGGAAATGGTACTGGAGATCATCCGAGAGAAAGATCAGGCAGACTTCCGAGGCGTACGCAGTGATTTCAGTGCTAGAATGGGAGGAGGCAGCATAGAGGTACGTTTCCTTCACAGTGCTCTGCTAACCTCCCTGTGGGATGGGTAGTGGGGGGAGTCATCCAATTGCACTTGTACCCTGTAAGCTGATTTTTAAATGCGTTGTGTTCTTTTGCCAGAAGAATTGAGTCTGGCTCTGCAAAGAGGAGGAGTTCTCGTGGACTCCCAGATGGCACTTTGTAATTGTCTTTTTTAAGCTGCATTCCTGTAGCGCGGAGTTCGTTTAGTGGGGAAGGAATTCGTGGCCACGTGTTTGTTTTTGTCAAGCGATGCGGTTCTGTAGCCTGGAGCTGCCTAACATGGCCCGTCCTCCAAGTTAAGAGCATCTCCTTGTAAAATCAGAGTCATGCAGTCTAGTTCTCTGCGCTTTCATACTCCTTTGCCTTTCCCATCAGGTCTCTGTGCCCAGGTTTGCTGTTGGAATTGTGATAGGAAGAAATGGAGAAATGATCAAAAAGATTCAGAATGATGCTGGAGTTAGGATTCAATTTAAACCAGGTTTGTGTGAGGATGGAGAGCCTTTGCTTTCTGACCAGTGTTCCACTTTTGGGTTCCAGCAGCCAGGCTTTCCTGATTTACCCGGTGCATTGTGTCTCTTTCTGAAACCCATTTAAATATGATGTGCTGCCTCCTCATGCACTTCCTGGTTTTCAGAGAGTAAGATTATATACAGCTCATTTGCAAACGTTAGATGTCACAACAGTCATGTCTTGAGTGGTAATTATACAGATAAATAAAATAACAAAACTCTTTTATTTCCTGTTAAAGAATTCTCCTTCAGGACATTAAAGCCTTTGGGGATCAGGAGTTGATTAATTCTGAGTAACTTTCTCTGGGTCCTTGGCTGTCTGATCACCTATCAAAGCTGCCTTTTTCCTCTTAAAATTATACCAGTCTCTTTCATGGCTTTTTGACATTTTAAAATGTTTTCTTTCGAGTGTTGTTTCCTCTGCAGTGTGGGCTGGGTTTTGTCTTCTTTCAGTCCAGGGAAGAGGGGCTGAAGGTGGAGGGAAGCGGTAGCTCCTGGGATAGTTCTGTGGTGTGAAAATGCTGCCAGCAGTGGCAGTGCTGGAAGGAAGCTTTTGTTGGCAAGTGGATGTTTTCTGCTTTTAATTTAGTCTTTGCCACCTCTCTCCACAGATGATGGGATTAGCTCTGAAAGAGTCGCACAGGTCATGGGGCTCCCCGATCGGTGTCAACACGCAGCACACATCATCAGCGAGCTCATCCTCACGGCACAGGTGGGTTCTGCAAGGGCTTTTTGGGAATGCAGGCTGCATGCAGGCAGCTGGATGGGGGGATGGAGGCCATCTAATGAAAAGCAGCAGTGTTCAGTTTTCCCCGGTAGGCCACACATGCTCCTGCCCAGAGCTGCTAGATTTGAGGTTTGATCGTTTATGGTGGAAGTTCTTTTAATGTAATGTGAGCTAACTGAGCTGTGGGAAGGTCTTCTATTCCCAGGCCTATGAGGCCTCATTATAGTTCCACATCTATCTCCTGTTTAGTTGTTGTTGTTGTTTGGAAACAGTGACCTGATGGAATGGAGTCCATCAGCATCAGACAGCAACTGGAGGCTCTGCTTAGACAGCAGAGCATTGCCAGGGCTCAGTGGTGCCTCACCTTCAGGCTCCAGCCCTCTGGTCTGGCGGAGGCACAGGAAGGTGCTGAGTGCTCAGTGTCACTGTGCTCTAAGACACACCAACATACTGCATTACACGAGAGCAAGACATACAAAGATGGGTGAAGTACTAGGGCAGGCTCTGGAAGGAGGTTGCATATTCTCTTTGTGTTATGAGAAATGAAAACTTAAGGCCATTTCAGAAATCTGAACATAATTTGTCCAACAAGGTCCATAATTTGTCCATCTTGATATCTCATCTTGCCCCAATGCCTGGTTTGAATACTTGATTTCATAATTTGCTGTAATAATTCACTTAAATGTTGAGTTTGATAGCCTTTAGACTGCCCATGGCATTTGTTTTTAGAGAAATCACTTACCCAAAATAGGTATGTCCTTTAAGTGTCTTTGAACTTAAAAGCTTTCTTTGGAAGTTTTGGAAAATGTGCATTTCTGCTGCATACTTTCAGCAGGATGACACTTGAAAGGGTTTGAAAGCAACTTTTGTCTGTGTCAGTGCCAAGATACATTGTTTGCTCTAAAGAGAGCCCTCATCGCAAACTAAAAGTAGTTGATGCTTATTTATAGGTTTATTTCAGCAGATGTAAAGGCATGCATTTAAAATTATAAATATCTGCCCGAATCAGGAAGGCATCTGTAACCTACATTACTTGGCATTTTTCTAAAGTGCTTCAAAACCTTGAATGTGAAACTGAGGTCCAGGAATATCTCAATTCAATGCCATTGATTATGAGACAGTTTACTTGCTTTATTTTGCTTTTAATGTGCATTGGGGCCAGCATAGAAACGTTGATACACGTGTTTTGCCTTCTAAGGAACGAGATGGCTTTGGAAGCTTGGCTGTTGCCCGAGGAAGAGGTCGTGGCCGTGGGGACTGGAGCGTTGGAACGCCTGGGGGCATGCAGGAAATCACCTACACTGTTCCAGCTGACAAGTGTGGCCTTGTTATAGGCAAAGGTGGGTTTGATGACTCCAAATACCACAGCTTGCAATCCTTCTCTCTCAGGATGGTCATGTTCTTGCTGCTTTGACAGTGAACTTTGGGGTTTTCTGTGATTGTTTAGGTGTTTAGTGCCCGGTGAATGCAGCAGAGGAATAAGCTGGAAGCGCTTGTGGTTGTTTTCTTTGTGGTGTTCTCACTCATAATTGTACTCTTCAGGCCCTTGCTCACAAGCTGTAAGAGAGGCTCTTAATGCAGAGCTGTCAAATAAGCTTGTTATAACAAGCAGCTGGCTGAGGAAAGACAGGTTCATTTGTGGATTCTTTTTACAGAGAATTTGTTTGAAGGATGGTTTATCAGGGACAAACAGAACAGTCATTTTATCGTGCTGGATTTCTGTGAGTGCTCTGTGAGGAAATGGAAGGTCTCTGAGTGTGGTAATAACAGTAGCTGCTTCCAGCCACGTACCTGAAGTGTGTGATGAATGCAGTGAAGTAGGAGGATTTGTCTGCCTCTGTGCTGGCACCTGACCTGGCACAGCAGCCTGGTGCACCTTGTGCCACTTGGCTGAGTGCGTTCACTGCCATGGAGGCCCCTTGGCTGCTTGGCCAGTGGGGATCTCTCCATGCTAAGGAGATGGATGAGGAGTCATCCTCTCAACCAGGACAACCCCATGATGGGTTTGAAACTGATCATTGGCAGCAGACTCAGTTTGTGAGAGAGCAGGAGCTGCACGTGGGGCGGTGGCAGGACTTAGGGTAGATCCAGGAGCAGACAAGCTCTCTAGCTCTGAGCTGCTGCGATGTGTCTGAGCTGATGCGCTGACCTATCAAAGGCACGGCTTCATTTTTCTATCTGCTTATTTCAGAAAGAATGACATATGCCTGAACCAGTGTTTAAATAATCACAGTTGGCTTTCAGCCTCAGCAGAGAATAGACGAGGAATAGATAAGCTACAGCAGAAAAGGAGGCAGAGACTTGAGGGCACTGGGCCAAGTTTCGGTGGCTTTGAGTATTCCGGGCAGGAAGGAGCTTGTGGTGAGACTTGTTGTGGCCTCTTTCCCTGCTGCCCATCCCTGCTGTTCCCTGCCGTGTGCCTGTCCCCACGGCACCCTGAGCTCCTGCCCTGTTGGATGGCCAGGGACAGGGGCAGGTCAGCCCTGTAGCTGCAATTGTTTTCAGATGTTGTTTTTTGCCGCAAGCCCGTTCACAAACCTGGAAACTTTTTTCAGTATGAAAAACCACCTGCTTTCCCCATTATGCAGAAATTACAGTGATTATGCTTGTCCTCAGTGAACAGTCCAGTTGGCCAAAAGATCAAGTAAATTTTAAGCCCACGAGTGAGACTTACATGTACAGAAAAATCAAATTATAATGAAACTTTATTGCTGTATCCATTCGTCATCTTTAATAAAGGATCAGAAAAGGTCACTTGTTGTTCAGCAGTGCACTGAAGTGGAGCATTTGTGACTACAGAGAAGCACTGTGTGCTGAAAAGATAAATGCAGGTAGTGGAGTGAATGTCCCAGCATTCAAGTGCAGAGCCTGGCACAGCCTCACTGGGGGGTGAAGGGTGGCTTTTTACCTTTGTTTCCACAACAGCAAAATCGGGATTCTTACTTGGCCAGATCAGAAGCTTTCTGGAGTGACTAATTACTAGTTGTATGGTGATTTGAGTGCTGGTAGCATTGTAATACCACCTTGTAATCGGTGTTCTCACAGTGCCTGTGCTCTTAGGCTGTTGCAGCCTTCACTTTTGTCAAGTGAGTGATGGCTGTAGCATTGCCTTTTGGGGTCTGGACCAGCACGGATGTGCTCCACTCTCCACGCACTGATGCAAGACAGGCAGTTCTTGTTATTTCCTCCCCCGCTGCCCATGGGGCACGGCAGGGCAGAGGGGATCTTAGTGGGGTTTTCTTAACAGTGACCAGTTACAGAACCTTTGCTCTCCCTGACAGTTTCCGAGCAGTTTCTAGCTGTTGGGTGTTTTTCCTTGCTGTCATACAGGATGGGGCCGTTGGCCGCCTCTGTAAAATCTGGCTGAGGCCTCTGGGCCATCAGCTCGGTCTCGAGATCAGCACCCGAGCAAAGGGTGCTGACCCAAGTGCCCTGGGCACCCAGGTGTGCTATGTGTGATCTGACCTGGTGGCTGCTGCTGTGCTCCCAGCTCCACGTGACCGCTCGAGAAGCAGGAAAAAGAGGGAGGCTGGGAAGTTTCTCAGCTCAGTTTCTGCAGCGTACGTGATAGAAGATCTAGTGCCCTTTTCTTGTAGGTGTCTCTTCTGAGCTTGGGAGCGTGAGCTCTTAGGAGCCGGTGGGGCTCCCCGTGGATCCTGCGCGTGGCTTTTTCCTCTAGAGGGTGGGTGGGTGCAGCTTTTCTTTCCCAAAGGCCCTGAGGAAGGGTGGAGGCGAGCGCCATACACATGTCAAACTCTGTCTGTGTTTGGTGGTGCTTGGAAACGGCCGCCGCCTCCCTGGGCCCCCCTGGATTTCCATGATAAATACGGCAATCCTGACAGATACCGCGGCCGGCCTGGCTCTTGTCAGCTCGGCCTTTGAGCAGGTTTGATTAATTGCTTTAGGATTTCACGTCCAGCCGGGAGGCCGCTCCTGGATCGCTCCTGCCCCCCATCAGGTGGAAGAATGGAGCGGGATGAATGCTCTATAGACAGCCACCATGTGCTGAGCGGGTCACCTCACCGTGGGGAAGAGAACTCCTTCCGGCACCGGCGGCTGCGTCACGGCATTTGCATGCTCTGGAGGCTGGCTCGGGGTAGCTTGGGTGGGAGGGAGCACTTTGACATGTACCAGGCTGCAGGGTGAAGAGGACAAGGACACCGAGTCCTTCTGGTGTGGTGGGGGTAGGGGCTTGCAGTCTCCCACCAAACCTGGAGAGGCAGCTAACTCAATTCTGCCGGGTGGTGTAGGAGGGACCTGCTGTAGAAACAGGCCCAACAGCCACAGGCTTGGTGCTGAATGCTAAACGGGGCGATGATTTGAAATCTGTATTCTCCTTGCTTCCAGTTTGAGAATGCTTCGATTTTTAATCCCCTTTTGGAAGGAGAAACTAGTCTGCAGTGCAAGTAGCAACCTCTGGTTGTGCCTCTGTCACCCAGTAAAGAAGTTGTGCCACTCCTTCAAATTGTGTTGCCTGAAAGGGTCCTCTGTTTTCCCTAAGCAGATGAAATAGCTGTTGATTCAGATCTCACCTCGATATGTAAAAACCAGAGCTTCAAACAAATCTGCATCAGACAAAAGCATGACACAAAAAAAAAAAAACCTTCTTGGTTTTGAAACTTCATCTTACTCCTTTCCCATGCTTGACTGAAAGTAAGGGGGTTGGCTTTTGGCTGCACAGTACAATCCCTGTTGTCTGCCCAGGGATGTGACATGATTATCTTTTGTTAAATGCATCTTCAAAAATTCATTTAGAAAGAGTTAATTGCCCTTTGGCAACTTTTCCTCCTCCCTTCCCCAAGAAGGCTTTAAAATGTTAAAAAGGTCACGAGTCCATTACAATGAAATGAACAAGTGTCTGCAACATCCACAGTTTGTTTTGAAGTTGTGCTGGATGTATAGAGATGGAAATGTGAGCAAAATTGAGGCGTTTATTTTTGGAGATTCTTTTTAATGAAAACCAAACAAAAATCTCTGGTTAGTTTCCTTTGCCCTCTGTCCTGCTTGCTGTCTGTCCTTTGAGCCGGTGACTTTTTGGTTTTAATTTAAAAGTTGTAAAACCCCTTCCTTCCCCACACCCTTTAATTTCTCCAGTTGAGTGGAGCTGGTCTGTAAGTTGTGTGAGCTTCCAAAAGAAGAATTGAACCATTGTAACATTGGCTGAGGCTTTTGTTAAGCAAATTTCATGAAGAGACCGGGACCTAGCAGGTCTTGAGGAAATCAGATCCACTTTGACTGGCCCTGCTGCATCCTGTTGGAAGCACTCCTGTGCTCTTGTGCATCCAGATGGCAAACGAGCCAGACGTGTTCACTGCATGCACAGCTAACTCTGAAATAGCAGGAGACAGCCTGGAATCGTGTGCTGCCATGGCTGTGGAGGGATGTGTGGCTGCAGGGCTGAATAGGAAGCCTCGTAAGCAGAGGCTGCTTTGAGGCAATAACCTATCAAACAGCACGTGTTTGGGAGAAGGCTCAAGCTTTGTTATGTGGCTGGTGGCTTTTTGCCTTAGTGATAGAAAAAAAGAAGAAAAACCAGCACGTTTAGATTGCAGGTGACCTTCATTTCTTGGGAGGATTTGAACAGCTGTGCAAAAACAACAGAATTCAGTCAGTGAGGTTTTGCATCTGTTTTACCAAAGTGTATCCCAGTCATGCTGCGTCTTGTTGGGAGCCTGGCAGTGGGCACATAGCGGGGCTTGTGTGTTCTTTAAGCAGCGTCATCCTTGACCCCAAAAACTGTTACAGCAGCTCAAGGTTTCAGGTTATGTTTGTGAGGTAGATTAAAGGAAGCAGCATGAGCTCACGTACTGTGGTTTCTTTTGCTGTTGCCATCCTCAGCCCACCTCTCCTGAGGCACACAGAAGGTGGCTGAAACTGTAATCTATTCCCAGGATCTGACTTTGATATGGTTTTATGGAAAGAGATGCTCACTATCCCTCCTTATGTCTTGGCTTTCTTCCCTTCAGGTGGTGAGAACATCAAGAGCATAAACCAGCAGTCGGGAGCGCACGTGGAGCTGCAGAGAAACCCACCCCCAAACACAGACCCTGGTGTACGAATATTCACAATCAGAGGGGTCCCCCAGCAAATCGAGCTCGCTAGACATCTCATAGATGAGAAAGTTGGTGTAAGTTCCATCTCTGCTCTCTTGCTCTGTCCCTTTCAGCCGTGCTGTTGTCACTCTTGGGTACGCGTAGGCCTGGACTCACGGGATGGCACGGAATGCACGTGCTTGCGTTACTCAGCTTCAAAACCATTTGCCTTTTAGCAGCTGGCTTGAACTTGATGGCCCTCCAGCATCCATTGGGCTAATTTTTGCTGTGGTCCCAGAAGGATTTGACTGTTGACATAATCCTGGGTAGAGTATACAGCTATATGAGAGGGAAGAACAGCAATATAAGGTATGAAAAGGCTGTCACAGGAGATTTTTGAAAGGAAGACAATAGCATCCCTGTGTGAGAATGACACAGTCCTGGCAGCATTGTCCTGAAAGTAAAACGCTCAACTCCTTGCTCAGTAAGTTCAGGATGACTTATCTTACACTTAATGCAGTGCTGTGGTATTGAAGCTTAATAATGTCAGGCTGCAGTACTACTGAATGGGGAGACTTTGGTAAAAAAGTATGGAAAATGCTGAACTGGGGCATGGCAAAGCTGAAAAGCTGCCTTCGTGCTGAATTGCTTGAGAGGAGAAGGCTTGATACCAACCTCAGGATCCACGGGTCCCAGGCTGTCTTCTCTCCTTTCTTACTACTCATAGTAGCTGCCTCCACCCCATACTTGGAGCTGGCATTAAATATTTGTGGATTCTGTGACAGGGTACCAGCATGGGTGGACCTGGAGGATTTGGTCAAAGTCCGTTCAGCCAAGCACCTGCTACACCTCATCAAAAGTAAGCTGCTGCATCTCCTCACCCGTGGGCTGGGGGGAATGGCTGGGAGCTAGAAAGTGCTGGGAGAAGGGTGGAGGGCCCTGAAGGGGTGGGGATATGAGTGGAGCTTTTTAAAGATTGAGCATTCAGAAGCAAAAGCAAGTGAGCTCAATCCTTTAAGCTTGACTACAGGAAAGATTTCATCCATTAAATGATAAAGCAGGTAGGTATTGGCATCTCCAAAATTCCTGTCTCTAGTGCAGTGAGAGCATGGGAAGAAGCCTGAACTGCACAGAGCACAAGGAGTGCTGTTCATTGTGATGTATCTTCACCTTGGCTTCATGAACAGACTGATACCAAGGCAGGACATAGCAGTTCACACCTGCACAGCTTTCCTTTTGCTCCCATGTTCACCTGTTTGCTCAGCAGCTGCTGACTATAAGTGACAACTTCTCTTCTCTGGGCAGCTTCATGTCTCTGGCCTGGTAAGTATTTTATTGTCTACTTGAGCATGGCTTTTTGTCCTCTGCAGTGGTCCTCAGGCGTTCATGACGCAGGGCTGGGGCAGTACCTACCAGACATGGCAGCAGCCTGGACAACAAGTCCCAAGTAAGTGCCAGGAGCTGGGTTGGAGAAGGGTTGGTGTTCCCTTTGCAGTCGCTTTTGTGCCTGCAGAAGGCAGGCTCACCCATGAGACCACGTGTGTGAAAACAGCAGAATGATTTCCTGAGCAGAAGAGGTGTGTGGAGGCACGTGGTGGTGCCTGAGCTCAGAACAAGCTGAAGGCCGTGGAAAACTTTTGCTTTTTGTGTGCTTAACTGCTTATTGCCTCTTTCTGTTCTTTGGGTAGAAACTTGGTCCTTGCTGTCTGTTCCTCTCTAACAAAAACATTCCTCATTCCTGCCTCCGGCTCTCTTCTCCCAGGATTCTCCAGGCAAGCACTTGCTGAGCAGACTTCCCCCTAACAGGCACAGTATTGGTGCTGAGCCTTCCCATCTCTTTGTTCTCGACCTTATCACTTCTTGCTTATTTTCTTATTTAATTATTCCTTATAAGCTTTTCTCACTGTTCAAATTGCAGACTGATGGAATGCCTGGGGAAGGGGATGCAGGAAATGGAAGGAAGGTTAGGCAGGGCTCCTGTACTGGTCGTTTTTTTTCTGAAAGCCTGTTGAGTCAAAAATTGAGCAGTTTGGAATGGGGAGTCACCTTTTCAGAATAACTCAAGTAGTAAATGCTGGTGGCGATGCTGTAGCTGCATCATCCTGTGTTTCCAACAGCCAGAGGAATGGTTTGCCCCAAACAGAGCAGATTCATGTCTGCTTGGTAATCTCAAAGCTCATGTGGCGGTGGTAATGTCCAAAGGACACTCGCAGTCACAATTTTTCAAAAAAGATGAGTTTTTAAATGGTCTGGTCTCATGAAACTAAAGCTAAGCACCAAAAAAAGGGGGGTGGGGGGGATTTTAAAGGAGTTTAATGGTAGATGCTTTTCACTGCTAAGGCTGATTTCACAATGAAGTAGATAATGAATTTTGGTGTAAGTTCTCACTCTTTGAGGTGCCTGAGGTAGAGGAATCATTGGAGGGACAATGCCTGCAATTGCACTTGTGATTCCCTGTAACACTAATCGCCTTTGAGTGTTTATGAAATTGTGAATATGTGAAATTTGGAAATCTCAGTGCTGCTTTGTTAACTCGGTGCACTTCTGAAATGTGTGCTGTGGTGGCTCATGGGAACCCTGCACGGGAAGTGTGTGTCAAACTCTGGATGAATCCTGCCTCTTGGCAATTACGGTCTAGAAATGAGGACTTTTCCTTTGAGCTCTAGGGCCTTGGAGAAGGTCAGTAGTTGTTCTGTTTTCAGCACATTAAAATGCAGTGGTGGGCTTCTTTGACCCTTTCTTCTGTACAGGAGTGGAATGGTCTGGTACTGAAGAAGAATATTTTCTCATTAACTTGTTTTACAGGAAAAATTGTTATTCTGCTCCTTTGCACCCCAAGGTCTCTGGACTTCCCTGAGCTTTGGGAAGCAGAGCAGTCAGTGCAGCAGGGAAAGCTCCACAAAAAAATTTACCTTTTATCTCCCATGGAGCCTCGGAATCAATGCTTACAAAGTTGCATTGCTCTTTGCCTTGCAAGATGCCTTTAGAAACTCACCTTGGTAACTTAACTTCTTCCTCACCTTCCTGAAACATCCCCTCATGCTGACCAGCAGTCTCTGGGGAGAGAAAAATCTCCCTTCCTGCAGCAGATAATCGTGTCTCAGGCTCACCCCTTCTGGCTTTGGAGCCTGGTGTAGGAAGCACAGCCCCTTTGACCCCCGATGACCAAAAATGCAGCTCATACCCCAGCGATGACAGTTTTGCACTGTCAGGTTTCAGGTGGCACCCAAAACCCCTGGAGCTTCCTGCCTTGTCATTGTCCTTCCCCTGTGTGGCTTTAGTCCCACACTGCCGTCTTTTGGAGGCAGATGTTTTGTTTCTGCTGGTGAGTGTGATGGAGAATGTTGGCTCCCCAGTTCCATGTGTGCTTAGGATGCTCCTGTTCCTGTCTGTAGCCAGGCACACTGAAGGCAGGCTGGGTGAGGAGAGAGGACACCCACATAATGCTTTAAGAACCTTCACCACTCTCCTCTGCTGCAGCGGTGCCCAGGCAGCCCAGGTGGAGCTCGCCAAGGCGTAGGAGGATTATTGTAAGAAATAGGTAAATGCCTGCTTTTGCACTTTTTAATTGGAAAACAGCCTTGTGCAGGGTGCTGTGCCCGAGTGCTGCAGCCTGCGTGTCACAGCTCTGTCAGCCCTGTCACAGCGCCGGCGTCCTGGGGACAGCCTCGAGTGCCCTCCTTGTGGGAGGAGGGGCAGACCCCCACCCCCTACACATGTATTTAGATTTTAATTACTTCCCCCATCTTAAATAAATTAACTGGCCGGGGAAACATTTTGCTGTGAAATGCATTTAGCTGCGTGTCCTTTCAGCCTGCTGCGGACTGTAATTCTCCGAGAAGAAAAGGCATTGAAGGAGGTCCTTTGTTGGCATTAGCAGGTGGACAGTTGAGGCAGCCTTGACCTCTGCCAGAAAAGGTCCTGACTTGTAGCGTTGGTCAAGTCTTTTAACCCGCTTTTATGCCCCTGGACAGGACACTGCTGCCCTGTTCCCTCCACCCACTTCACACTTGCAGTGTATTATTTTCCCCCTTCCCCCCACTTCAAAGCCCCCATCGGGCTGGCGTCGGGGCCGGGCTGCGCATGGAGCTGGGTTGGGATGGGGTGGGATGGGAAGAGCTCTGCTCCACGCGTGTCCTCTGTCCTTGCCTGCTCTCCTTGTCCGCAGTGGCTCGTGCTCCCCACTCCTACTCTGCCTCTCTGCAGTTCCCAGCTGCTGTGTTTGTTGTTTGTTTGTCCCGTGTCTCACTGAGGGCTCCGTGCTCCCACTGGGATCCAGGGAAGCGTGAGAAGAGCAGGTATCCTTGCTCTGTCCCGGCCGGCCGGGCTCTCTCTGCAGGAGCACTTAGATGTGCTGGGTTGAAGGTGTCTGAGTGCTTCAAAGATGGGGAGTCTGTGCTAGGTGGAGCCCAACGTTTGGGATCTGTGAGCAGACACTGGCGCTGCTTCCCTTGGAGCAGTGTAGGAGCCTGGAGACGACACCACGAGCCAGCCGTGGCTGTTTGGGGCTGTCGTGGCTGCCTCTCCAGGGATGCCTGGGGTGTGTGCTGAGGGCAGTGGGGCTGGCTGTGCCCTATGCAGGGCTCATGGCACCTTGAGGAGCCGGGAGCAGAGCGGCTGCCCCGGAGCTGTACGGGTCCTGTGCTGGAGGCTCGTGTGTGGGCAGGGTGTGTGGATGGACATTGCCCACAGGGGTCCCTCAGCTCTGCTCCACTGAGGAGAGCAGGGGTGAAGGATGCAGCCCCTGAGAAACAAGTGAGGTGACTCAAAACACGGCCAGTCCCTTGGCAGCTCTGTGGAGGTGACAGGTCTCAGCTGTGTCAGGTGTCTCAGCTCTCCTGCACTCAGTGCAAGCAGACTGAGAGCCCGGGCTGGCTGATTGCAGACTGGGCAGCTCCCAGCCACGTGCTTTGGCTTGAGCAGGTCCCGGCAGGGTGGCATTTGGCTTCATGCCCTTCAGCAGATGAGGTGAGATCAGGCACTCAGGCTTTTCCTCAGCTTCTCCTGAACTGAAGATGCCCAACACTGTAGAAAGGTGGAAGCTGAAGTGTCAAGTCTGGGCAACTGAGGTAGACCCAGGGCCTGTCTAGTGGAAGGGTAGATGTCACTGGCTGGAAACTGTCACCTGTTCCATACTGACGTGCCCCTTGTTGTCATCTTTGCACAGGCCAACAGAGCCAGCAGCAGAACAGCCATCCCGATTACAGCAAAGCATGGGAGGAGTATTTCAAAAAACAGAGTGAGTGAAACAGGCTTATTGGAGATGAATCAGCTCTTGTTACGAGGAGTTAACTCTAATCCGATGACTTGCGTCTCCGTCCCTGCCATTTTTAGCTTCCAGTCCTTTCCAGATGCCCTTTGGTGCTGTCCTGTTGGTGATGGTGCATGTAGTGCTCCCACGGAAAGCTCTCGGTCGTGCTGTCGCGCCTCGGGAGAGCTGCTCCCGCTGAGCCCCGGTCCCCTCGTGCCCACGCTTGCAGCCAGCCTGCCTGGGGAAACACCGAGCACACAGGAACTGCTGCTGGCAAAATCCAGAAAGCTGGAGCTGGGTTGTGAGAGGGTAGGAGAGCTCATGGAAAGTCACGGGCCTGGCTCCCCCCACCATGTTACGGAGCGCATGATCCCGACCTCTGGACTCGCTTTGACACAGTGCTGCTGGAGGCTTTGGGCCTTTGAGGATGAGGGGTGTGCAGGCTGTCAGCCTGTCCCTGTAGCTGCAGGAACGCTCTGGGTGCTTTCTGCCTGCTCTTGGCTTGTCCCTCACAGTCCAGCTTGGAGCCCATCCTGCCGTCCCACACAGCGGAGCCGGTGTCGCTCTGTCAGGTGTCTGCAGCAGCTGGAAGGGGGCTGGCTCTTCTTTAAGCTTGCCAAAAGGAGATCCTAAGCCTGGGCTTGGACTTCTGGAATTGCTTATCTCTCCCTTTTTTCTTCCTTCCCTCCAGGTCATGCTGCCAGTGCTGCTTCTCAGGCAAGTTCCCAGCCAGACTACACGATGGCTTGGGCAGAGTATTACCGACAGCAGGCTGCCTACTACGGGCAGACACTAGGGCAGGCTCAGGCCCACAGCCAGGTCTGTATTCACCTTCCCCGAACCCCTCTGCTCCTTCTCTTGGGGAATTGGGTGTATTTGCCTTGCCCTGGTGTGGGGACTCTCCTTCAGGTTCACACGGTGAAGCAGAGATGTTTTGTGGCTGAGGAAGTGATCACAGAAGCGTTACCTCAACATCAGAGTCTTATTTTCCTGTACAGGGTGGGTGAGGGTTTTTTGGGAGAGGACTGGGAGGTTGTTTCTCCTGGGAGCCTTTCCTTATAGTTGTAGTTATTCCCAGGCAGTTGTTTGACTTGGGGGAATTAAAGTGAAAGGAATGATGAAGCCAGGCTGGTGAGGCAGCACAGCACTGGCACATCCCAGGACTGTGAGTGCAGTCTCTGCCTTTTCTCGTGCTGGGACAGGAGCTGTGTGCTCACCAGCTCCCTGTCCTGAAAGAGACCAAAACCGTTGGAAAATGCTTTTGAGTAAAATCTCCCCTCAGCTGTCACTCAGCCCACCAGAGAGCTGAGTGAGATTGATCCGGATCGCTCTCGGTGCTTTCCCGAGCACCGGCTCTGCGGAGCGAACAATGCGGCAAAAAGCAAAGCGCGGGGGCACCTTGCTGTGGTCTGACACTTGTCCCCGCTGCTCCACATTTAGCTCTGGCTCCCGGGAGCAGGGGCTGCCGTGGATGCTGGCCCCCAGCAGCTGCTCTCCCCTGCTCTCCCCTGCTCTCGCGGCTCACACCGGCGAGGTGGAGCCGGGTGCCGGCGCTCGCCGCGGGCGCTGGCCAAGTGTGACCTGGACGCAGCGATAAAAGGGCTTCCCTTCATTCCTCCCCAAGTCTGCCCCGCTAGAAAGAGGGATCTTGTTTGGTGAGGGGCAGGAGAGCTTTGGGACAGCGTTAGGGCAGAGGGCTCCCGTGGCAGCTCGGAGCATCCTTTGAGCTCTGTTTCCCACTCGGCTGCAGTGGGGACAGACCTGTGTCGGGGGAGGAGGGCTCGGCAGCTTTGATAATTTGCCGCTGCTCAGTAACTTTTCCTTTTCTCCCCTCTCTCTTTCCAGGAGCAGTAGAACAAGGTCCTCGTGGCAATTTTTTTTCCTTGGAATCGTTGTGGAAGAAAACCTTTTTGTAACAGAGGTTTCTAGATTTGCAACATTTTGATGAAGACTTTTCTGTTTGTGAAACACTAGCTGTAGGATAATCTATACTGAACTTTTCTAAGAATCAGGAACAATTAGTAATGTACTAAACGTATGGACATGCTGGTAATTTTGTTTCCAAATTTATATTAAAAAAAAACAAACCTCCGGGATTCTTTTTGGAGAGAAGCCAGAGAATTTGCAGGCACCAAAACGCACCCCAGAGCTGTGACATTTCAACATGTGGGTTTTTTGTGTGGTTTTTTTTTTTTCCTTTTAATTTTCGATCTTTTCTGTTGGAACAGAAAGAGTGGCTTGGAAGTCTTAGGTGGTATGTAACAAATCTTAAAAAGAAAAAAAAAAATTTAAACAGTATTTAAATATTCTTAAATATGTAAATTCATTAAATGTTTTACTTCTAATTTCTTGTATCTTGGCTGTCTTTGATTTTATTGCATTTTTAAAAAACTGAACTATGATATGTATTGTAATTAATGATATGATTTCTGTATTTGAAACAGTTACTGTTTGCAAGTTCGGGGGGGCATTTTGTAGGGTTTGTATAATTTCTAGAGTCTAAAGGGGTAATATAAAAACGTGTTAATTTTTTTTAGCGATACATTTTTTCATGTCTCCATTGCTAGTTGCATTTATGTATCTAAGACCTCCAAGCTTGTTAAAAAAAAGAAAAAACAAAAAAAAAAAAGAAAAGAAAAAAAAACTTCTTCTATGCTCTCAGAAATATAAATACTGTTATTTTTAATATTAAAATGAATCTGCTATTAGTACCTTTAACAAACACTGTGGAACATAAAACCATATAAAAGGTAGTAACTATTTTTTAATTCCAAGGTGTTTTTTGCTTTTTTGTTTCTTTTAAATATTTTCTTATCTAATATTTGTCAAATTACCTAGAGAAATAAATGAATCTAGTATTAACCACAGTACGCGCTAAATAATTTTGATTTAATAAAAGGGATAATATGATTTCTGATGTTTACTGTAGTGTTTCTTGTACAGATAACAGTGTATTTTTAAAGGAAAAACGGAATTGAAGCTATTTTTTCTTGCATTTTTAATTGCCCTGCGGGACATTCCGTTTTTAAATGTACTGAATTTACTGTTCTTGGGTTCTTTCCTTATTTTTCCTTATGCTTGAAATGTCTAACTATAAAGAACCGCGATTGGATAATGTTGAGCATGGTGTTTTAAAAAAAAAAAAAAAGTGTTCTTTTTATTTGACTGACAGTTGCATTTTACACTCTATATAATAAAATTTCCACAAGGTGTCTTGTGGGCGAAGTATTTCCCGTCTGTTGGACTCGATTGTTCTCTCTCCGCGGATCCCGGCTCCTCGCGCCGCGTCCCGGGGAGTTTGGGGGGATCACCGAGGGCAGCATCAGCGTTAATCCTGGAGAAACTCTGTCACTGTCACCTCCTCCTGGTGCTGTGGCACCGAGGATTCCCCTGGAAGTTTCTGGGATCGTCGCTGTTTGGGCCAGAAGGGTTCCTGTTAACACCGGGAAGTCTCCTCTGCAGCCCTGTCACGTTTTTATTGCTGAGGAGTTGGCAGCCCTTGGTTTCAATACTCTGAACTTGTTGCTCTTCCCCAACTTTGTGGCTGAATCCACGCAGGATCCATCCTTGGGAGGGGGTCACTGGAGCAGCACTGACGGGGAGAGGGATGGGAGGGACGTGGCTCCAGCCGTTATTGGATGTGTGAAGGACATTACCTTTCGTTGTGCCCAGGCCAAGTTTGCCAATAACTGGAGCCCCTTTCTTGTAAAATGTGAGTTTTGAGCTCCTCCAACCTCAGGCAGCTCCATCCCCTGCTCCCAGGCAGCCGTGGGGGTTTACGACGGGGGAAGGGAGGAAAGAAGATCCCATCTGCAAAGCCGGGAGCGGGAGGCACGTTGAGAGCCGGAAGAAAAGGAGATGTAGCATCTCTAAATATACCTCCAGAGAATCAAGAGAGACATTGAAAGATGGGATAGTAAAAGCCACTTGGAAAGAGGGGAGAGGGGGGAAAAAATGGCTAGAGGAGGGCATAAAGGCTGCTGATGGGAATTGGGAGCGGGCATTACCGAGAAGACTTCCTTCTAATTCATCTTCCAAGCTCTGTGCCAAAACAGCATTTGGCATGGTTCACAGGGAGCAATTGTGTGATAATGAACCCTAAGGTGTCCCTTAATTGAAGACTGAGGATTACAGATTGTGCCAATAGTCGTAAATGGCGCAGGATTGTGGGAGGATGCATTTTCTTAAATGTATCTGTAAGTACAGATGAGTGAGTCTCCCCAGTGAAATGCCCGTACTATAAATTATGGAAATATCTCTTTCTGATGCAACCTTTTATTGAGGGGGTGGGGCAGCAGCACAAGAAATAGTTTGCAAGCCTTTGAAATTTGGCCTGTCATTAAGATGGTGCCTGCAAAGCTGGGGTTTCATCAGCAGTCTGGTGTCCTGGAAGGATGAAGTGCTTGAAACCTTCCCAAGTTCACCAATTTGTTTTCCATTATTGCTGCCTGCTCAGGGCAGAGAGGCCACGGATGTTGAACTGTTGTGAGTCCATGATGGGCTGCAGAGGGGCAGGGTTTGAGGCAGAGATGCCTTGGCACTTCACGAGGAGCTGGTGGCCTCTGGGTTCCTCCAAACCCTCCTCCAGCCCTGCTGCCTTCCTGGTCCCTGTCTGTCCAGGGGATCCTGGGACTGGTCTGACGGTCAGTCCCACCCCAGGGCTGGACAGGCCCTCTCACCTTTCACTCTGGGCTCTGCAGGCAGCTCCTCGTGTCCCCTGGCTCAGGTGTGTGGTGCAGCCCAGGAGCTGCTGCGGTGCCTTCAAAGCCAAGTCTTGGTGTCCAGGAGAGGAACCAAATCTGCTCAGCTCTGGGCAAATTTAACCCCCAGTAATGTGGGTTAAGCCCTGGCTGCACTGGGTTTTGAGGCAGGGAGGGTTTTTCTGTCCCTTTGGCAGGAACTGGGTGCTGCACGGAGCAGGAGCAGTCCCTGGGGGCTGTGCAGGAGCTGGCAGGTGGGACACATTTG
The DNA here is from genome assembly GCA_013398855.1 of Mohoua ochrocephala. NCBI lineage: Eukaryota > Metazoa > Chordata > Aves > Passeriformes > Acanthizidae > Mohoua > Mohoua ochrocephala. Next base: position 224,543 of record VZTA01000964.1, read on the forward strand.
GGACTTTGGGGTCCCTGAACGGTGATGGGGATGGTGCAGCATTTTCCTCCTCACGGGGAGCCAGAGCCCAGCACGGGGCCGTGCCAGGACAGCATCCTGAGGGGCAGTGAGGTGATCCCATGAGAAGACCTTCGGTTTGGGGAAGGCTCTGCCTCCAGAGTGCGACATTTGGGAAGAGAGAAACTGGAGTCAACGGCCCTGGCAGGAGGTGCCCAGCCCGTTCTTTCCTGCCTTCGACAAAGAGTGCTCCTTCCCTCGATCCCTTCCCAGAGCCCTTGGCTCAGGCGCACGATGGCTCTGCTCCCCCCAGAATTAATCCATATCCGCTCTATCCAGCAGCACAGCTTTGCTGGGTGCGTGTGGGTGTCTGGACCGTGTCCCACAGGACCTCCCAGGCTGGCAGCACCCACCCCACTCTGCAGGCAGAGCCCGAATCCTGAGCAGACATTAATTGTGGTACTTCTGCAAACCCTTTCCGAGCAGCAGCCCTAAAAACCCCATCACTAAAGCATCTCACTGAGTCCAAGATGACCCCGATGCTCTCCCCTGCTCTATATTCAGTGAGCCTGAACAGGTAAGGCTCTTTTAGGAGAGGGAGACTTTGAGCTAGTCTAAAATACTTTCTTTAATTTTGCATGATTTGAGAACAAACTACATTATGGCCATTGCGAGTTAGACTGAAATGACTGTTGAAAGAGACAAGAAGATGTGGGACCTTTTTTTTCCCCTTCTCCAAGTGTTAAATATTTAATTGCATTGAAGGAATGGTGTATTTACAGTAATGGGCGGTGTGGTCAGAGCGAGAGCTCCTGGTGTTTCACACGGAGCTTTCCAACAGGATGTGGATGTTCACAAGGCCCCACCTGCACTGCTGCTTCTCCCCTAAACCCACCTGTTTCCTCCCGCTCTCGGGGATTTTCAGGGCTGTTGGTGTTTGTAGGATTGTGGCACAGGGTGAGCAGTTGGGATCTTGCAGTGTTAGTGTATCCTGTCAAGCAGCACGTGGGTGTTTATTCCATGCAGGGAGCTGTTTATCCTTCGTTTGGCTGATTTGGAGGTTTTTTCGCTGGATTTGCTGTGGGTAGCAGCAGTGCAGGGTGCCCATGGCAGGCAGTGTTTCTCTGCTCTCATAAGGCTGGAAAAGACACAAAAGAAACTTTCCAGAACTTTTAATGATGGAAATGAGCAGAAATTGGTGTCATGTGATGTCAAGATAAGTTGAAAGAGCCACAGCTCCCTGGTCTCCTGGCAGGAGGAGATAGTCGCCCCCAGAGCCGAGGGCAGTGGGAGGGCAGCAAGCCCCATCCTTGCCTGGGTGGCTCCTCAGTGGGTGTTGGGGATGGAGGAAGATGGCAGAGGGGAACCAGCCATCCCTGGGATGAAGGATTTGCTGCAGTGGATGCCCAGGTCTGCCCTGCCACTTCCCTCCAAGTCTGGGGCACCACATTCAAGGCAGGTGACCCAGAAGAGCATCTCTGGGGGTGATGTGGGGGCGGGTACCAACAGCCCCTCAGATTATCTTCCCACCCTGCCCCTTATCACTTGAGGAAATCCTATTTCAAGGCTGCTCTAATGAAGCCTCTGATCTTTGCAGAGCCCTGCTTGCTCCCCTTTAATCCCGGCCGGGCCGGGGTGCAGGTGCCGCGGTCCCGGGGATTAGACGGTCCCTGCCCTTTGTGGGAGCCGTCACTCAGCGCGGCCGTGCCCGGTGAGCCACACGGGGCTCCTTGTTCGGACCATTCGCCAGGCAACATCACTTTGCTGCCGCCGAGTCATTACACGGCTGGAGCCGCTGCTGTTTGTTTTGGGGAAAATAGGGGCTGGTGCAGGGCAGGAGCAGCGGGAGGACTCCACAGTCCCACGCCGGGGTCACCTGTCTGCCGGGCAGCCCCGCTCCCGTCACCCACCCCTGTCCTCCACCTCGCCCGTGTGGCCTCCCCCGGGGTGCCAGGGCTCGTCCGGCCCCCGGCCCCGGCCCTGGGGACCAGGGAAGCTGTGGCTGGGTGCTGAGATCCTGCTCCTGCCCAGCCTTCGCTGCCATCTCCCGCAGCCGGCTCCCGCGATTCCCCCGGTGCAGCCAGCCCGTGGGTTTGGCAGCTGCTGGAGAGGCACGGCCAGCGCGGCCCTGGCTGTGGGGAGCAGAGCGGGGTAGGGGGAGCAAAGGGGCTCACGCACCCCCACACACCCCCACACACCCTCACTCACTCTCCACTTGGGCACCTCTCCCGGCTGAGAGCGCAGTCACAGCTCCGGGTCACAGATGGATTGGAGCTGATGCTGCAGGAGGGATGGGATGTGGGACAGACGCCGGTGGGATGCGGGACAGACATCGGTGGGATGTGACCTGTCCCGTCCCCGGGTCACTGCCAGAAGGGAGGAAAAGGCGCAGAGATTTTCCTGTCTTTGCAGTCCACATCCCCCCTCTCTCCCTCCGGCCACTCCGTGCCACCGGCCCCTGTTGCCGAGCCGCGCCACCGCGATTCGCCACAACCGTGTTCCCTTTCGAGGCCGCTTGGGCTCGGACGCAGCTGGGAAGGTGGTTTTCTTCCTCTTGCTCTTACGTGCCGTGACACCCTCGCCGAAATAATCCTGGAAAAAAATACTTAAAAGAAATGAAGGGGGGGAAGAAAGGCAAGAAAGCGAGCGAGAGCGGAGGGGAGAGCACTCAGCATCGCTGCTCGGCTCCGCGACCTCCCGCAGAGTGAAATGGAGGCAAATAATGCCCTGGAGCTCCTTCCCCAAGCAGTGCAATCAGCCCGCGGCTCCGAGGGGCTGCCGTGCCCAGTGCCGGAGCGTTTGCCGGGAGGGTCACGGCTTCACCGCACCAAACCCTCCCTGCCTGGAGCCGCTGGGCACCGCCGAGGGGCCGGCGCTGCTCGGGGGCACCAGAACCTTCCCCACTGCTCCCGGCGCCCTCGGAGGGCAGCAGGGACACATCAGCAGTGCGCGGTTTGGAGGGAAACAAGGGGCCGTTCAGCTCCATCCACGGATGTGGCACCTTGGGGACGGTCACTCTCTTCCTTTTTGCCCCTGGGGAGGTGGCAGCACATCCCCCTCAGCACGCACCTGCATGTGCCCTGTGTTGGCACAGGGATGGGGGGTGCTGGGGACAAGGGTTGCACCCACGGGGACCCCTTTTCGGTGTCCCAGCCCAGCCACGGCCCCTCTGGCCCGTGATGAAGCTCCCCGAGTGACGATGCAGGGGTGCTGCGTGGGGTGGGTGAAGGCGCAGGTGGGAAGTCTCACCCCATAGAGGGAACAGGCGAAGCATCCACCGGACCCCTCAGCCCAGGCTCACCCTGGGCATTGCCTCGTCCTCCTGCACTCCCTGCTCCGCCGGTGGGAGCGTTCCCGGGCGCAGGTAACATTTGGGCACATTCCCATAACCGAGTGTCACCAACTGCTGCGGCGGCAGGGCCGGAGCCCCTCTCCAGTGCTGCTGTTTGCTTTGCAGCCTCCTTAGCCCCCATTGAGGCTTTTCAGCTCCAGCCCCTTCAGGGGGTTTAAGTAGGTAAAACCTGAGGAAGAGGCTATTTTCCTCCCTCCCTTTTGAGCCCTGCCTTGTGCCCAAAAGGCCCCCTTGTTTCACGCGTGCCAGTCACCTGGCTGGGCCCCCAGCCCCTTTCTCTCCCAGCCTCCCTTTTCTTTCTCCTTTCTCTCTTTTGACTTTTCCAGGAGCCCTCGCTCTCCAAACGAGCTTCAGATTGGATCCAGATTGAGGTCCCTTTGTCTTTCAAGGGTTGTACTAAGCTAATTAAATGTGATCCCAACAAATAAACGCAGATCTCCCCATTACATTCAGGCCTGCCTTTCAGGCAGCACCGGGCGGCCCCTCGCCCCCGCCCGCTCCGCGCAGGGTCCCCCTCATTGAGTCCTGGCCATTGAAAGCACTGCCAGGATTTCTTTTGTGCCGGGGGTCTCCGAGCCCTTTTTCCATCAGAAAAGACCCCCAAACAGCAGCTCGGCCTTTGTGAGTTTGCAAGCAAACGCCAAAGAAAAGCCCCCTGAATGCTTTAATAAATGACACATTTAGCAACTTCGGAGGCGCCTGGCTCCTGCGGCAGCCGCAGGGGTGAGATGATCCCTCCTGCCCCGGCTCCCCCGGCTCCCGCAGGGGTGCGATGATCCCTCCTGCCCCCCTTTGCCTCCGGCTCTCGGGGCATTTGCAGCCCGCGGAGGCGCCGGGGCTGCGGCCGGAGCAGCTGACCGCCTCGGCTCCCAGCCCGCTTCTCCGCCGTCCCCCTTTCCCGGCGCTCGGGGGGCGCACGGAGCAGGTGATGGGGTCGGCCGGGCCGCCCTGCGCCGGCACCGGGC
>VZTA01000966.1:0-112667 GCA_013398855.1 Mohoua ochrocephala
TTTTTTTCCCCTCACAATTGCTGCTACGGGATGTCCCATGTACCTTTCTTCATGTGCAAAGGGATCCTCTGGCAGATGTTGGCCATTGTGCTGCTGCAGCTTGGGAGTGTATCAGGCAGTGTGGTGTGTCCACGCACGGGATGCCACGGCACTGACCCTGCCCGGTGTCTGTCCGCAGGTCAGTGAGATGGAGGTGAACGGCCAGTTCGAATCCGTCTGCGAGTCGGTGTTCAGCGAGCTCGAGTCTCAGGCGGTGGAAGCGCTGGATCTGCCGATGCCAGGCTGCTTCCGCATGCGGAGCCACAGCTACGTCCGAGCCATTGAGAAGGGCTGCTCCCAGGACGACGAGTGCATCTCGCTGCGGTCCTCCTCTCCCCCGCGTACAACCACCACGGTGAGGACCATCCAGAGCAGTACTGGTGAGTAACGCAAGGGGAAATCCAGAGGGGGTGCAGAAAGGGAAGGTACTTCTGTGTGCAGCTCCATCAGATCAAGCTTTTCTCTGCCGGATGCCAAGCCTGTAAGAGAGTCTGTGTTTCACCAGGGAGCTGGACAGACTAATCAGCCTCAAACCACACACAGACAAAGGCTGATGCAGTTGTGGTTCCTTCTGTGTCCAAGCTAATTTATTCTGAGCTAAAAGCACATAGAAGGGAAGTCCAAGGTCACGTCTCCTCTCGCTACCCTCCCCAAAAGAGCAATCACAATTTGGCAAGGCTGCAGAAGGCAGCTCTGGATTAGCAGCTCTGCTGGCTGCGACCAGCAGGGGAAGGTCCCTCTGCTGAGGTTTTCCACAAAGCTGAAGTGACCTTATAAGTTACTGGATGTGGTTTTTACTGGCTCAAAGAGACTGTTCCAGCTCCCTGGGCCCCATCTAAGATGTGAGAATGAAGAAGGGAAGAAGCAGTCTGCAGGTCGCAACATGCATGTTCACATTTTGCACTTACATTCTTTCTGCAGTTCCAACTGTTCAAGCCTTGCTAGAGAGAGAGGTTTCGGTGTAAACGTGAGACTTCAAACCTTCCTTTTAATGTCTGAGGTTGCTTTTCTTTTGGAAATAACCATGATGAATTTCAGATTTTGTCACCAAAATAGTGCTTAAGGGGAAGAAAAACGAAGTAAAACCAAATTCCAAATCTGCCTCTCTCATTCAGGAAAGCAAGAGGCAGGAGCCCATTACATGTGTGTGCTCTTCCCTGTGGCAGGATGAGAGAGAGCCTCTTTCTTTTGACTTCTGTGCATCCATTCCACTATTTTACACAAGCATCATTTACTATTCATATACTGTTCATATACTAATCATATTCTTGACTAATATTGACTATTGTATGTATTTCACTGTATCTGCTATCTCTTGCTGTATTTTTTCATTTCTGTTCTCTGTAAACTTTTGTCCTTTTGTGTGTTATCTCACAGGTGCAGTTGTTTATTCCTCGTTAAAGCCGCTTGTCAATTGTTTTATGTCATCAAAGAACACTTTCAATCCTTTCACCAAAAATGTTCAGCTAAATCAAAGATTTTTCTAAAAGTAGCAAGTTTAAATACTGTTGGAAATATATTGGCAGTACATCACAGACATCAAAGTGGTTTTGACAACTGCTGCAGAGCAGTTCTCAACTAAATCATGAAAGAAATAGTATTTACGTGACATTTCTGCTATAGAAATAGCCCTTGTGAGCACACAGGGTTTGCACCAAACCACAAAGACAGGATTTACATAAGGTGTGTGCTGCTTCATTGTGTGGTATTAGTTTGTGTCAAACGTATTCTGAGGCAAAAGCTGAAGGATGGGAGTTCTCAGGGATTTTTCAGTGTGCATTCATCTTTGTTAGATCAGCTCGGGTTGGTCCCAAAGAGAGTTTTCTGTTCTGTGAGAATGGCTTTGATAACACTTTTCCTTTATAAAAACGACTGTGATCATTAATACAGAAGAGAATAATTATTTTTTCATTACCTGTATGTAAGAGGTTGTTCCTGTCACTTAGGAAAGTCATGCCTGTGTCGGGGGATGATGGTGTATAAATGGAGAAGGTTGGCTGTTTGTGCCAGCCAAAAGCACTGGAAAACATGAGAGAGGAAAATCTGTACTGTAAACTATCTCTTGTTTATGGTCCCTTTTTTGTAGTGCGACCACAGAGGCCTGATCTCTTCTCTGGGTAGCTGGCTTTATTTTAAAAATTATGTGAACAAAGCTGTGATATTGAAAAACACAATCCAGTGAGTATGTCTTGGGTTATTGCTTCTGTAGTCAGGCCATTAAAAGCAGAGAGGAATGATTTGCAGTGCTCTCTTTGGGCATACATAGAAGCATTTAAAGACTGCTGTAGGTACCTATTTTCTGCTGCGGGAATTTTACTGAGTTATCTTTTTCATTTTTTAATTCTTGGGCTCCGAGGGCCCATCCCTTCTGCTGATAGCGTTTCAGACAACTTGTCTCTTTTACTGCCTGACTTACATACCGCTATCTGTTTAATGGGGATTAGAATTGAATTAATTCTTTTCAAAAGCATCTGTATTGACTGCCTTGGTGTTGCCTGTGCCTAGCTCGCAGCAGAGAAACATGAAAGGCACTGTTGATGGTTTCTATTAATATCTGCTTCAATAAAATGGGAAATGGCACAACAACTAGGCAGACGTGAGGAAAGGAGAACAGCATCTCAGGTTTATCTCCACTGAGGTGATGTTGCAAATGCTTTTGTGGGAGACATGGGGGCAGTTATCCAAAAATGGATTTAACGTCCCCAAATGAGAGAACAGGCTTCCGGCCCCTAAAGCATTTCTGCCTGTTCAACCAAGAAAGATTCCTTTCATCAACATTAGCAATTCCCTCAAGAACACGGCTTTTAATTCACTAATACAAAAAGCTGTGATCGTACACTGGTATTGAGAATCTCTTTGACTGCTGAAAGTCCAGGAAAATACCGGCTTGATGATGGTGGAAAAGACAGGAGAGCTGTCTGTTTACTGGATTCAAAGTAGTTCCTCTAGAGCAATGATCCACAGCTTTCCAGGGCATCTGGATAAAAGCAAGAACTATGGACAAAAATCAGACTTACCTCTGCCTGTCAGCCTTTGCTATTGTGGTGGCAGCCGTAGGTTTTCATTTCCTTTTGCCACACAGTGTTGGAGGTTTAGATCCACAGTCAGGAATTGCACCTCTAGGTCAGTTCCTGAGGATGTGCCCAATCTAAGCATGAATCTGGTGCTTGTGCACTCGCTGTGGCACAGAGCTCACCTGAGGGTGGATTCCCAGCTAGTGGCCTCTGCAGCCTGCACTGGCCTTAGTGCTGCTGTGGCAACACTGAGGGGTGACTGCAGCTGGGTGAAACTGAGCCCAAGTGTAAAAATAGAGGTGGAGGCACAAACCTGATGGCACCAAAGGGGTGAAATGTTACGCTGTGAATGGAGAGGCAAATCCTAACCTCACCAAAGTCTGCCACCAAAGTTCCTCCTGATGTCCAGCCTAAACCTTCCCTGGCACAGTTTGGGACTGTGTCCTCTCATCCTGTCTCTGGTTGCCTTGGGAGAAGAGGGCAATCTCCATGAGTGAGTCAACACATACAGGTAAAGATGGCAACCACCAAACCACAGCTGAAGTGCAAAGAATGGAGTTATTTCATTACCTCACCAGCATCACTGGGCAGCAGAGACACACTGGGACACAGGCTGTGTTGGGCTTATTTCATCCTAGTGAAGAGACACACAGGGGCACAGGCTCCATTAGGCTCAGTTCATCCTAACACCCAGTGACGGGGGGACCCACTGCCTGCCCCAGATATCAAAAGGTTTTGCACACATGCAATTTATCACAAGGCTGTGCTTTTATGATATCTCACTTCCAGCAGGAAGCTCAAGCATGTCTGTGAGTGTGTTGTCTCTACACAGGAATTCTACTTCTCAAAACCAGCAGAGGATGAACAACACTAGGCATAATAGATGGAGTTTTCCTGCACTGACATTCTTAACATTCCCAGCTGCAAGGTCACGTGGAGCAAAACCTATTCCCTCCTAGTCAGTTTTAACCCTTTCCTCCCAACACCCCACCTGGCTACAAACTCCTTTTATCTTTGTTTTTAAATGAAGGATTTTGAAATGAGGAAGAGAAAACGCAATGTCGCCAATATATGGAATTATAAACAAGTTCTATGTCACAACTTCATCGTGTTGAAAAGCTAGTCAGTTGAAAAGCTCCATTCACCCCCATATTTGCTCTCTCATCATCGGTGGTACCCGTGGAGGCAGCTGCATCCTGACTAGGGCCGTCCCTGGGAGCAGGGCTGTGCAGGCTGGGAGAGAGAGCAGCTCTGAAGTGCTGACATATGTTATACACCATGGGCTGCACCAAAAATTAACACCCAGGTCATTTGATCTCTTCAGAGGAGTTTAATGAGCTGTGAGTTATTACATAATTTCATCCCAGGTTATTTGCAGATGCAACTGTTGTAGCTGAAGCTCTTCAGCCAACAAATGCAGTTACTAAATAAGTAGCCTTTTAACAATTTTAAGTCTGTAAATCATTTCAATGAGCATGAAGAATACAGTAATGAAGAAACAATGAAATGTTAATGTAGTCCAAAGAACACCTTTCTCCCACATTTATTGTGTTTGTATTTCTAAACTTTGCCTGTGTAGCTGTGCATGCTCCTTTGCTGCAAACAAACCTTATGACATCGTGAGGGCTCAGGCAGGAGCACACTTGCCTACAAATATATAATGTAGTATAATATACAGATATGTAATGACATCTCTCTGACAGAGCCCAAGTAGTAACATCAGGAAAAACTCTGCACTAGACTGCAATTCTGTACCTATCCTCTGTAGAGTTAGACGAAGAGAAATGTCAGAGTTATCCGCAGCAATGCCATCTGGCGATTCTCAGTAATATTACACTTCTGCTTAAAAGCAAAATAAATAAAAATCCCAAGGAAATCGTGCTGTGTAGCCAGCAGGTTAGAGAAGGACAGAGAGTTACCACAGTGTGTGCTAATTACAGTCTTTCAGCTGAGCAAACCGTTTCCCTTCCGTTCGTTGGAATGTCTGAGCAAGACGAGTCAGGTATTTCGTGGAAAATCTCTAAGGGGCTGCCTAGCCAATTTAAATAAATAAATAAATAAATAAGCATATAAAATGCAAGCAAGCCCAAAAATTGACTTGTGCCAGGCAGAATTCAAAAATAAAATCCAATCCTCCGGGTAAGGAAGCTGTAACTGAGTGTTTGCCAGATGTGTCCAAGTCTTTTGGATTCCTCAGAGCTGTCCTTTCAGAGACTGCCCTGTTCAAAAGGAAACAAAGAATTAGGATTTCACATGTGATATCCATTGAAGCTAAGGTTGGTTTCTGGATCTGTACCAAAATTAAGATACTTCCACAGAAGGTCTGAAGAAATATAACTACGCTAAGGCCTTCATGCAGATGTTGAACCTTAAAATAAATCTGAAGATTGTAGAAAACTGTTTGACAAAGAATTTACATGGTTCATTTCTTCTCTTTCCTTGAGTAATTCTGACATGTGTTCTGCCTTTGGATCTGCTATCAAACTGCTTAAATCAGCACTTACAAATATTTTCCTTTACTAATGAGAAGCTGACCTTGGAGGAGAACACTGTTTCCAATTTCAGAGGTGTCTGACTGTAGCTAGTACGAGTTTCATCTCGTCTATCCCAGTAGTCAGCTTGAGCAATATTAGGCTCCACATCACGCCAAAAAAACACCCCATTTTTATTATCCATTGAAGGTTTTTAATGAGAAATTCAGAAAGGGTGAGAAAAGGACTTTGTTTTGTAGTGCATGACCTAATTATTTTTTTCCACCTCTGGAAACATTGTTTGGAGGAGTTTACAGCGGTCTCCGAAGTTATAAATGTGTTTCAAATATAGGGAATGAAAAACCAGTACTACCCTTTGGTATTCAATCTCTGCTTGCTATTCTTAATTTGCTTGATATGCTTCCAACCATTTGGGCTAAGGCTCATAGTGAGGTAAGAATGGGAGAAAGATCTTAATTATTCAAAACTGCGAGCCTAAAATGTCTTGAAGGAATATGTTGTCTTACTTTGTAAACACTTCCAGAAGCACGGAACAACTCTGCTGTGATGTTCAGGCAGCACTTGTTTGGTCAACTTCTCCATTTGTCCAACTGGACATCTCCAAGGTTGAAAAGGGGTACACCATACTCCTGCCCCACCAGCTCTGTCAATGTCCGTGTGTCTCTCACGCTGGGGAGCACCACACTGGGCACACACTTCAGATATGGCCTCACCAGGACTAGACCTCCCTCAAACCTCCAGCTGTGCTTGGGCAAAGCCTGGCATGCAGTCAGCAGTCCTTGGTGCAAGGATACACTGCCACGTGCTGCTCAGCCTGCTGCTTTGCAGGACCCTGGCAGCCTTTTGTGGTGCTGGGAGTAGGATGGCCATTAGACCTGTGAGCTGATAGTCTCAAATGAAATGGGAAAAAGCGTGATTTTAGAGGAGAAGGAGAACTGTAACAGAAATCCCTATTATTCTAGGCAAAGAACTATTAAGTGCATTTCTTATCAAGTGGAGCACAAATAAAGAGGATGCAGGGATTAGTTACTTAAAATGTAATGTTTCGTTATTTGTTAATCTTGCATTAATTTCTTTACAGATATGAAAAATTTTATGGAAGCCCTTTGTATATATTTGTATGGAATGTGCTTAAATTCATTTTTCCATTAATTCATTTCTTTTGATTATATTGCACACACAAGAAGTGATAATCATTTCAGGTGTTCAGACTTATACAGGTCTCCCTAGAAGTGTACAGAATGTGTTTGCATTTGAACTCTGCTTTAGTTTCAGACTAAGTGGGTGTATTATCAAATGCACCACTACTGGAGATTTCTGTAGGGATATTCGGGACCCCAGTTTCATGGAGACCCTCTAGTGTGCTAAAGCAGTGAGAGAGGCCTGATCCCATGATTGTGTGCCCCACTCCTGCTGGTGTGCACGTTCTTGTGGAAGTGCCCTGATGGAGTCTGCAGCCATGCCTGTGTATTACAGCACCTGAATGCCCAGCACCTAGCTGAGAAAAAATGCCACTTGATGCACCATAGCAAATGTACAGGAAGTCATTACCAGCAAAACAGGGATTGAAAAGTTGTTCTGCTCACTGAGCACTGCATGTCCTAAGTCTCATTAGCTGAGAATTAACATTTTTCTAAGCCCATAAACAAGCGTGAAACCTCGCTGATTTTTCCACAATCCAAGAAGCAGTGGGTTGTGGCAAACAGTCTCTCCTGCTCAGTGCTGCAAGGCAAGTTTGCCCCTTGCCAGCAGCTTTGGGCTGGCTGGCAGGTCTGCCTCAGACAGGGGCAGCAGTTTGGCTCAGGTCTGGTGTCCAAAGAGCAATCTCAGGTGCAGGGCAAGGCTGACATGATTTCAGCATCTCTGACTCAGCAGCCTTGTGTATCTGTGTTTTTGGGGATGACTTGACTTGAACACAGAGGTAGGAACCAACCTTCTTTGAGATATCCCTGCAATCACATGACAAGGAAGCAGGTTTCCCATAGCAGCACCAGCTTATAATTGCAAACTAATGAGTGGAATGTGCAGCAGGATAAAATAAAATATAGTAAAATATAATAAAACAAAACTACAGTCCTTTTCCATTTGTAAATTGTGAGAGGGCAATGTAACCTTTATCCAAAATGTTGTTCTCAGGAACTGGTCATTGCTCTAATTCTCAGAACTCTGAGAATTAGAGATACATCACTCCTTAGCTCAAGAGCAAATAATTAAATTTTCACTTTGTGGAAAAATACAACGAAGACCGGAATCTTTCTTTGTTCCAGCTTATTTCCATTGCAATGTTTTTGTGATGGCAGTGACAGAAATGAGCTGAATCAGTAGCTGAAGACGTGCCCCAATTTATATAATGAGATCACATTTTGAGCAATAATTCTTGCCATTTTCCTAAAATAGACTAATGTGCTTTTAACTACAGTTGTCTTTTGGGAAGCAGGACTTAGGCCTCTTTCCTGAAGAGGCTATGCTTAATTAATACATCCAATGTGTAAAAATAACTCAGGTTTTTCTTTTTAGTTTGTGCTACTGTCCAATCTCCAGCCATGTGCTGCCATTCACCTTCACTAAGTTCCACATCATTCCTTTAAGACAAACTTCAGTATTTTGGTCTTCCCCAGATACAATACTCGCAAAGCTCTCTTGAGCCATAGGATTTTCCAAGAAGTTACAGATGAGATACTTGGTGATGATGAGCTTTTTTAAGTGACTGAGTGATTTTTGATTTCAAAAAACTAAGAATTTTTAATAAGTGTGTTTAATGAGTACAGCTCTGCAGGGCCCTTCCTGTAGTACAGCAAATTGTTTGGAGCCATTATATTTCATCATGTCAGTAATTCCCGTTTTGGAGCTCAAATATGATATATTAGGTACTGAATCCTGTAAATAATTGCACATTTTCGTGCTTCCTAAATATGTGTTTATGCAACAGTCTAACAGTAATTGGCTCTTTGAAGCTATGGTAGGCTATGGGGTGCGTATATTATTAACCACTTTCTGAAAGAAACACTGCTTTGTTTCTTTAATAATATCACAGACAAACCCAAAGGAAATGTGGCAGCAAAGAAAACTGCACATTAAAAAAAAATTGCAGAACCTCTGAAGTATACACAGAGATGTGATTTACTCTTCTTATTTCTTGCTATTGCACCAGTCTCACTGCACTGCTTCTTACAATGCTCAATAACAAGCACAAGGCAACTCGAAGTCCGGGATCTGGAAAACACCTAATGCTATTTTGCAAAGAGGGAGAGTCTAGCTGCCATCAGAGTCTAACAGTTCCTTTTATCAAAAGCACACTGTAGGCAGATGTTGGTAATCTGTTCTAATGCCACAGCATTTGTCTGGCCTCTTGAGGGGTAATGGATGTGTTGGTCTTTGGAAATTGTTTTCCCTTACTGAATTTAGCTTTGGTCAGATGGGAGAGTGCTAAATTGCATTCCACTTAAAATGCAGTAAGCCATCTGAACAGAACAATTCCTAGTTGCTTTGATCAAGGATTTGAGCTAAGCTACCAGAGGGAAAAAACCCCAAAAAACAATAAATAATACCACATAACCCTCTACCGTGACAGATCTCTTGCCTGTTCTGTTGAGGAAGATGCCTCATTTTTGTCTCTGCACAGTCAAGATGGTGGCGTCTCAATAACCATTCTCTTTCCTGTGATAATTTTCAAATTAATTCTGTCTTTAGCTAAAGTAAAATGTAGATATGCATCCCCCCGGGAAGGTTTAGATGGAAGTCAGAATATTGTAACAGGATAGCAAAACAAATGCTGGCAGGCTATTTCTATTTTGAATTTTTTTTCTCTCAATTTCTTTTAACTTTCTTCTGAACTTCATGAAGAATCAAATAAAATTATGTAGATCTATGGCAGAAAAAATCAGGGTCTACTAGACCAAAATAACCAAGCTATGAATAAAACCCAACTCCTCCATGAGCCTCAATCTGACTGCCTCAGGAAGTCCTGAGAAAATCTGCTGCTTTCCATTTTGCATGAAGCGTAATTCGCACCCAAGTGACAGAACGACTTGTCACCTGGTGCCACGGCCTTACACGGTCTTATCTCACACAGCCCCCTGGATGCTCATGTGACATTTTACCATTTGCCTCTTTTTTTTAAAAAAAGGGGGAAGCAAAAGAAGCAGGGTTCCAGAGGGATGGAGGAGGGGTGAAGGGAAGTATTGCATCTGTGTTGGAAGCTCTGATAGTGGGGTTGGCACGGCTGCGTGCTCTGATCTAGGTGAAGTCAGTTATTCTCTTGTTAGATACTTCCAAGGAAGCTTGTCTTGCCCTATATGGGATGTGGCTGTGGCGAAGTCAGATCATGTTAGATTAATGCACAGCTAAGAACAAAATGCTTATTGGAAAAAAAAAAGGAGATAAGTAAGGACAAGGAGTCGTTAGTTAAGATTTCCAATAGCAGCACCAACATTCAGTCTTCCTAAATCTTCCTCTAGGACTTTGCCCACAGCCAAAAAGCTGCACCACGTTCACCCAGATGTGTGCAGTGTCATTTTGTGTAAATAGGCAGTTGTGTTTAACCTCACAGCAGCTACCTGCAGGGTTAATGCTTAAACAGGCACTCTGTGTCTGCACAGACCCTGCAGCCTGCAGCACATCAACATCTGTTCCGGTGTCGCGTGCTTCCACAGATTGCACATGGCATTATGAGTAAGAACTCCCTCCCATAATCTGATTTATATTGCCAGTCATCCCCTTTTCTGGACTTCAAATACATGCTGCAGTCCTGAGAGCCTTTTTCTATTTCTGTCAGTGCTTACTGAGAAGCTGAGTGTGTGTCTCTCTCATGGAGGGTGATAACTGCTGCTTTAGCTGAGAAGACTCTCACTGAGTGCAAAGGTTGGTCATACGTCCTGTGAGTCTGTGTGGGATGGTTGAGTAATACCTGTAGGGTGAAGGGGTACTGAGCCTGAAAACATGTGAGTGGGCTTTTTTTTTTTAATTTACTAGAATACAATAGCCCACCCTACTGGTGACATGCACCGCTGGAGAAAATGTGTGTCTGTAAATAAATAGCACTTACAGCAGTTTTTATTTTAACCCTTTTTTTTTCCTAATTCAACATACCTCCTTTCATTGAAGGGCAAAGAGTTTGATGGTTAAGTAATCAAAGATGAGAAGAAGTGATAAAAGGGGAAAGAGAAGAACAAAGGAAAAAAACCAGATTTTGAGTAGCAGCGTTGGTCCGAAAGAGTTTCGTAAAACAGAAATGTGGCCTGCACTTCAAAAATTATTCATTATATAGAATCAGTAACACCTTTCCCTGTGTGAATAGTTGATGGTGAGAAACAGATGCATAGACCTTTTAACCTGAATTTTTCCAAAATAATTTGTTTTCTCTTTATTCCTTCATCATGTGTGAATTGGTGTGTAGACCAGGTAGAAATGGTGTGCTGTCTAGCACGTTTCATTGACGCCGTTTGTGCTCCCAGTGTAGCCAGGTTTTGACACTTATTTTAGAACATATTTTCTGGATGTGATGAGAATCCAGTTTCCCTGCAGGCAGGAGATACAGAGGGATATGAGATGGTCATCAAGTTAATGGTGTCCAGAATCCCTTTATTGCCTTCAAAGGGCTGGCAAAACTAGTGAATGGAAAATAATGAACATGACAGATAAGTAGGCACTGGATAGAAAAGCTTGAATAGCTGTGGGAATTTAGAACCACAGCAGCAGTGTTGGAATTTCATCAAATGAAGGAGAATGCTTTCCCCCATCTGTTTTGCAGATACATTTCTTAATATTTTAAGTACAATATTGCAGATCAGAGCAGCCTGTTAAGTTACAAAACTGAGACATGTCTTTCTTTTCCTGCAAACTTTGCTCACTGAGGCTCTGGTTGTATAAGGTGCTGAGTGTCCTCAGCTGCCACCATCGTGGAACCAGTTCATGATTTCCATATGCCTGGTGTCAGAAACATCTGGCTCCTCTACTTCACTGCTGGTACCTCTACAACCAGAGGAGTCTGAGGTAGGAGCACGAATCTGTTGGATTGCAGTTTATGATGTTTTTTTAGAAGATACAAATGTGAGTTTTTCTAGTCCTTTTGCTGTTGAAATCTTAAACTGGGCAACCAGATTCTAGGGAATAACACAGACATGGCTTGCAAAACAATTTCTAGGGAATCTTTTCAGATGCTGGGGTTTTTTTTCCACTTTGCTGCTAAAAAAATGAGATCCTGGGAAGTTTCAGTGAGGCGAATATTTATACTTCCCCTACCCTGTAGTAGCAGGCAAATTTTCAGTGCAATAAAAACTGGTTTTTTTACCTGATGTCGGGATTGTTTCTGTCACATCCATAAATGGAAGAGACTGAATGGGCAACTGTGTCTTTCCTCCTCCACAATCAGCAAGGAGATCATGCTCAGGAGAATAAGATGGAGGAACACTGGATGCCTTGAACCTGTTGTCCATAACACCATGCTGAGAATTGACCACAAGAAAAGACCACCCATTGCAAACTAGCGTGGCTTCATTAAAGGGGTTGTTCCTGTTTGCACTGCAATCACGTGCACTTCTCCCAGCCCGTTTGTTGTCTCCTCTTCAGCACATTAAGTTTGGCACATCCATGTCTTTCGAAGCACTCGCAAAAAAATTAACCTTGCCAGCTATTGCTGATGTGGACAGGAAGCCTCGCTCCATCTTCAGACAACTGCCTCTCCAGCAGGCATGGAAAAGTGTCAGGGACTCTTTTAGGGTGGCGTTCTGGCCAATGCCTATGCAGATGCACAAGGAACAAAGTATTTTTTATCCCAAGCTAAAACCTATGTAATTGAAATTGTCAATTACCATCACTAGTTTCCAAAAAAACCACAGTGTGGTTATTAAACGACCTAAGTGTAGTAATTGGGACCATGTGACATTAATCATGGGTGCAGGATTAGGCATACCCACCTGGTCTAGGCTTCCTTTTTCTCACTTTCAACGTGACATTAACTAATTTGGGGCCTGAGGCATTGTCATCTTCTGACACTGAAGTGCACTGGCTGCATCGGCATCATCTGGCATCATCTTTTACATCTAGTTTTATTCTTCTGAAAAGTCTATTATTATTATTATTGGAGCATGACAATATGCTTCTTAGGAGACAGAAAAAAAGCCCAGGGAAATTATTAATTCAAGCTGTCAGCAATATCTAGCTCATTCGTATTGTTATGAAAAACATTTCACTTGTAAAATAAAACTGGTTCATGTTTGCTTTTTGATAAAGCATCAGGAACAAGTGGGTATCTTTCTACTGGGGCAGTTTGTGGAGATTTTGCAAAATCCAAGTTAGCAGACATCTTCCTAAAATTGCAGTAAGTTACAAAATGATGGCTTTGCATCAAATAAAGGAAAGCATTGCATTTCTCAAATTAGATTAAGTGAAGATAAGTTCACATTGCAAAAGTGGTAATGTCATTAAATAATTTTATAGAACAAGGCCTGCTAAGGCCTTGCGTGCTGCTGATGCACACATCACCTGCCAGTCAGCTTTCCACTTACGCTTTAGCTGCTTTGCTGATTCTGATCAGTTTGTCTGCTTAAAATGTGCTTTTATAAGAGACTTTTTATTTCATACACTTTGATTCATCTTTACTCTCACTGCAGATTTCCCATTTATCTCCAGTGAATTCATGCTTTAATACTTGCTGAACTTGAAGGCGACTGGCATGTTTTCTCCTGGACTTGTATTTACACTGATTTCTCTGGTGCAGTCTCTGATGTCTTCCCACAATAATCAAGACTGAGCTGTTTGCCATGCTTCACAGAAGTGGTTAGTTAATGAAGATTTGTTTGGGGACAGACTGGAGCTAATGGCATGGCTCATTTCCTCAATAAAAACTGCTGTTTAGTAAACTGTATCTGATGACCTCATGACACTCGTGTCAGTCACCATTTTTCCTAGGCCATTTATTCTGATTTTTACAGATAATGGCTCTCCAACCATTCTTTAATAGTGCTTTAGGGAAAACTAATGATGTGTCCGTAATTATTTTAATCTCATAGATTTTTATCTTTCATCTTTTGCTGCCTATGAAAAATGTAGATATCTTTTAGTTTGTCATCCAGCAACACCCCCTCCAGAAGTCAGACTACAGATTCTTCAGACAGTATTCCAGATGCCCATCATTTATATAGCCACATTTTATATCTGCTAAAAGCATTATTGAATAATGCTACTGGTCTGCAACATTCCCCACTGTGCACATGCATATTAATCGCCCATGGCTGCAACAGTCAGTTCCTCTAAATTTTGCCTATATTTCAATTTTTTGGTTTCCCCCTGTTGCACCCTTCTGGTTAGCATGAAGAACTCTCTTTCAATTCCCAGGCCAATGTGTTTTTGGACAAACTGGGCAGCTCCAGCAGAAAAGGGTCATTCCTGTCTGAAGAAAGGGAATGGGTTGCACGCAGGAAGTGAAGAGGAGAGGCCAGTATTTCAGCTATGGCAACTCGAGAGATTTTTCCTGAGTTCCTACTAGTAAATCAGATTTTCCCTTTTCCCCTTTTTGAGTTTTAATGTAGAATTATAGTGAGGCCATCTCAGCAGGCTGGATATGTGTGGCTTGTAGAAATACAGCGGCTAAGGTCACCCACCCAGTCAGGAACTATGAAACCACCATGTTTGCAACTTCTGTAATGAAAGAAATGGGGATAACTAGCACAGACTGCATTTAAAGAAAGATCATTGCTAATCTGCAAGCATACAATACCAGTGCTTTTTTCCTAGTTCTTTTTAACTGTATATAATTATCTTTCAGTCAAGCTGTCCCTTTTCACAGCTTCTTGCTTTTGTTTCCTTTTCCTCCGATTCTGTTTCATGTTGCTAGTTTGAATAATTACGTAACTGGTTCTGATTTTTGGAAAGGAGAAGCACTGAGATGGATTCCACTTGTGTAGCTGGGCTCACAGCCCCTCTGTCACCAAATTCAGCTGTTGGCCCATGGGCCAGCAGTGCCCACCTATCACCATGTCGTTGTTGCTATTTCACAGCACTCAGTAACATCAAGGGCAGTCCCCCCCTTCTTGTTAAGTTGCATACTCTATTCCCTGTTCTGGTAATGACTCTTTTGTACCTTTTCTGAACTCTTATTTCATCTTATTACTACTATCTCCACTGGCATAAGGCAGCAATGAGAAAGCTCCAAGCCATGTGTTCCTTGCATAAACAGAAGCTTGCAATCAGAGAAGTCCTGTTGTGTTAGTAAAAACACGAGAATTTGAATCACAGCAACGTGACGAGGCAGAGCTCAGGTCAAGCTGGCAATGAACAATTACAAAAATGTTGCCTTACAAGAATAGCATTTGAGGTGAGGCTGTTCTGCATTGCAACTTGCCAGGGATGAATGCATGTGTGAAATTCAGTGATTTTACTTCTTAAAATTAACATTTCGGTTAAACAAAAGTTAGCAGGCTATTGGAGAAGTGCTGGTAAGGCAGTCTCAACACCCCTTTCCACCATCTAACCTTTAGGGGGAAAAATTACCAGGTTTATAGAACTTGGTCAGCATCATCTCAATTTTTCTTAACAGGATCTTCGTTCTACATGGTCTAGATTGAAAAAGCAGATTATGCAAGAATGTTTCTTCTGGCCACTTGAGGAATTTAACAGCAGAATCATAACTAATTCCTCATCCTGCATATAATTATGGCAAATTCTGCTGAGAGGATCAATTTTCTCCAGTCTCCATTTTCCCTTTATCTAATCATATTCAGCAGGAAGCTTTGCCAGTAATCTGGCTGGCTCAGTTCCACTTCATGATAGTTCTTTTACAAAAATCTCTTCTTGAACATGTCGTTACAAATGCAGTACAATTGCAGTATAACATGTTCTTTCAACTTACAGATTTAAAAATGCAACATTTATGGCAAAAGTGAGGCCTGTGGTTCATTCAGATGCACGAACTGTGTGGCACAGGGTCAAGGTTTTTAATAACTGCATTTGCATGTGTTGATTTATTTGATTTGATGCTTTCAGGGAACCCTCCTCTTACTAATGGGTCAGAATTGGCCATAAGGATGTGCTCCAGCACAAGATACAAAACTGTTAACTAGGTTTAAACTAAATACAATTCCTTTCACAATAGTTAGGTTGATAATAACAGCAGTAGTTTGAATTCAGTGTAGTTCTGATATCTGAAAAGTTATGAGCTAATCCATTTTTCCTTTCAATGTACTCTAACTGAAATGTTAAAAACTCTTACTGCGCACTGAAGGCAAAACTGTTTCCACAGCCAAAAGGAATTTTGCCCTGAAATAAATACATCCTAGATTATCCTATTCGTATATCAGAAGTAAACCCATTAATCTCATGTCTCTTGAAGCTGAGCAGCTGAGGATATCTGTGAAATCACAAAGAAATCGTGCAGGTGCGCTTAGTGCTGGTTCCTCCATGGCCCGGGTGCCTGACAGGCTGCCGTGCGTGACCGTGCCGTGCTGTAGCTCGCAGCAGCCAGGGCACAGCTCTGAATTTCACAGCTGCAGGCAGCGCTGAGGTCAGACAGTCCCGAGGAGTGAAGTTCAGCTGAGTGTGAACTGCAGCACGGCGTGAATTGCGCCAGGGTGCCCTTTGTCTTTCTTTTCTGGAAAACACGCAACTGCCTTGATACCATCGTGCCCCTCATCTGCGAAAATGAAAGTTGTTCTCACAAGGTTTAGAAATACAGGAGTAGTGGAATGCTTGGGAAGCCACAGTGAGCCAGCACTGTTGAAAGTGAAACAGAGGACGTTATCAGCTGCACCTCCTGCTTCCAAGGAGACTGACATCTGATCCTGGAAACAAGGAATGTGAAATGACATTTTTGATGTGGAAGGCTATTAAAATACTTCAACAGGTGCTCTACTTGAAATGTGCCTGTTCTAGTGCAGAGGTTTGCAAATTTGTTATTAACAATGCTTATTTTCTTGAAAGCTCCTGTTGTGCCTCGGTTTTGTGAATTTTTAATTTGTCAGCTTTATTCAATCTTGAAAGATTTCTAAATGGATTTTCCTGTTTGCATTCCTTGCATCAACAATTTGCATCACTTCCACCCCTTATTTAGTGCACCATTTGGTCCCAGGCAGGAAGTTGCAATATGAATCCACATTCCCCCAAAGGATACCTGCTTGTGCTTTTGACAAAGGATCATCTCAAACTGGAAATGGATAAATGAGAACTTTCTTGGAAGCAACTGCAAATGTGGGTCATAGCTTTCCAGCAGATCAGTGATGAAAATGAGATGTGGCTGCTTCCTCCTCTGACCCGATTGTTCTTCATTACCATCAGCAATAAGCCCTACTAAGCAGTGCTGCAGCTCCCTGGCCTTTCACATTCACACAGAGAGAGATCGCTTTTGCAAGGCCTGAGACCAGCTGGTTTTACTTATGCAGATGTGATCATGTTGGAACAAAGGGAATCACTTAAAGCAAATAGCTAATGATTTCTTCCACAGATCTTCACTTGAAAGTATGGATGCCTGGTTCCCTTAAAGTCCTGTTTGTGGCAAGCATTGCTTCCTAGTAAAGAAACTAAAGTAGAATAGTGAGCACTTGCTGTCTTTCATGGTCATCTTTAAAAAAGAAAGATAATGCATAACATATCCAACGAGATATTTTTCATCTCAAAACTAAAGCTTTCTCACTTGCTGAGGAGAAAAAAACTCTCAAGCACCAGACCATGGTGATGTACTTTGTTTAAAAAAAAAAAAAAAATTGGAAAACAGATGTTCAACTCCAGGGCCAGGTGTTTGCTCAAGCAAACTCTCTTGGGGAGCTGCAAGAGCAATTATCAGGAAGACAAAGTTGTCGCCCTGTAGCCTATAAACTGCTTGTTGACTCTTGAGATAGACAAGGAGACAGAATGGCATTGTTGTAAGGCTGGGACTAAAAATTAGGACAGTAGTGATGGACAAGGCAAGAAGCCTTGGGTGGCAAACCACAGGAGGAAGAGTGTTAGCCCGAGATCTCTAAGAGGACCCACCATGAACACAGGGAGATTCAGCTGGGACCAGCCGGGAGAGAATCTCACGTCTGTTATGCTTTGAGGTAGATCATGTTCATCCTATTCCTTACAGTGAGTTGCCCAAAAAGACCCAGAAGAGCTTTAAAACTTAAAAAGATAAATTTTACTAGACTTTAACTTGGAAGTAGTTGGCTTTTAAAACATGGGAAATTCAAAGTGACTCAACAGGACAGGATAGAAATAAATAAGGCTGGAGAACATTTTGATGAAGAAGCTATGAGTGAAAATTGCTCAGGAAGGCAGACGAAAGCTGCCCTGGAGAGCTGGATTCTTCCCTGCATTTGACAGAAAGCTCCTGCCTGGTGTTAAACGAGCAATTTCCTGCAGGTTGGAGATACACAGAATCACAGATTGGGTTGGAAGGGACCTTTAAAGATCAGCTGGTTCCAAACCCCTGCCATGGGCAGGAGCCTGTCTGCCTGCTTTGAGCTCGTTTCACAGGTCTCTGGCAGGAGATGCTTATTTGGTTGGTTAAGTGCTGCGGTAGAGCTGAAGTCACAGGGAGCTCTCCTTTGCACATAGGAGTGATCACCTCCTACCCTCAATCTCTACTGAATTAGTAGCCATTTTGTGAAGAAATAGCTAATTGGGCTAAGTTAAGGCTTATAAGGGCTGTGATTTTTTTTACATTTTGAGTACAGGTCACATATTGAGAGCATCCTCAAGGAAAACTTAGGTATTGTGTGCAGATAGATGGCCATATTGATTATGCAGAAAAATATGTAATACAGACTTCATAACTAATCTGTCCTCTGATTTCTCCCCAACTTCAATTTAGTTTAAATTACGCCTCTCTGTGTGTGGTTTCCTCTGGGATCTCCAGTGTTTGGATTTTGTAACAATTTGTGTTAATAATGAGACTCTAAATCAATTCCACTGTAATATGGAGTTTGTTTATAGGCAGAAGATGCAAATACAGCTATGCAACATTGGGAATCCTATAGTACCTGGCTAGTTCTCAGAGAGGTTGCCCAGTTTTTCCAGTATCCAATGTTGGTACATGTAGAGCACTTTGGTATGCTCTCTGTGCAGTGTTTAATGGTCTACAGATTTAACCAAACATCCTAATAAGATCTCAAATATCAAGAAAGCTATTACTTTTTTTTAAATGCAGAGACTGAAGAAGGCTGGAATAAAGTTGATTCCATAAGCTGTTTCCATTTTTCCTAAGAGTTGCAAGCCTTATCGCACACAAATTCACTAGAACACAGTGTAAACGAGGTCAAAAATCAAGTATTTTGGGAAAGGTAGAAGTAGCGATAAGTAATGTTTAAAAGAAAGACTTGCACTTTGCTGTTTCAAACATGCTTACCATTTCAAAGAGCTTCCAGCTTTAGCCTTAATACCCTCCCAAAATGTTTCCTCTTTAAATTTGGCTCTACCCCCAGAAATTATTTCCTTCTTGAAACTGAAAACAGCAGTGACAGCTCTTCTGCATGTTAAGACGTCACTACTTAAAATCTGATATCCCATATCCCCACAGGCTCAGAAACTGGAGCTTTATATTGCTGCAGAAGGTTGATCTCCAGCTGCCTAATTGTTCTATGCAGCTGCTTCTTTCAAATCCTTTAAGGGCCTGATGTATCAAAGTTGAAATTATCAATTTCTGGCATGAAAAGCTTTCATAAGTCTTATATATATATATACACATATTTGGTTTTATGATTTCAAAGCTTGAGCCATGAGGAGTTGAGCATGTAGCAACGGTACAAGAAATTCTTTGAAAACTGAAATTCAAAATTTTTTTTTGATTTTTCTTATAATATGTCTTCATTCAGAAAAGATGGAGCTTCAGAAGACTTGATCCAGTGAAAACTTACACCCCCTGTCATTCACTGAGTGCCTTTCGACAGTGTAGTGTAATACAATACGGTGTTGGCTGCAAAATCTGTTTCTCGCACAGCTGTCCTTTGCATTCAGTTACTTGATTTCAGTAATAATGAAAAATAGCCTGTCCAAAGTAGTGTTTCATAACACACTGTAAACAGTGTAATTTGATCTCGGCAGCATTAGGATGGTCAATTAAACAGAAAGTCAAGCCACCAGCCACCTGTTAAATCCCTTCACTATCCCTCCCTCCTCAAGAAAGCTCGCCCTGTGCTCAGGCTCTCCCGGGGTCTTTTAGAGAACGTGAAAAGCCCAGAAGGTCACCCCAAGGGACTGCTGGGAGCAGAAGGAGATGGGGAGGCTTGGAACCCTCACAGAGAGGCTTGGTCCTCTGGCAAGCACCAAGTAGAGCCAACCAGCTGCTGACAACAGAGTTGGTGCTACTGCATTTAATATCTGCTGAAGTTGTTGGATTTTGACAGATCTGACAACACTAACCATGTGTTTGGTGTTAAAAGCTTGGGATTTGATGTAGTGATAGACCTGCATATCTTAACTGAAGGTTTTAACCTGAAGGTTTTGAAATAGAAAGGGAAACACCCTTGTGGATGAGGAAAAGGCCAAGGTACTTAATGCTTTCTTTGTCTCAACCTGTAACAGTAAGATCAGTTGTTCTCCAGGTACTCACCCCCTGAACTGGAAGGCAGGGATGAGGAGCAGAGTGAAGCCCCCGTAATCCAAGGGGAAATGGTCCCTGCTGCATCACTTAGACACGCACAAGTCTGTGGGGCTGGCTGGGATCCCCCAAGGGTACGGAGGGAGCCGGTGGAAGTGCTCACCGAGCTGCTTCCCATCTTTTATCAGCAGTCCTGGCTGGTACACAAGCAAACTTAGGGTATCATGGTGTTAGACTTCTGATGTCCTGTTGGTTCATTTTAAAATTCTTTCACATTTTAATCAGTCAGAACAGAAAGGTGTAGCACCACGCAGGTAAGCGTGCCAGCATGCAAAATCTAATAGTTTTAGAGTCACTTTTAAAATTCTGTCATTTTGGTCTTATCCTCTTTTTACGTAATGTACAGAGGGATGCTCAGGTCACAGAAAGCATTGGCACATCCATAACAAATAGCAAGTTTCATACACCCTGCTGCAGGTTATCCATGCTGTATTCCTGATTCACTCAATCGATTCTGAAGATCTTTTTTTTTAGAACGAAATTTAAGATGACCTCAAGTTTGTTTTGAAAGAATAACTACACCAGTGCCTGTTCCTGCAACCTAAACAAATGAAATTGGACCAAAAAATAACATGGGGGTTCAAGCCTTTATATTGGTTTAGAAATACCTGGAACATGAGTTGAGTTGGAATTTCTGTGTTTCAGCTGTAAATGTAAATGTAGGTTTAATTTTGACTGTCTCTTCTGAAGGGAAACTCGCCAAAGGCCACTAAGTAACATTGTTTTGAGTGATAAGCAGGTGCTTACTGTTCTGAGGTTTTGCTGAGTTTAGGAGTAAAAAAGTTAAAGGGACAACGTTTCCAAAGTGTTTCACTCCCATATTTGTCAGTGGGGTGAATCCTAAAAATCCACTGCAGAGAAGAGGTAAAGAGATGATGTCTGTGACTCAGAAAAGGGAGTGAGATCTTTGCCTGATATATAGACACACACTTTTATAGGGCAATACGGCTAAACTAGTTTATAAGCAGCTGATAAACTGCTGTAACTTGTAAGGTTTGTCATTCATCTTGTTCTACGGACTGCCTGGAAAAATAATAAGCCAATTATGCTTGTCGTGTGTTATCTTAAACTCTGGTTGATGACTTCTGCTGACATTAATTTTAATATTTTAAGGAGATTTTTTTCTTCTTCTGTTGTTAGTTATACTATTATTATACTATTACGTCCTCCATGAACTCTTCAGGCGGGAAGAGTTAATTTTTTTTAATACAGAGCGATCATTAAAAATAACTTTGTAGTTTCTTTTTTCATGTGTCACTAGCTGTTTTAGAATCCACTTAAGTACAAAA
Source organism: Mohoua ochrocephala (assembly GCA_013398855.1). Classification (NCBI taxonomy): domain Eukaryota; kingdom Metazoa; phylum Chordata; class Aves; order Passeriformes; family Acanthizidae; genus Mohoua; species Mohoua ochrocephala. The sequence continues at coordinate 21,401 of VZTA01000966.1, forward strand.
TTTTACTAGTTACGTACTCCTGTTCTTTGTCTATACAACCACTGTTCTGTAAAGTGAAAATCTTAGACTCTACCCATACATGCATCAAAAGGCAGTTGCACTTGTGATAGTACTAACTTCCAAAAATTACTCCATAAAGATTTTCAGAATGGGCCTCCGTAGTGGGAAATATGTCGGAAAAAAAATCATATGGTGATTTCTGAAATTTTGCTTCACTGTTACCGAAGAAAAAAAGATTCATTTCTTTTCCTCACCAGACTGTCACTATTTCCTGATGTGTTCAGTGTCGTGCATTTATGGCTTCAAATGCCCAATTTCTTTGCTTTTATAATATATCTTCATTATTCCATTCCCACTTTTAAAGCTAATTATGATAGTACTCAACACTGACATTGTATTTTTCATCCTTGCAACAATCCACAAATGAGAATAGTGAGGATTATTAGCCCTGTATCACTGTTGAAAAAACAGAAGCAAAGAGGGAATTGGAGCTTGAGTTTTATTGTAGACCTTCTGATTCTAGTCTTGTGAGTGCTGATAACATTAAGCTTCCCATCTGAATACTCAAGTTTTCTTTTTCTCATAGTAATAGCATATATTCTATGGTTTTAAATTTCCATCTATTTTAATTTCTGTTCATTTAACCTCGTTTCAATTAAGATTTTTCAAAATTGTTTTAATATATGTAGTTACCTCAAGAAACTGTCTTTCAATCGACATTAAAGCAGTGATTTAGGAGTGAACGCACAGATTTTAAAAGTCCAGAAACTGAACATAGGGACATATTTCAAAATTTAATAGTTGTGTTTGTCCAATCAATACACTGCTAACGAAGATTGGGAAAGTGATGATTTAATTAAGCTTTGGCAGACTAGAGTTGTTTGTCATCACCTAGATGAGGACTGAAGAAAGCAAGGATGCTCCCTCTGATGGCTGGATTTTTGATCCTCCCTAGAGAGAGAAATGGAAGAGATGATGTTACTTTTTTTATACGCTTTGACACACCTGCATGAAAAATTTTGTTCAGCACCTTCCTAGGGATCTTGCTTGTTTAACCTTGGTGTTGCACCTCCCTTTTTTTCTGCTCACCAAATTAAACCTGGTTCCTTTTGACAGGTGTTTGCCATCGATGTTTAGAATCTAAATCTTTGTGCAAAGAGTCGAGTTACCTAAGTGTTTGATATCTGAAGTTTCTGGATTTCATGTGAGATGGGAAGATTATCACTTATAGCTGATAAGTTAACTTTATTTCCTAAAAATGGATTAAATCCTTGAGTTTCTTATTTTTTGCAACACAAATGTTTGCACTCATGAGAAAATTCAGCTGACATCGTTTTGGGAAATCAAGGAAATAAATGGCGAAAACAGCTGTAAGGAAATTAATATTTGGCTAGTTTGCTTGGAGTATAGTGAATTTCTCAGTCAGAGCAGAGTTTCTATCTGCTACAACCATTAATTTTGCTGATTTACTGTAAACATTTGAAATGACATAAGAGAGCCTAATTTCCTGCCTTTCTTTTAGAAATAGTACTGCCTGATTCCCACATGCAGCCCACTTCAGCTTGGAGTGTTTATTGGTACTATTTATTGTTCTTGTTAAGCCTGGGTGGCTTTCTTTGAGCTACCACACATGTGCTGCCACAGTTCACTGCAAAGAGGGACCTGCAGGTCTGTGAGGCATCCCTAAACATCAGAAGTTCAAAGCTGCTTAGGTTGAGAGATCATCAGGATCCCTTTCCTCTCAGAACTGGGAAGTTTGTGTTCTGATGTGTGACTCATGAGGTATAGGTTGTAATCGTTAGGAAGGAAGTGCAAAATGATTTGATTTTGTACAGGAATAAGAGTTCCACGGAACTTCAGGAGCAACTTTAAGCCTCTTGCAGTGACAAGATCAGATGACAAGCACAGTGAAACACCAACTTTGATGCCAGAGAGCTGTGCTGTTCAGCTCAGGTCTGTGTATCCATCATCCCCGGGGCAGCTGCTGTGAGTCAGCAGCTGACCCAGAGCCCAGGACTGATCCCGTACTCTGCCTGGTCTGATGGCTCAGGAGAGGAGGGATGACATGTCTGTGTAGGTCAGATCAACGCAGAGAGGTTATGGACGGGTAATTCCCCTGCCCAAGGATGGGGGGAAGCACCTCCCAACAAGGGGAAAAAAAAGTAAAACGCCCCTAGACATCAGGAGGGGAACCAGGATCTGTCCTGATGACAGAACAGCAGACCCTACTCCCTGTAAAAAGCAAACCAGGAGAAATTTCTGTGCTTGGTCTTTTGGGGAGTGAGTGAGGCAAACCGGCTGGGCTTGGATAGACAGCACGAGGTGTTCTGATCAGCAGGTTGTGCTGTTGTATCCCTGGAAGCTGTGCCTCAGCACTCCTCCCAGCTTGCTAAAAATTCTTGATGGCAAAGTGTACATTTGCCAACAAATAAGAAGATCTTCTAAGACCTTTTAAAAGATCTCTCTTTTTGAACTCTTATTCGTCATGTCCTGCAATTAATGCAGTTTATGTCGTTTAGGATCTTACATCTGACCTGATGAGACTTCCATTCTAGTCATCACCTTTTGTGACGATTAGATCATTTAAATCAACATGCTGATCTGATTAAGTAGTTCTAGTCTCAACCTTTACCTCTGATTTAAGGTGGCAGTACCTAAAAATATATAACCTTACAGTAATGAAACTTTGAGTAGCCAGAAGCATGTTTGTAAGTGTCCAGGAGCCAGTGCTAGGGGGCTTGATTATTACTGCTGAGGAGGTGAGGATTTTTCTTTTACTAGCTTGTTTCAATAGCCCAGGAGAACATGTTCTTAAATCATTCTAGACAACTAAACTTCATTTTCTGTTTTATAACCCAAATAAAAAATGTCATTTTACTTGTTTCCTGTTAACTCTCCCAAACATCTTGTGCCTCTGCCTTGGCCAAACAAGCAGTCCGCACGCTGTGGTTCTGTTGGACAACTAGAAACTGTTTCCTCATTTTGTTGACCCAGTTCCAGCCAAGCAGTAAATGTGGAGTACAAAAAAATTCAGACTGTCTTGGTCAAAGTCAGAAGAATCAGGTTTTCTGTAATATTTAGTTGCCCGTGCCCAGAAAAAATGGGTGTGAATACTTTCCAAAAGAAAAGCTTTAAAGAGCATATGCGATTCTGAGGATTACCATGTGCAAGAGGATTATTATTTGAGAGACAAAGGGAATAAGAGCTTACAGCACATTAAAAGAGAGTCGTTTTACATCAAAGGTGTAGGATGGTTACACACTTTGTATAATACAAGGCATTGGCCAGGGAGCCAGACAGTTGGGATTTAGACTGAGCTTTCAAGCTCTTTTAGCTTTTCTGATTTCAGCTCTATATAGCAGTGTCTGAAATATGCAAAGATGTTTGCATTCAGAAGTGAATTAAGCAACAATAATCAGCTTACAGATTTCTGTTCTGTGATATGCTGAAGAAAAGAGAAAAAATCCAGACATTTAGGTCAAATATAATAAGCCTCTGGGCTGTTTGGAGTGAGCATCCAGTTGAATGATCACAGGAAGAAATTTCTGTTAAACAGCCCATCAAAATAGCCTCTTGTCTTTGGCAAAATGCATTAACTCTAACATTTAGTGTCTTTCATCTTGTCTTGAGATTTGTTTTCATCATCCGATTGCAGCTGAAATCTGAAAAAAAAATTATCGTGTGCTTAAAAATTATTGTGCAATGTATATATAAGACTAAAAGTTTAGATTTTCTCATAAATTTTAGATTAAGAAAATTGACAGTCAGCATATTATGGCAATAGATAGATAACGTCTAGCCCACGGGGCAGGAGCTTGATTCTTTTGCATCTCATTTTGCTTCCTCTGCCTGCAGATGTGAGCTTGTAACTTACTTGTAGGTCAGATTCGAGCCTCAAAGCTGTGACAGCATTCCTGTAAATATGTTTGCAGCTGAATGACAGTTCCACATTGTCTGTCCCAAGAGCTGAGCACAGCAATTCATTAACTCTGAACTATCATCCAGCCATTTGACATACCCCTATGTGTATCCCAACCCTCTCGGGACTGGATTGGTAAGTTCCAGCATTCATCGAATGAAGCATCCAGACACATCGCAATAAGCCTACTGTTCATGTAATTAAATAAATGCAGGGAGCATGTCAATGAGTCTTTGGCAGCATGAGCCCTCGGCAGCAGCGGAGTTCGGCATTCCACTTTTCCCGATGCAGTGATGTTCCCTTCCGACCTGAGCGCCTCTGGGGCCGGCCCTGCGGGTGCAGTGGCCTTTCTGCCCAAAGTGCAAAATGCCATCGCTTAAGGAAAGAGTGTTTATCGTCCATGCATCATCCGGCAGGGTTTCCTTTCTCCGGCAGGGTTTCCCAGGGCTGTGGCTGAGGCAGTAACAATAGCAGGCAAACACCAGAGGGAGTCATTGTTCTGCTGGAGAAAGGAATGCCTCAGGACACGGTGTTTGTAAATAGTGTGAGGTTTCTAGCCAACGAAAAAAGTTCAGGTGACATGACTCTACAAAATGTAAAATGTGAAACCATTAATTCTAATGATATTTGAAAGAGTTGGTGCTCTTCACCGATTTTCAGTGCTGACTCCAATGTACTGCTTCTTTGTTCCAAGCAGTTGCTGCATAACACCCACTCACCCTCCAGTAAATTTTTTTACATCTCTTTACAGTGCTAGAGCCTCGCAGTTCAGTGTCAAGAGCCAGATGAGCAGGCAATAAAAAAAGTAACCTTTTTCACTTGTTTAATAAAGGAGTCTTTTCTCCTGGTCCATCCACGCAGGCCCATACTCGGTCAGAGTGCCTGTGTCTTGACTGGTAAAGTCCATGTACCCTCAGAGTCCTGGTCCCTCAGAGTCCTGCATGTGGAAAATGACCAGGCTGCAACCATCTCCCCAGCTGATCTAGTCTTCCATGGAAGGAAATCTGGATACACAGATAGGAAAGAAGCAAGTGGGTTATCTACTGACTGGAAATAGGCTGCCCTTTCAGCAGCTCTACCTGCATTTTATGCCTGCTAAAAGTCTGGCCACCTTCTGCCCATGAAGTTTCAGCTGGCCACGACCAGGAAAAGCGCATCCGCTGGGCTCTCCATGTGGAGGCTCTTGCAGCTGCTCAGTTTGCAGTAACTGTTTGAAAGAAAACACACGGCCCCGAGGTGAATCTATGCCAGTGTCTTTTAGAAGAACATTTCAATGAACAAACTGACCCAATTCCATTACACTTCACACAATGCTGGGGCAGGTGGAAAGCTTCTCCAATTCACTGCTGACCTTCCAAGACAAAGGACTAAAGTGGAGAGTCACTGTCTGCTTTTTCCGTGCATGTAATGAATGCTTCTGCACTGACTGCTTTTAGTTTCTGTTATTGAAACGGTGCTTAACTTTCCACAGCCATTACACTGAGTGTCACCTGTGGAATATGAAGCAAAGATCAGCTCACCTGTCTTTTCAGCAGAAGACTTCAAAGTTCTTTTCTGTTCTCAAAAGGGTATTCTGTAAAAATCACCCTTTCATTGATGAATATCAAAGTAAATCCCGGCTGAGCCCGATGTTAAATTGTATATCCCTGGCTTTCACAATGCTGCCAAGGTGAAGGATTCTGCAACGAAACTATTTTTCCTAACAGTTTTATTGCAGGTGTGTAAGATCTAATGGAGATGAGCCTATTCTCTTCTTAGGTGTGTCAGCTTTACAGAGCTCACCAGCACATAAAGAGGATCTTGGCATTGTTACAGTGGCGAACATAGAAGACGCTTCATACATCCGGGTGGATGACTTGCATTGTCAAGATCTTTTAAAAGATCTGGGCGTTATTAGAGGTGGGTGTTTAATTGTTGATTAATTAAAACAGAACCATACATGAATTATCCAGGCAGTAAATCTTTTTCTTCCGATAGGTAAGAAAGAACCCTGAGAGAACTGGAATCACACTCTTGCCTCAACTACACCAATCTGAATGTAGAGGAGGAGAACTGTATTTAGGTATTTGATGATGTAGACAGATGAAATTCTCAGAAATCTCTATGCAGACCAGATGTTCAAGTAGGTTTGGTTTTACAACTCTGTTTAAATATCAGTATCTCGGTGAAGTCAGGTATGATTCCTTGCTTGCAAAATAATTCATTGCTCCTCATTTTGAAGGTAAAAATCAGTATAAATCAGTACAAATTTGATACTTTCTACGATATGGAGAGAAGTAAAAGTTATTATAAAACCAACTTCAGATGAGGAAAATAAAACTCCCTGGGCTGTTCTCATGGTCAGTGTACAGAGGCTCTCTGCACACCTAAAGTTAGACTTTAGTGGCAGCATGCTGTCTTCAGAAGTGATATTGTCATACAGTGTCCCTGGTCCTGTTTCAGTTTCTTTCTCCCTCCAACTCTGCTAATACAACTGTTTTCTGGACCCGTGCTGTCAATATGGATTTAAATTCTTTAAAAAGTAGTACGAGAGTGAAGGGGGGAAAAAACCTGCTACCACTGAAGACAACTAGCATCAAACCTTGTCCTTAATACATGCTCTGAAAGGAGCTGAAGATCCTTTGTGAGCAGCCCATTCACTGGGGGCGTTTCCATTACAGACTTTTAAACACGTCCGTGTGTCATTTCTGTGCGACTTGCTCGCAGCTCCTGAGCAGTGCAAGAGTTTCTTCTGCAACAGCATTGCAGCACTGAAGTGATGGGAAATAACATTTTTTCTACAGCATTCTTTTATAATGAATCCTGATCTTTGGCCTGGAGAATATTGGCTTGCTGGGGAATGGGTAGAAGCTGCACAGGAGCTTGTGGCTGTAGCAACTGTCCTCCATTAAGCACAGATATCCAAAACAAACTGTTTTATAGACCTGAAGCAATATATTGTCATCATCCAAAACTTAAAACCGTGGTGAATACCTCTTAAGACCAAAGTGCAACAGCAAACATTGGAGCTGTCATATTTGTGCACCCAAGAGCACTACAAACAGTTAAAATCTGAAATGCCAAGCATGACTTACATTCAAAACCAATCACTGTGATGTTACCTTAAAGCTCAAAAGGCTCTGCCAGGCAGGTTGTAGGGACAGCAGAGGAGGCATTTATAACATGAAGAGTCATTTCTCACTAGGATCTTTCAGGATCTGGGTCTGTGAAAAGAAATCTTCAATGGTAAGAACAAGGAAAAAAAAGATCAGCTTGCCCTCGGGAAAATATGGCTTGTAAAGTTCATATAGCTCTCCTTTAATAACACATTTTTAGATACCTGTGCTTTTGAATGCCTCCCACCCTTTGGAGTCCTTTTATGAGGACATATAATCTATGATAAAATTTATTTTAGTCACGTCAGTGCATGCCTCTGTGTGTCAGACCACAAACAGGGAAGAGAAGCCCTAGATAGCAGTCCCAGTGGCATCACAGGGACTTATTTCCAAGGGTAAGACTCTGAGTCACTCTTACAGCCATCTTTTATGTTTTCTTCATTTCTATCTGAATTTGTTACATCAAGGTATTAAGATACTTCGTTTGATGTTTGTGGTCTTCTGAAACTGAAGCCCTTCTACCTCCTCTGAAATACAATGTCTATATTTCTGCTACAGCGTATTTTCCCTATCTCAGCTGTGTTCAAACCCATTTACCGAGGTAAATCCGAAGGATTTACATATTAAAAAACTCCTCACTCCTTTGTGTCCCCTGAACAGTTTATTCCTTTAATTTCAGTAAAGGATATTTCTTTAGAAAATTTACCGGGTGCCTTCAGAACTTGCTGGAACTTTATCACTGTTAGCCTGTCATCAAAGTCATCAAAGTGTTTAATCAATGCCTGCTGATGCTGAGCTGTTAGCATCCACTCATCCCCTTTACTATGACACCTTAGTTTCATTTATGCAGCTGAATTTGCTTCAGAAAAGTTTCATAGGCTGCAGCCCAGGATTTGCATGAGGTTACTTACTCAAACCACGTTCAGGTTGTTAAGGAGCAGCCCCAGAGGCAGTTCTGGTTTGCCTCTGCTTTGTCCAGCCTAGTCACTGTTACTCCCTGGAGCCTGGATCCATGATGGGTCCTTTGGGAACCCAAACTATGTCTACCTTCTTTTGCTAAATTGGAGAAGCAAAGGTTTAAATGGTCCATCCCAAATCCCATCTTGTTTACATTTTCTGGGATCCTTAGGGAGTATATTTCTCACCCTAGTTCTGGTGTTGGCTACAGAAAAGACGAAATGTAAGCAGAACCCACTTTTGTATATAAGTTTAAGGGATGTCTTTATAGTAATGTGATGGCACAGTGCAGTAACAATCTCCATTTCCACCAGTCTGTTTTCCTTCATCCCTAAAATGACACACAAAACACACCCACTCCAGAACGTGGCATGATTCATATGAAAGTCTACCCTTGGCCAAGCCTGTACTTGACAGCTCTTGCGCTTTGCAGAGGATTATTTCAGGGGGCAGAGGAGAGAACAACTGAAGACTGAAGCTGTTTGTATACACACAGATGTGTATTCCTGGGCTAACATTTCCCTGCCTGACCTCAGGAAGACTAGATGAAACACAGCACTAGCTGCTGAGCCAGTGAGGCTCTTTGAACTGATAACCGTGGCATGTTCTGTGATGTGGTTTGCCTGGAAACATATTTGTTTCTTTTGAAAATACAAAATACCAAAATGACATCAGTTGTAGTGTGCACTGAAAAACCTAGGCTGAGATGGCAGGCTGTTTTAGTCCATAAATGATTGCAGATGTTTGGGTGAGGCTGCACAACACGAGGCTTTTCAAACGTGTGCATTTGGGGAAGGAAACTAGGGACACATATAAACATGAACATATTTGTCATATATTGCAGCCCGTCAGCTGGTCCCATTTCAGATTGGCAATTATTAAAGATGTTCAAAAATAAGTGGAAACTGTGATAGCTGCAATGCATCTGGTTTAGTGAGTGCTTTCTATTTCTGACTCTACAGGCTTTCCTCCCTTTGTCTGATGCCAGTTACATACTAGACATATAGAACTGTCAACAGGCTGAAGAAGAGGCCTAGGAGGTATACTGCTGGTTTCTATTACCACCAGATTGCAAAAAGCATATAGCCTGAGCTGGTTTTCCAGCAGGCTATGTCCCAGCTTTACGTCCCAGGAGCCTGCTTTGCTAAGCAGGATCTGGAGAGTACCCATTTAGAAAGCTCTCTAAGTATGTGATGCCCTTTAAGTGAATGAGTCATTTGCCAGAGTCACAGGCATGGGAACAAGATAGAAAGAAGAGCTCCTAGATGAAGAACTACTGGCATTAGGTCTTCCTTCTGATCTTCAAATTTGGGCTATTTGGCCCTGAATTCCAGAAGGAAGGTCCAAATGGCTCTTGCTGACACAGCATCAAGTGACAATGGCTGTTGGAGGCTATGGACACCTGCTTCCCAACCACAAGAAAAAACAAGTCATCACGTGCCTTCAGCTTCAAAAAGCCAATGGCAGGCAAAATCTGTCATGACGAAATGATTTTTTTGTGTCACCCCTTTGGGCCAAATTGCAGCTTTTTAATACCTTGCCATATGATAATTCTAACAAATCCTTCAGCTGACTTGTTCAGCTTAACCCTCCATGCAGCTGTGGGCAGAGAGTGAGGAGGGCCCTGCTGCAGTGTGTTTCCAGTTGTTCTGCAGCATTATCTCCAGTTATGTGTTCCATTCCTGTGAACCCAACTGCTGACATCTCTGCACTCCTTTGTTTATTGCTGATGACAAATTAGGAATAAAGTTTCAAGTATTAACATAAAATAAAAACTCATTGTTCAGTTCTCTTAAAAATTAAACTGTCAACTACTTTTTCAAAGTTCTCCTATTTAGGAAACTGCAACTTTTGCAATGTACAATTGGAAGATGGATAACATAATTTCTTTCCTGATCAGTGTTGTTCTTTTCTATTTGACAGACATTTTATTTGGAAGTGTGGGTTTGATACAAGTGTGCCAAAAATGCTGAAATTGAATTGCAGAAGGCTAGGGAAGAAAATCTGTTGTTTTTATGAAATGCGCAAAACTATTCAGATGTTTTGTTTTTACTCTATGGGGTCAAGAAGCAATGATGCAAATAAATCAGAATAATTTTTTTAAAAATTAAAATAAATTAAAATCTATGAAGGAATTGCAAAGAATATCACATCAGACTAATAAGTAATTGCATAAAATTGAAACTCACAAGTGAAAAAAAATGGGTTTCAGGTACATAAATTCAAAAAAACCTCTATAAATGTTGATTGTGTGTGCTAGAAGGCAAAATTTAGCCAGTGATCTCAAAACTCATTGCTGGTATTCTGTTGTTTGTTCTTTTCTCAATACACCCAACTTCATAAATATGTTTCTGTTTAAAATGCCTTCTCAATGTCTGAAGGCTGGGAGGCGAAAAAAGCACAAGGTCTTTGCAGGTTCTGTCCACACAAACAGCAGCAGATGGCATCGTAGATTTAAACTGGTGCCCCAAGTGGCACCAGGGACTGAGGGTTTCATCAAGAGCAGAGTTACTCATAGGAATAACTGAAAAATTGTGGCACAACTCACATGACTGGAGGATTGTGATGGATGGCTAGAGGCTGTTTCAAAAAGACAGGCAGGGCAAAACCTGAGGAGTCTCACTCTTTGTTACGGGGAACTGCTGATGCATAGAAGTCAACCATGGCAACTATGGCAGCCCTACAGAATGCCTTTGGGTCACGATCAGAGAAGTTCTCTTCAAGGGGGATCTTTCAGTAGGCAACTTCTACTGACCTCCAAACCAAGACAGTAAGACCAGCAAAGCCATATTTGGGTCACTTAAGCAAGTTCTGGAAGGTTAACAGAACCTGGTTCATGTGGGTGGCTTCAGCTGTCCAGAGATTTGTTGGAAGAACAGTACAGCAGCTCACATGCTATCCATCAGGTTCCTGGAGTGCCTAAGAGGGCTGCTTCCTCATACAAATGTTAGATAGATGTGCCAAGCAGGAATGAGGCACTGCTGGACTCACAAACTGAGAAAAGCTGCTCTGAAATATCTTGGTCAGTGATAGCCTTGGCTGTGGTGATCACAGTGTTGCGGAGTTTGGGATTTGGCTGGGCATGCTGAAGGTCAGTACTAAACCAAAGGGTTTAGGCTTTAGAAGAGCAAACTTCAGCTCACTCGACGCTCATGTGGCAGGCGGGTCAGGGGAAAGGGAGGGAGGCAGTGTCCTCTGGAACCTTCCATGGAGTAAAAACATGTGAAGAGGCTGGAAAGCATCCAGAGAAGGGAAACAAGGATGATCAAAGGACTTGAAAGTCTGCCATATGAGGAAAGAACTGGGTTGGCTTGGCCTTGAGAAAAGAAGGCTTAGAGGAGACCTAATCTTGCAGGGGACCTTGCCTGAGAGAAGCTGCCATTGCCATGCAAGTAGCATCAACACAGAGTAACAAGTACCTGATAGCAAGATGGAAGCATTCTTGAGACAACAGAAGGTCTTGGTTGCATTAACTTTATTGCACCATGCAAACTCCTGAGTCAGTGCTTCCAGTGTCTTGCCAGGCTGTACTCTCAGCAGTGATGGTGAGCATCAAAAGGAAGGGGAAAACAGCAGTGCAAAAGCTGTTGTGCTGCAAAGAAGGTAAAGTGAATTTTTGGTTACATCATGCAAAAACATACGATTCTGCTTCATAGACCACAGCATGTTTATGTGCTTCCAGTGATGAGACTTTCACATTCTGGCTGGTTCTGGGGTAAGATGTAAGCCTGGGTCATGTCCAAGCAGAATTTACCTGCAGTGATGGCAATAGCACGTTACGCCAGCAAGGACTAAAGACATGATGGTGCTGGAGGAAATTCTCCATACTCTGGTTGTTTTGGGCTGAGAGCTGAGGAGCACTGCTGCCTTCATGCTCCCCTTTCTTGAGCAACACCACAAATCAAGCAGGCTGGTGTCCACATCACTCTAAACTAAACCTTGTTGGCAGTTATTCTGAAACAGCTCATTCTTTAGGAAATGCCATCTTGATGACGTTTGAGGTGTCAGCCTGGAAGCTATATTAGGTTTGGAATCTGTATTCCTATTTCAATCTCCCAGTCACAAGAGGTAATAGCACTTAAACATTTGGAGGAGGGCTTGCTTGGCCAAGGTGCTGTGCAGACATGGTAGTTCCCCTGTAGAACCAATAGGTTTGCTTAATCCCCCGGTGTGCCAGAAGGGGTTTTATGAGGCTTTGCAAGATGTAATCCAGAGGACCTCGTGGGTTTTTTTCTCCTTTTTGTTCTGCCTTGGACAAGAAGATAATTTCAGATTGAGGCATCTGTAGCATATGTTTTCTGCAGAGCTGGTGATAATAGAAACATTTCAGTGAGGTCCCTGTATGAATTACGTCACTTGTTTTTTGACTCGGCAATCAGAGAGGAACTAGCAAGGAAGCCTGCTGTCAGTGCTGGAGAAAGGATGTAGGTCCTGGCGGCAAGCCCAGGCCTGCTCAGCAGATCAAAGGCTCTTCCCTTGGCTCCCATAGCAGCCGGAAAAGCAGCTGCCCAGTACCCTTTCAGCATCCTTCGTTCCTTTCTCCTCTGCCAGCAAATAACTTCTTTTTGCTCCCCACCTCAGCAATAGCCCCTTTTTTTTCCCCTCGGTCTCCTGCCAAGCAAGGTCCTTTTATGGAAAGCGCTTGTGTTTACTACCTGCAGATCCCAGGGCCAGCCAGTGGAAACGCCCTGGGAATACTCTGGTTCTTGCATGCTCCTCCCTTCTCCCAGATATGCTCCCAGCTGCGACTTTAACCTGGAAGATGAGGCAAAGCTGAAAGGAACAAGCCATGGTTATAAACTACATGCCATTTTCCAAGCCAGCCTGATGGAAGATTTGAATTTGGAAAAGTACTTTTTGTGCCAAAATGGCATAACAGCCATGCTTTGAAACTCTTCCCACTCACCTCCCAGAAAAATAAATAATGTGGCTTTTTTGTGGGCTTCTTCGTGGTGGTTTTTCCTTTTTAAATACACGACTGCCTTCCTCCAAAGCTGTTGCTTGTCAGTGCTGCTCCTCTCTGTCCCTGTTAACTGGTTCCTGACGGGAGGTCTGTCCGCCGTGAAAGGAGAGTCAAGCAGACATGCCAGAGAACTGCAGACTCTGCGAGAAGAATACTGTGTCTGCTATTACACTGCTGTTTCTGCTTCAGTTGCACTATGGGCTGGTTGATGTGAGCCTTTAAAAACAGCAGCGCTGAGCTTCAAAGGCTGTGCAGCCCTTGCATACCAAATTACTGCTAAACAGGGGATGAAAGCCTGACCCTTGAGTGCCCCGCTGGCAGTGTCTCCATCACCAGCACCTTTTCTCCTCCCCGGTTTTGAGAGTTGATCAGCCCAGTAGTGGTAGGTGGATAAGCTGTCCTGCAAGAGTCTGCTAAAGGTCTTGGAAATATTTTTGTAGTTGCTTTTGTAAGCGCTGCGAGGCACTCCAGCCTGCAGCCGCAGCCGCGCTGTGGGTACCAGGTTTTCCTCGCTCGGTAAGCAGTCCCCGAGCTTGGGTTTGCTGACTAATTATCTGCCATCATCAAGATTAGTATGGGAGCAATGTTTTAAAAGATCTTTGTTCCCAACGTGAGTTTCTAATGGCTATTAAAGCTGTGAGTGTTTGGGAGCTCCTCTGGGGAGGTCTTCTCCCTGTGTTCGCACACTGCTAATAACACCTTCGTATGGGTTTGCCTACTACAAATTGCCAGTAATTAATAATAGTCTATGTAGAACCATCAGAAACAGTCAAAGCATGCGACTGCAGGCTGGCCCAGTGCCTAGCCCAGCTGCTTGGAAGACAAGTTTTTCTGTGCCTCAGTTTCTCCTTCAGTAAAATTAAGAGAATAGGAGACTTAGTAACGTTTGTCAAATGTTTAATGTTTATGGGTGGGCGGTGGAAACCATTGGAAATGACAGGTGCAGAAGCAGAACAGGTTCTTTTCCATAGCTTTGCTTATTATACCTGATGCTTTTATAATGGAATCTAATTTTCTAACTCATCTTTTGCATAAATATGCCATATTAGACAGTAGTGGCACTGTTGGGGAAGTTGGAATAAGTGGAGAGAGTGAACTGCAGGATCATTATCACCAGAAATACATATCATTGTTTATTATCATACCTCTAACGAGGCACAGTTATTCCTGTAAATTTTTTTCTCATTGTTGCCCTTAATTGTTCTTCTACATGTGTCTCCTACCACGGTTTCTTTATTATGTGTATTGCAAAACTCTTCATGGGTCCAGCGAGGCACCAGTAGCACAGAAAAGCAGTGGAGCCCCTTGAGTATGTGCAGACTTTTCTTTCCATCTCCATTTTCTGTCTTCTCTGCCTTTATTGGCATCTTCCCACTTGCCTCGTCTATCCTCCCTGTGAGTCTGGTTTTGCCTTTACTACGACTGAAACAAATAATTTTCATGAAACAAATATAAAGAAGGAGGGCAAAACACTCTCTTGTGTTTTGTTTAGTAGTAAAACATGCAGCATTATAAAATACCAAAACCCCAATGACTCTGTAGGAAAATTCAGGTAGCAAGTCAAACAAATGGATACCCAGAGTAACCATGTGGATGTACCAGGCAGGATTCAGTTCAAGACCACGAAGTGTCTTTATCCCAGGAGAGATATGAGATAGTCGTAGGCCCTGGACTTCAACAGTTTTTAGAATTCTGGAAAATTAATCATTACAGTGAGTTTTGAAAGGTTTTCAAGGAGTAGGTGAAGAAAGTAATTTGTCTTGAGAGGCCAGCTCAGCGCTTACTTGATCTTTCTACTGTCCCGGTAAATCATTTATCAGGGCAAACTTTCAGAAAACTCCCACACAAACTATGCTAGGCAGAGTCTCCCAAAAGTAATATTACTCTGCTTTTATGCTTTCCAGACCTAAAAAAAGAGAGGCTGTAATACCAGGGTGGTACAGGCCCCGCCTGATACTGTGAGGGCTTCCCTTTTCTGAAATATTTAGTGAATTGTTCAGGACTATGAGGATGTTAATTTCTCATTTATCCTTGCTTTTATGTGTTTTGTTTCTGTGATACTCGATACAAAAATCAAAGTAGTGCCACAGTGTGAGATCTTTTCTCTTTTGAATTAGTAAAATGGAATATAAGCTTCATTTTTTCCCCCATTAATTGTTCTGGTTGATTTTGCTAGTTTAGAGCAGAGGTTTGGAAGGTTCAGATTTTAAAATATTAAGAGAAAGGGGGGAGAAAAAAAAAAAAGAGAAAAGGAGGAATTTCTCCCCTCTCATCAGAGGCCCCCAGAAAATCTGGGATCACCATACATGACTTCTGGAAGGATACATTTTAACCTGTGTTCATCAGTTATGAGGTTTTCCTTGGTCCAAAACACCCAAGAGTATTCACTGTCGTTTGTATGCAGCATCAAGTCCAAATCTGGAAGTCTGATGCACACCTAACAATAACGAGGTGTTAAAAAGGAATTTCTCTCTACCTATGTTTTGAGTTTCAAACAGTTCAGCTGCAATTGATTTATTACAGGAATATTAATTGAATTCCAGGACCAGAGCTTTGAGAGTTTTTTAATAAAATGCAAAGATTGGCAATACAAATGGGATTCTGAGGGATAATGGATAATTTCTGTTATTGCTTTCTACATGGCCGTGGCCATTTTGCCATCATATATGTTAGCACGTGGTGAAAGGGAATAGTATAAGAGGCACAAGAAAAGACTTCGTGTTAATTTTCAGCAAGAAAAACAAAAGCAGGTGTTGAAAAAGCTTTGTGTAAATGAAAAGTGTATGCACAGAGAAACTAGCTATACATGCAAGAGAAATGTACCTTTTTTTTTTATTTGCACGTAGCACGTACTGGTGGATTTTAGCAAAGCTCCTTCCTCCTAATTATATAATTAGCCACATTTCACATGGACTGTGAGGGACCTGGAGAAACTGAAAGGAGGTGAAACAACAGGGAAGGTGGAGATTATGGAGAGAGGAGGGGCTGAAGTGAGAAAGAAGTAATCCAGGGGGAAACAGGCTTCATCTGCTATGTTTCTCATGGAAGAATTGTCGTCACCCTTGCCAGCCTCCAAACTCGGAGGTTTTAATTGTGGACTCAAAATAAGAAACCTGTGGTTTTTTCGTTCAGACGGGCTCCCTCTGCCTACCCACAACATCTGTGAAGCAACTATGGTGTTCTAAGCTCTCCCAAACCTAGAATTTTACAATTAATTTTCTGGAAGAGCTACTTGAAACAAAGTGAAAGAAGGGCCTATGTAAAATGCTCTGTAAAATGTAACTTCATGAGTGTCAAGTAGGATGTTAAAAATCCTGCTGTATCTATCCATCCCCCAGTTCACCAAGGAAATTTGATTTTCCTCACCCCAGGTGGTATTTACCTGGCACACAGACCTGCTCCTTGTGCCCCTACTCATCCCTGCTCTAGGACTGCCTGTGTCTTCTACGTCCATGTCTCAGGAAGGCAGTGTTAGCTGTTTGCCAGCATTAAAGCAAACATGGCTGCAAAAGCTCTTGCACACAGCAGCTATTTCAGACAAGCTGCTGTGAAGGAATTTCTGCTAAAAACAGAAGAGAAAAAAACTAGCTGGTGTCTCAAAATACTTTCCCCACTGCAGCAGTCAGCTGAGGAGGAAGGTCAGGAGAGAACAACGTAATGCTGTTCTCAGATAACGTGGGGTAAGGGGAAGAGGGTAGAAGACACCGAAATGTGTTCATAAAAAGAGTGAAGGAAACCTCCAGACACACAAAGAGGAGAAGCTAATGTGCCTTCAAAGTACATTTAACGTGGGATTGCTGACATGTCATCACAAGCACCAGCATAGAGCTATTACATGGGTCACTGCAGGGACAGGGTTACCGTGCCCTTCTGTAATCCTGTTGGATTTATTTTATATTTAACTTTGCCGTTGAATTCCACCTTGTATAATGTTTGGTTTAGGAATAAGTGCTGCAGCATTCCATTATTTTTAATTCTCACCTGGCAATGGGACTTGTAACCCCAACTCCCCCACACGATTTTTGTCTGAAAAGTAACATAAAGTCTCTTTGAGTAGTATCCTTCAGTCTTTACAGGTATTTTTCATGGGAAGTTCAAAGAGATCTTTTCATTTCTCAGATACTCAGATTGTTTTTGTAGGCACTTTACAGAAGTTTCCATTAACAAATAAACAGTAAGAGTCAGGTGTGATGAAAATTGCTCAGCCACAAACCATCAACCCCGAATATGTTAAAATACAGTTGAGTCGAGTTGCTTATCAAGTGCTAAAATCTGACCTAGCTCCATAAGAGGTGTTATAGAATGATGCTGCATAACATAAAATACCAAAAAACTTTTCCCAAGCTTTTTGAATAGTAAAAGAGGTGGCTATGCTCATTATTGGTTACAAACAGTTTTAGCCCAAGCTTCATCTTGATGCAGTTTCACTGACACACTCACAAGCCTTCTACGATCCAAACTATAGAACCGTCTTCTTTCTTCTTTTCCAAAAAAAAAAATGTGGTTTTAGGAGCAAGCAAAAAAAAAGCAAAAAGCAGCAGCACCACAAACGTGTTACTGATGTCAGAAAACTTGTGGCAAAAAAACCAAACATCATACATTCAAACTTCCAGTTCTCATAGCCGGATTTTGGCATGGATACTGAGGGAGGGTGTTGAGGCAAGGCCAGGGTCTAAACTGTGTGTGCTCCAAGCATTTGCATGGAAGCTGGTGAGCCCCAGCTCACCTGGGATCCTGGGAAGCAAGACTCTCTAGGGATGTTTCCATTGGAGGGAGACGCTGCATCAGCAGGTCAACAACTGCCTTTGTTGAGGACACCTGACCAGCAGCAGTCACTAAGCCCATCCATGGTTTCCCCTTTGGTGACAGTGTAAGAAGAATATCCGAAAAACACCTGTGCCTGAGCTCTGCCTCCTCTGTCGGGGTCACTTGTGCATGAGGTCACAGCCCTGAGCTGTGCAGGTGGTTGTCAGGACACACACTCTGAGCAAGACTCACCAACCACAACTCGTTAAGCACAGAAGTGATCCCAGCAGCTTCATGTATTTGACAGTGGTGGCCTTGCCTCAATTCAGAGTTTATATACTTCCTCAGAAATTCTCTCACTAATTTTGAAAGTAGTAAAAGTAATGGATATTGCTTTCTGCTTGTTGATAAATACATAGAAGACCGTGGACAAAATGCAGACAAAATGCCTGTGGTGCTTGGGGCAGAACCCATTATATTTGAAGAAGTCTTTGGCATCTTCTGGAACAGGAGGTCTCTTGCTGTTTTTCTTTTTTTATTTTTAATGTATCAGACTCACGAAAGCAAGGATCTATTTACAAACCTATCTGAACAAATAGCTCCAGAGACAAAAGGTAATTGCCTAATGATCGCCACTGTGGTAGCAACAAAAATTTAATTATTAATGGAAAGACTTCATCTCCACCATTTTTGCAGACTAATATGCCTTGTGGGATAGGGAATGTGCTTCATTAGGGGCTTCTCTTAAAAAACAAATGTAAACCATATGCATGTTCAGCTCAAGGTCTTTACCTCAGAAATAATTATGTCCATAGCTACACGCTGCCTGTTAGCTAAATGTCATTCAAGGTCTTCCTTGTAATATTAGAAGCATGAGTAATACCAGATTAACCAAGTTCCTGAAAAGTATTTTGAGGGCTATTCTTTAAAGCAAATTAGATTGTGGGACATCGCTCAAGGCAGAGAGAGGACACGGGAAACCTTAAGGAACGAGGCAGTCCTCTTTATATTTACTGTAGGGTTGTCTGTGTGTTGTTAGGCACAGGGCTTTTGCATGTGAATAAGAGCCACGTGTACATGAAGAGAGAGTTAAAAAATGAAATTTGGGAGGAAATTTGTTCAAATGGTGCCTACACATTTGGGATCTCTGAGGTCGAGGGTAGCAAGCGCACAGGCTGAGGTCCCCAGTTCCAGTGAGACATGGAGAGGGATCACAATATTCAGAAATACAGCATCTTATTTGGCAGGAAATAAAATACAGAAGCACGAGTGTGTAAGCACGTGTACTGTGTTAAGCACATGTATTGTGTCGAGTCCTTAAACATAATTGCTGGCAAAAGGGGATTGTGCTATAAAGAAAGAACTATATCTCTAGTCAGTTCTTTGGCAATTTAGCTACTCTCTGTTTCATCAGCTAGGAGAGATATTCCCAGGGATTGGCCTGACAAGAGGTTCCCTCAGAGCTGGGGACATTATCCAATTGCAGTTTAAGGAAACTTAGAGTGGGCATGAATGAGGAAAGACAGAAGGGAAAGAGTGTGAGGGACCAGCATGTGTGTGTGAGAGAGAGAGAGCTGCTCTTTCTTGTCAGAGTTAAGCTGGGAAATGATACCTGTCCTTAAGTTTTATGGTGAGTGAAGCCCAGTGCTGGGTCTGGACCGGCTAGTTTAACCCTTGCAGTATCAGATCTGACCCTCTGATGGCAGCCACATGGCCTGGAGTCTGTGAAGTGGCACAAAGCTGGCAGCTCTGCCTTGCAGTGTGGCACAGTCCTGTACCAGATCACCCTGCGTACAGGGCAACATTGAGTGGTCCTCAGAGGCACAATAGTGGGTTATGCATCACAAGCTGCCCAGTGTCCTGCCACAGTGACCCCCCCATTCCCAGAAAAGCACCTGCTCATGGCTGGTCAGTGTGGCTGTGGATGTGCTGGAGAAATCATGGTGCGTTCTTACTACACGACATATGTGTACACAGTCCCAAATCTGGATCTATTTCTTTTCAATTTGTATCTGTGTAGTTCTGTTGGTCTTGGTGGATTTATCCAGGTGTATGTCAGGCCGGAATCAAAGCCTCTGCTCTGTCAGTGAAAAGGGAGTCAGAAGCTGGGCTGGTGTGCTAAACAAAACACATGATTACTAGGAGAAATGACTTGGCAGGAGTTGAAGCACCAGACATACAGAAAATGTTTGCTTTGAAATTCCAGAGACTTGACTGTCCCTTTGGTTTTTTTGGAATGCTTTGATTTAGTCATGTGGGGTGGGAGCTGGCTGTAACCTTGCAAGAGCACTGGGAACAGTACCTCTTGTGCTGCTACGGGAGATGTGAAGGGAATTAACTGTCAGCAAGCTTCAGGGAGACAGCAGATGTATACGTGGTTAAGAGAGGTTTGGCTGGCTTGTAAAGTTTATTTCCACCACAAGATCCAAAGTGTATAAAATATGTAATCCTTGCATGTGTAATGTATAACAGGACATAGCAGTGTAAGTGGGGGAACAGCAAATCCATTGCACGCAAATGGCTGAACAGTTTCACTCTTAATTACTTGAAAGCAGGAAAAAAGAAGGCTCCTGCAGTTTCCGCGAGTACAAATTACACATGCCCACAAGGAACTCAGGATTTGGTGCATTTTAATAATCCATTTTATGATTCATTTTCAGAAGTAAACATTCCAAGCCAGCTCTGCTTGCTTTTGGGTGCAATTTACAGGACAACCCTTGCATCAGCAGAATGAGCTATTGACGCAAATCTCCTTGCTGTACTTGAGTGCTCGTCCGATTTACTCACGTGCTCATCAGTCCAAGGTAGCTTGCGTGCATTTTCTGCCTCTACTTATGTCACCAGCTCAAGTGTGAGTGTAGATTGTGCTCCCCCAAAAAAGTTCCAGTGTCAGAAAAGCAGCACTGGGACTGGATGCTGTTCCCATGTTGCCTGTGGCTCCTGCTGGGCTCCTACCCCAGTGCACATCCAGCACCAAAGGCTGCATTCCTGGTGTACACACTGTAGGTTGTTAATGAGTTTTGCACCAGAGGAGAGAAAAAAACCACCTGGCTGAAATTTCTGCACAATAGCTTCAGTAATTCAGCCCTCTTATGTAGCTTTTGTATATTGTTAATAAGTGGTTCCAGTTATTTTACATTGTCTCACTGGCATTTTTTCCTTAGGATGATAATAAAAGTTGGATGAGGAGGAAAAAACACTGATTACACACTTTAAAAGTGGATGTAACAAAAGGAAGGAAAAATTATTAATGCTGTAAAAATGTGCTCATACCTTCTTAATAACCCAGCTATGGAGAAATATTCTGATTAGATTTTTTAAAAATATGTGTTCCCACTGACAAATCAGACGCTTCTTTCTGATTTGCCTTAGTCTCTGAGAGCAGTCACATGCATAAACCTCACAGAAGATCTCTGATAATCAAACTGGAAGGCACAAGAAACACGCTGACCAGGGAACCAGCACAAGCCAGACTACCCATGAAAGTTAGATTTTCTCTGTATGGGACCTCTTATCTGAGATCACTCATTTGCTGTAATCTAGGAGATTTTTACTGAAGTGAGTTTTGCTGGAAAAAAGAATAGGTAGGCTGTCGTCATTGTTGATTTCTAGACTCTAGGCTTGCTAGTTGAGGCATCTGCCCATGCTTTTGAATCTCCCTTGATTGTGGTTTGGGTTTTTTACCAGGTGTCCTAGGAAGATGGTTGATGCCTCATCCCTGTCAGCATTTAAGAGGCATTTGGGCAATGCTCTTAATAATTTGTTTGAACTTCTTGTCAGTCCTGAAGTGGAAAGGCAGTTGGACTAGATTGTTACTGTAGGACCTTTCCAACCAAAATATTCTATTCTATTCTATTCTATTCTATTCTATTCTATTCTATTCTACTCTACTCTTTGGCATTCTGTTTACTTAACAGTGCACTTCACTATAAGGTCATGGCGAACCCTTGGGTGAATAGAACATACTTTTAGAGCACAACTCTTACGAGGAGGAGCTGAGGGAGCTGGGGTTGCTTAGCCTGGGAAAAAGGAGGCTCAGGGGAGGCCTTATTGCTCTCTACAAATGCCTGAAGGGAGGTTATAATGAGGCTCATCTCCCAGGCAATAAGGGGCAGGACAAGAGGAGATGGCCACAAGTTGTGCCAGGGGAGGTTTATATTAGACATTAGGAAAAATTTCTCCCCATAAAGAGCAGTCAGGCATTGGAATAGGCTGCCCAAGGAAGTGGTGGAATCACCATCCCTGGAAGTGTTCAGAAGATAGGTGGTTGTGGCATTTGTGTATATGATTTAGTGATGGACTTGGCAGTGCTGGGTTAATGGTTGGAAGTGATGATCTCAGAGGTCTTTTCTAACCTTAACAATTCCATGATTCTATGGAAAGGTTTTAAACTGTGTTAGGAGGTGAGATAAGAGTTATGAGAAGCTGACTGCTTTTAAGAATTTGGATTTTAAGGAATGAAAAAGAATTTTATTTTAATTGAAAAGTGACCGTTTATTTATGGTGAATTCAGCTGCCCTAGCTGTGTCTCTGGGAACACTGCAAGCCCTCTGATGATGAGTGCTGCAAACAGCATAGTCAAACATGTCCACAGCAGACAGGGAAATTGCATGTCATACATAATTCACAATGTGCTACAGCGATTCCATAAGGTCAATATCTATTGTTAACTCACAGGAAATCAGAGAGAAAAGAAACACTCATTTGTTCTCCTGATCTTAGAAAGAGCTGTCTGCAAACTGCTGATTTCCACTGCACAGCACTACACAAACAGCAAAGTGGAGCTCTTCTATGCATATACAAGCAATGCATCTGAGACAGATAAACTCTGCCCATAGAATAGTTTCTCTTTGTCTCCAGATTTTCATCTCGGAGCTCAACAAAAATGGAGAAAAGAGACTAAATATAAACAGGGGCAACTTTGTGCAGCAACATGCTGAAGTAGTTTAGCATTGGGATTCCTCGTGCCTAATTGGCCATCCAAAATTAGCCATCTGGGCCTGATGTTCAGTAAAGGGAGGGAGGCAGACGTTGCCAAAGGGTAGTTCATCCCCTTCAAATGCAGCTCTTGTAAGAAGGGTGGGATAAGTTACTTGACAGAGTGCCTGTGGTTTCCAGGTATTTATAGCCATTTATACAGGTTCTCCCAGATTTTTCCTCTTTTTGTTTTCTGGATGTATTTGCTAAGTGGATTGTGAGCGTGCTTTGTATTTGTTTCGGATTTCCTTTTGCAGCAAGGAACTGAAATTATGCAGATTGAAACTGCTCAGCACACAGGAGCCAAGTCATAGCTGGGATTTTCAGACAGAGTACTGCAACAGGACATAAACAGCATGTTGGAAAACTTCAGACATTTAGTGCATACTCTGTGCAGTGAGTAGGCACTTGGACCGGGATTTTATCCTTCTGGACAAAGAGGGTGACATTTACTGTGTTGTTATAGAAAGCACAACAGCATGTGTGCAAGAGGTCAGTGATTGAACCATGCATTGAACTCCAAAGCAAAAATATGGTGTCCTGAGAGTTTGTAGGAAAGGAGGAATTCAGCTGTGATCACACCTGTTTGGGGAAGGCAGTGAGGCTCAGAGAGAGCACCTGCAAGGCTGCAACGTGAGGCCGGCCTGGGGAAGGGGCGGAAAGCTTGGAGAGAGGTCACAGTAGAAAACACAGTGAGTGTTTGTCCTGCAGACAGAGAGATGTGGACACCCCGAGGTAAAGGGCTTCTTTTTCCTACAGGAAGCATGTTTTTGTTCGCCTAGATGCTTGTTAGAATGGAAAACTGTCCAGGAACAGTCAGGACAAAGTCAGGAGAACAATGCGTGAGCAAGGGAGAAGGGAGTAGTGTTTCTGTGAGCAGTGCTCACATGGTCACAGATGGGCTAACAAAAACTGAAAAGGCAGCTATTCTCTCTCTGGATGTAATTTGAAAACCATCGTTAATTAAGTAATGCTGTCCTTTTTTTTTCCAGAGTAGCTTAAGCTGTAACAGAGTGTAATCTGTTGAATAATAAATATCCTTGTGTGTCATGGAATGTTCTTGAGCTACATAATGATGCATGTCAAGCAGAAATCTGTGGTTCTCCTTGAGCATCTCCAAAGTTGTTTAGATTTGCCTTTTTAACAAGGCTTTAATGTAATCACTGCAGAGAGATATCATAAGGCAATGGTGGTTTGCAGATGGTCTGGAGACCATATTAAAATAATAAAATCATAAACCAGAGAGTTAAAACACAGGCAAGAAGAGGGCCAAGCAGGCCGCAAATGTGTGGCAGGAATTTCATTTGCAAACACAAGGGATGGCCCACAAAGGGCCACTGATGGAAGTTCCTTTGAGTTTTCACTGATTTCTCTGGCATTTTGCATCCACCAAAAACTTTTGTAAGATGTGAACAGCTGGGAAGGCAACATGTGGGTCTGTGTGCTTTATCCCATGGTATAGGGCAAGGATGTGAATGCATTTTAGCAGAACCAGGGTGCCATCAACAGTGGGTGAGTAGAGCTGGTGAGTTACCAGAGATGTCACATGCAGTGTGTCAGCTTCCACGAAAAACACACGTGTTGCATGTGATCTATTACCTATTTATTTGAATGGATCTATTACCTATTTATTTGAATTTCCAGTAGAGTGGACTCACCTGCCTGCTCCTCCTGCAGTTCTGGCAGCACAAGAGAGCTGTGAGAGGTGCTGCCCCTTAGGCGGGGTTACAGCTGCTGGGTGGCACTGGAACAGGAGTTCCTGGCACACTGGTGATCTGAGTGTTTCTGAACATACAGTTAAATGCTCACTTAACAAATAGTCTACAAATAACAAATATCCTCAAATGCTGGTCCATATTGCAAGTTCGAAGCTGTTATGTTTTCATGAATTCCAAAGGGAAACATCTACTCTGTACAAATTACCTTTTTAACCCATAACCGACCAATAAAATATTTATAGTCTTTATAGTCTATTCAACAGCACATCAAAAATTGCACGGATTTGTGTGTTTCTCCCCTCCAAGGCTGTGCACTAAAATGAGCACAAAATGGCTACTTTCCATTATGCTCTAGCCTCCTTAGTGACTAATGGATTCCATCTACAGCAGAAAACAGGTCTGTATCTGCATTCTGCGAACAGCTTTCCTCCGAGCAGCCAGACAAAACCCACAAGTCTGCATGCCTTCAAACACTGGGATATAAAAACTGGGGAGGTCATTTTATTTTCTAAGAGAAGCTAGCCTGAAAATAATTTGTGTTCTTTTTACCCTGTGTTAGACACAGATGATTAGTCTGAAAGGTAAAGAAAATTCTCTTCAAGCAAATGAATCTATTCATACTTAGATGAGCTATTCTTCTGCTTTGGCAACCTGTGCAAATGGTAATCTAATCATGCCACAGTATTAGTATCCAATATGCTGAAAACTTGTAATTCATAGCTCAAGGGGAATATGGAAGATAGTTGCGAATCCAGTAATTATAGGGCTGGTGTTAGAATGAGCAGTGAAATAATGTGCATTATTTTGCTCATAAGCAGAATTTTTTCTTTTAGCCCACAGTGAGCAACTGAGCTGCAGGGTTTTTGTCTTTGACAAAAAGCTGTAGGACATCTGGTGCTATTAACTATAATTCTCTCCATGTCCCAATAACACCTTTATAAAAATAGATGCACACCCGTGTACACTTACCTTAAAGCCGAAGAAAACTGTTTCAAGAAAAAACCTTTCTGAGTGTATCTCCACATGCTGTTCTGTGAAGTGAAGAACTGGCAGGGAACTAAGTTGCATTTGGATCCAAGCCAGTTCATGCTGTGGACACTGACCTCTTTAACCTGTGGTGTTTACCTAGTTTACCTGTAGGAAAGGGTCGCCTCGGCAGCTTCATGCTCGTCTAGAAAGGACCAGGATACTGGCCAAGCCTGTGAAGCTCTTCTGCTCACTTCCCACAGCATTTCAGTTTTGAGGTTTTAGCCTTTTTATTACGGCAAGTTCTATGTGTTTTCATTAAGTGTTGGGGTTTGAGTCTGCATAGTCAGTGTTACAAGATACTTTGGGGCTTCACATGAAAGCTGTGGATAGACCAAATAATCCCTCTCGGTGTCATCTGCTGAGGAAGCTGAGAATGCTACCCAAAAGGAGCATCCCATAAAAAAACCCCAAAGATAGAAATCGAAGCTCGGGAGAAAAGTATGCCTTGAAATTTGTTCCGTCATGTAAAACAAGAAGAAAAGCAAAACTCAGAGGCAGAGCTGAAGATGAACACAGCTCTGTTTGCGTGTGCATGGCTGTATTTATGTGTTCGGGCAAGCACAAGCACACAGGTATTTCTTGGACTTGTGGGCTCCTCTTCCTTGCCCCACACGCGGTGCCTCGCCCACCTGTCACCCCGATGCGCGTTATACAACGCGGGGTAAGATTTTCCGAACGCCTCTCCAAGAACAACAATGCCGTATTGTTTTTATTAGAAAACTGCATGTGCACAGCAACAATTCATCAGGCCTCTGCCTCGTCTGGCAAAGTGCAGTCAGGAACATGTGTTAATGATGCCACTGATGTTAGAATTGTCACGTAGGATGCATTTCACACATATGGCAGGCTGTGGAAGGTCATGGGAAGCTCGGTTCTTGGCCAAGTGGCACACAGCAGTCTGAAAAAATGTGAAATGTAGCCTTTTTAAGCCAATTTTTCTTTTGACAACATGACTTTCATAAGGGAGGGGGAAGTATTGTGCGCTCAGCTCTCCTTGGTGAGGCTAATACCGACATCTAGGAGGTCTTACTTTTAACTTGTAAATGTGGAAGTGAGGAAAAGAAGGCTCTGGAACATTTCAGAGCAGCTTAGGACACGAACTGTAATGCTAACTTAAATTAGAGTGAATAGTTCCTTCCATCCTGAAGGACTCTTTACATGCTAAGCAATGGAACAGGCTCCCTAGGGAAGTGGTGGAGTCACCACCCCTGGAAGGGCTCAAAAACCAAGCAAGACGTGACGCTTCGTGATATGGTTTTAGTGGGTGGTGTTCTGTTGAAGGCTGGACTTGATGGCCTTGAAGATCTTCTCCAGCCTTCATGATTCTTCTGATCCAACAGAGATCAGTTCCATTCTGTTGTGTAAACATGCCAAGGCTTGAAATTATTTCTGTCCTGAAAGGTTTTGGACTTTTTCCTTTATCATTATTGGGTTGTTCATAAATAGAGATATTTGTTTTGCCTTATAAGAATCTAAATTCCACTTAATGTGCTTAAAAATAGACACAAAGTGATTTCACCCAGGCATCTATAAAGAGCATTAAGGGTATGCTTTTCCACCTTCACATTTTAAACTTTTATATAAAGAAAAATGTTTCTATATTTTTTTGAATTATGTAAAAAATGCTAGAAAATAAGAAAAAGGAAAAAAATTCCTAGACCAGTGACTTTTTACTTGGCTCTAGGGGGTTAAAAAAAATTGCTCGCAAGAAGAAAATAGGGAGGAGAAATGTGAAACAATCTTGTCCTGTTGAGATGACATTTTTCCCCTGATAAGGAGGTCAGATCAGCAGGTTCCCAGTCTCAAAGAAAACTGCTGCGGTGGCCTACTTGGCTGTTAATACATAGCACATTCAACACATGTATAGAAAAGTCAACTGAATGGGATAACAAGAAAAATATGACTCACCCACAGGCCTAAGTGCTAAATTCAGGAAAGCTGCTCCGAAAGTTCCTCTTTCACTCCTGGTGTAGGTGAATTAAACAGCAGTTTTAGACACAAAAGAAAGGCATTGTGTGCGTAATAGGCAGCCTTTGAAATTATTAAAATGTATTTGTTCACACTTTTTCTAATCATTGCGCAGGTAGGGGAGTCTGTGCCCTGAGAAACCTTAGATAGAAACAAGTCCATGCACACGCTTTGTTGCTGTTTTCTTCACCCAAGTCACTCAGCCAAAGTATCTTGAATATTGCCCTTTTTAGTCTTTAAAAGCTGAAGGGAGTCAGACCTGCCTGACCTTTGACAGACTCTGAAGAAAACAAAGATTGTGGGAGAAGACTGCTGGCTCAATGTGCTGTACTTCTCTGCAGTAAAGTCTCTCTAACTCTGGAAATTCTCCAAAAGCTCTGTGGTTATTCCACAATAGCTCTTCATCTGGATACCCTTAATCTCAAATAAAAAACAGGGGTATAGTGATTCAGTTTAAACCACTTCCAAAATGCATAATTACTCCAGAGTAATAGCTCTTCTGGAAAGCGTCCAACCAGCCTCAACCCGTCCTCTCAGCTGGGTGCAGTGCAGCCGTGGGTGATGCTGCTGTGACCTACGGCTGTGCACGCTCTGTGTATCCCCTTGCATCTCCTGTGATAAAAAGTAAATGATATTAATATTGTTAGTAACAATCAGCTGACTGATGTACTCACTGGAACTGATTTTAATCTTGAATTTTAATTTTTTTTTTCCAGTTCCCCAGTTGTTTGTGAACAGTCCTCATTATTACACATGTATTTGTTTGTCATTTGTTAACAGACAGTTTAGGAAAAGCAGACCCTGGCCTGTGGATTATTCATCATCTGTCCATTTTAATTATTTGCTTTTTCTGCTCAGTGATTGGCATTTGACAGTGATGCTGCTCAGACTCTGTAATTTGATGAGAATAACAAATAATGAATAACCACATGTTAACCAGGCAGATAAAGGTGCTGGTGTTAAGACAGACATTCTTCAAACATCCGTGCAAACAGAAATTGAGGTCATGGAAAGGTTTTCAAGCAAAGCAGAGATGAACGAAACAGCCTGAGTTGAACCAGGCTGAGAGCTGCTCTGCTCAGCATCCTTGGTTTTGGCCAACTTTTGCAGCTATTTGTATTAGTGTATGTATTTATTTATTTATTTAATTGACCAGTTCGGACAAGAGGATCCAGACTTGATTTCTTCCCCTTTCTTTCACATCCTGTAAGCCTGTGGTAGCATCTTCAGTCAGAGATTTGGGTTTACCCAGTAAAGTCTCAGAAATGGATTTCCAACCCAAAATAAACACCAAAGTCTATCGGGGTAATATGGGGATGTGACAAAAAGGTCTTATTAAAGGAATGACTAAGAAGAGGAAGTTTCAGGCTGGGGCAGGAAACTGTAGGGAGAAAACTCAAAACTTGGAGCTTTGGTTATAAATGTGATCTTTCCTGCATTTCATGCACAGAGGGGTCTGGAGTAATAGCTACGTGCATGTGAAATTGTATGGATTTGTAGGATTCAGTTGGCAAAGATTTTCTATTGGCCTTGTGATCTTCAGAAAGCATTCACGTAGTGTAAAGATTCAAAAGCTCTAAATAATTTGAAGTGTCAACATTTTTTTGGGCTTGTTTGTTTTCTCTTCCTGTCTCTCAAATAGGTGTCCTGGGTCCACTTTTTAACTTAGCCAGCCCAGAATGTCTGGGTTTATCTTTTAGCTAAGTCACTACAAAATGCATTATTCATTTTTTTACCTAAGTAAAGGTGAGAAATGCTAAAATTATTTTGCTGTCCAGGGGTTAGAGAAAAGGGAGGTGCTAATGATGAGCACTAATTGCAAAATCTCTTACTAAAGTAAACTGTAAGTGGAAAATAAAATGAGTGGTTTGGAGAAAGAAAAGCTTATTCTTGTGGTTCTGTACTGAGACAATGCTTCTTGTCCTTGTGGAAATTATGTAAAATAAACCCATGATTTTTGCCACTGGAATGATATGGCACAAATCCAGGGCTTCAGGATCATGATGGCAAGTTTTAAATTTTCCGCCTCTACTAGACTGATATCTCTTTTTAATAAAAAAGAAATTAACAAAAAATAAGGAAAAAAGGCTGTTAGACTATTATCAAGTGTCTCCAAGGAAGATATGGGGGTTTGTGTCTGACATCTTGTACAAACTGTGAATCTGAATTTCCTCAAGGCCTGCGTTACAGGCATTTCTTTAACAAATGGAGAAATACGTGGAAAGAAATTACAATGTCTTTCACTCAAACCTTGCTTAAAAGTCAAACAAGACTGGTCTGTCCTCTTTCATGCATGCCAGGGCCACAGTCTTTCTTTATCTAAATGACTTCTGGGTGCTAATTCAGGACTCCCAACAATAAGTGATTTTTGTGCTCAGATTTATTGAAATGCTCTTATCTGTACACTATAATGACTGTAAATGAGATGTCAATATTTTTTTGTGCTCAGGGCACTTGGGCTGATCGTTAGGAATTTTTCACACTAAGAGTATTTTCAGCTGACTTGTTGCATTATTAAATAGGACTCTTGTCATAAAAACAAGTAAATAGCTGAAAGGATGAGGTCACTCATGGTGACCTCAGACCTGTCACTGACCAAGGATGTGACTTGTTCATTTGAATGTAAAATGAGAGGGCAGAAATCAGGGTTTGGTGTAGATTTTAATTCCTCTCAGCACCAAATATGTGTTTCAAACATATTTTTCATATACATTGTTCACCAAACAATCCAATTTTTTTCCAGTTAATTCAAGAAAAGTGCTGACATTCTCAAGCCTCTGTTTTGCTATTTTACCTGAAATTAGGCCAAAGATAAGTATAATTTCTTGTGTAAACACTTTGTCTACATTTCCTCCTCATTTGAGATGGGATTGCATTTTCCCCCACAGTGCTAGACGATCTGCCCTGACACGTGACTCTTTGCAGGTCATCTGATAACCTTATCAGCAGAGGCAGAACTTTTGAGCTGGGGCATAATTTTCTCTCTCAGGTGACAAGTCACTGTTCAGCCTGGAGCACAGATTTAGCTGTAATTTTCCTTCTTCCCTCCCTTCTTCCTGCTGCAAGCAGCTCTTGCTTTTGGTTTTGGTTTGGATTTTTTAGGAAATGCATGAGCATGACCTGCTTGTTTTAGACATTCCTGCTTGGATTGGAACACCCCAAAAGTGATAAGTGTGCTGAAAAATGCAGTACTGGCTGCTTAAAAACAAGCCACTACTTCCCTGTCTGAACAGATGTTCTTGCTCAATAGGCACATGATACTTTTCTTCCTGAAAGCTGATTTTCTACAGTTATGTTTATGAGTATTTGTCCATGAGGATAACATAGTGTGCTGTTATACCTGCATAGGTCTTTTGACCCTGTAGCGTTACACAGAAATTCACAGTAAAATGGTTGAAATCAATTCTTGTGGTGCGTCATGGCACTTCATAGTAGCTTAAAAATTGTTCCTGCTGTTTTTATCAATCACATTCTTCTTTTAGTTGATATTGGCTTTTATTTTCTTATCTTTGGCATTTGTACAGTTTCTTTCCAACATCTATCTGATTAAAATACAGCAGCCCTTCATCATCACTGTCATTTGAATAACTTTTAACTCTTAGCCAAACTATTTAATACAGTCTTATCTATCAAGCAGCATAGAACAAGATTCTTAAAACTCAAATGCTGACTTTCAAGACAGTCAAAGAAGTTACACCTTGATGGCACCAGGTACTGAGAAAAAAAGCTTGAACATATACTTTCTTTTTAAGAGTTTAAAGAGATTTGAGTTAGTTGCTGGATCAGGTGACAAAGTGCTTTCTGCTGCGAGAAATCACAGCTTATACTCAGCAGCATCATAAAGTAGTTTGATTAATAGAAGTAGGTGGCTACTGTACCAAAAATAGTAAATCCCACTTCATACAGGCTGTGTTAAATGCATTTGAATAGCCTGTGTCAGAGCAATGACTTTCTTGATTGCTTAAAATCTTCTGAACAGCCTTAGGGTTGAATATCATGCAGAACTGGTGTACCTACATTTCTGTATGTGCTGTGTATGCCAGTCCCCTAATGCCTGGAGCACTATAACTGTCCTATATGTGTATGGATGTGCATATATATACACAGCTGTGCCATGGTGCAGAGCTTCCCCGTGGTGGGTCAGCTTTGAAAAGTTCATTAATAACAACGCATTAGAAATTGTGTTTAGCGTAGCTTTAAAAAAATCCCAGATATAAAAGTAAGCAAACCCTGCAGGCACAAATGAACTCAAATACAGCAACCCTGAAAACTGATTATGGCCCAGAAAATTAAACTTCACAAATGCTTACTGGGTTAAATGATACTTTTACAGTTTTCACTGGATTCAAATGGATGTAACTGATAACAATGTACAGCTTGTTCGCACACCATGGCATAAAAGGAATTCACTTTAAAATCATCGAACTGATGCAGTTAATTGCAATAAATTATTTGAAAGAATCACTCTTATTTCCTTCATTTTCATTTAAATTTAAAAAAAGACATTAACGGTTATATTCACTTCTAAATGTGTCCACATCAGGGGTGGGTTTGCAGCAATTTAAACTAATTAATTTCTAAGCCAATTTAGATGCATCACTAATCGAATTCTGTGAGACCAGCTTGATACCAATGTGTGCAATAATACAGAATTCTGCTTACCCTACCTGAAGTTTATTAAGTGTTCAGAAAACCACTGGGAGTGAAAAATAGTAGAAACTTGCTTTCTTGCTAACATCAGCAGCAAACAAAGAAGGTACATTTCCAGACTGAGGAAGAGGGAACAACTTTTATAGACATTTTTTCTTATACAGAAATCACACTTTGAAATGTCAATACCCCAGCCAAGTGTTGCCTTTTGGAAGTTAACTGCAGTGAAGAGCTTAAAAGAAAATCCTTGCCATAATGTTGAAAAGAGTGATGCAACATTAATACCTAGCTAACTTCAACGTTACATGATCAGATTACTCAGAGATAATTGGCTTGCTTAAGTCTCCTCTAGGTTCACAGGTTGGTTTCTGGGATTCAGGGATTCAGAAGGGGAGAATCCTAAGTTATTCTCTAGTCCAACCTCCTGTGGCCAGAACTATAGAATCTCAACTTGCAATTTCTCAATCAAATTTGTGACAAGCTCCTCCTGAAATGACTGACTGCTAAACTTGCTTTATCATCAGTCTGGCACCATGGAAGGATGAGACATTGGCAGCAGAGGCTCAGGAAGGACAAAATGCAGTTCTTCTTAACAAACTGTGAAGGAGGGCACATCACACAATACTTGCTTCAGTAAAGAACAGGAGATCTTTGCTTACATGTGGGCTTGGTTCTGACCACACATCTGCCTTGGTGTCTCTCCAGGTTTGATAGGGTTTAAGCCTCCTGGCTGCTCAGATATTAGCTATTCCTTCTGTAACTGAAGGGAGAGCAGATACACAAGAGTGTATTAATATGTCCAGCACCTGTAGTTACTGATATTACATGGTCATTTCAAGAAATAGCACCGACGGTGATGTGCCCAAACACAGTGGGAAGTGTGGGCTCCGCTGTGGCACACTCACTCCTGGCATGTTGAAAGAGCCACTGATACGGTCTGGAAATTAGGTTTTATATTCACAGTTTGAGTGAGGTTTTCAAGAATCCAGATGCAATTTAGAAATTGGAAAAAAAAGAAATTGGAAAACAAGAGACAGGTTTTCAAGTTCCTAGCACCAGGAACTTGCAGTGTGCAATGTAGACAAGGTCTTTACATTCAGCCATTACTTGGTGGGAAAAAAAATAAGTGATGAGTTTTGCAGAGCATGCTCAGATTTGAAAATTTTAAAATACATCTTCTAACTACAGTGACTAGATATGTACAGAGAGTTCAACCCCCTGTGTTTCTCAAAGCCTGGGGTTTGGTTCTTGTACTGTGTTTTTACTTAAAGATCTGTTTACATATATGTGTCTGTATTTGGTTAGCACAACTCCACATTAAAAAAAAAAGTGCCCGTTTTGTTTTATTAACATTATTGCCGAGGGGAAAAGATGCAAATTCTGGAATTCGAGAGTGCTGCAGTAACACATAACAAAGTGTTATATCAAAGTGCCAGTGAAGTTGCTTCCTGGAAAATATATGGGGAAAGAATCTGATTTCATTAGGCTGAATATTATTACATTTATTTACTGTTGCACATTCTTGGTCTAAGTGGGATAAACTACCACATTTCAAAAGGTTTCCTTTCTTTTCCATAAATGCCTTTTACAAAATTAAAGTACTGATATTCAGAAAGCTTATCAATTTCTTACCATGATGATTTCATGCCATATACATGTCCTGAAACATAGAATACTTTCAAGTGCCCTATTTTTATCAAAAATTATAGTGTTTCATGTTTTCCATTACTGTTCCAATATGGGGGGTTGGGGGGGGGGAGGGGGAAACAAAGTTTTGGTAAAGTGCAGAAAGCATTTGAATGGTTTGCTAGACTTAGTTTTAAGCAATAGATCAGGCAGCATTTCCCCGATTTTCTCAGAAAAAAATGCAGGTGAAAAGAGATGGTAAATAATTCACATGCTAACTAAAAACAAACATTCTTCTGTACTGTCTTTCTTTTTTCTTTTCCTTCAGCATGTTTCAATGCATGTAGAGGTTACTGTTCTGTATCAGAGACCTTCTGCCATGACTGTGTTAAAGCAGTTTGAATCTTCAGATCTATAGGAGAGCATCTGTCCTGAACAGACTCGCATCCTTATCCTTGCAGTTCTTAGGGGTGTTTTTCCAGATGCTTTGTTGGTAGCCAAAGATTACGGGCAACACCAAAACAGTTTCTCTTCTGACCTCCCTCAGCCTGACTGAATTTCAGCAGGTATACATGATACCTGTGTGCATATAGATATAGATAGAGCCCGGTGCTAATTGCTTGACACCAGTAAAGCTCACAAGTTTTGCTAGTTAGGTATTATAAAGCCATCAGTGATCCACTCCGGGTAATAACTTTCAGTTAATGTAAAATCTTTTTTCCAGAGATTCAGTTGTTTATAGACTCCTGACTTTCGGGCCACACGAGTTGAATGGCTTAAGTCGTGTGCTGTTAAGGTACTGGTCATTTTTACAGAGAGAGAAGTTCAGCAGTGGCTGTGTGGTACAAGGAGCAAAGTGGGTCTCCTAGGAAGCCTACATGCCCTGGATTTTGTCTGTGCATCCATAATTTGTGATAATATCCTAGTGATAAACTGCATTTAGCAGACACCTTTGGCTGTCTCACCTGTTCTCTGCGCAATAATTCAGCTTCCCTGGGATAGCAATTAAGCTTCTGACTGGCATCAGCAGCTTCCAGCAGAAGAAATTAAAAGGAGAAAAAAATCTGCTGGAGAAATATTCACCTGTCATCCGCTGGGTATGCACATGCAGATTTTCCAGCTCAATTCATTTGAGATGCAGGATGAGCCATATTTAGTCTCACCTTCAGGAGATCCTTCACTGTATCCAGCTGGGAAGCTGGAGGCACCCTACTCGCAAACAAAAATGTCCAGGCTTATGAAAAGGTCACCAGCAATGGCTTTAAACCTCCGAGTACATGGGATATTAAATCTGTGGTGCTACTGTGTGCCGTAAAAATAGTTCAAATACTTTGTATAAATTTCTGCAGGATTTTAGTTATATGTTTTGCCTGTTTCCTAAGCCAGCGAAGCTTAGGCTTTCGTCGAATAAGTTATCAACTTGGCGGTGAGGGAGGTCTGGAAAAAGCATGGCCTTGGCAGAATTCCTGATGGTGTGGTATCTAGATTTCAGTAGTTCTCATTTGGGATAATGACATCCATAACTCACTGTGGTATTATTCCCTCGGGCAGTTTAAAACTTCTTATAAAAATCTTTGCTTCAGTTTTGTAATAGTAAATCTCTACATCCTCAGAAGCCATCTGCTTAGGTTTTTTATTAAGATAATGCACGCTCTGTTTTCATACCAATTTTTTGCATGTAAAAATATAACAATACAGGATCTGGAACCCTACTTTCAAGCACTCCCCCCCAAATCTCAAAAAAATAAGGAAATAAGTGTATGGTTTGAGCCTAACAAGCCAAATCAAGCACTGCCCCTCCAAACTCAGGGGCTGCAGTACTGAAACTCAGGTCTGCTGAAATCTGCCTATACCCGTGTTTTGTGTGGCACTCGTGTGAGGTGCAAGGGCACCACTGTTAACACACCCATCTAACAGACAGTACATCAGAAGACTGAGGTCCATCTGTGCAGCGTGGCGGAATTCCTGCTTTTTATCCCAACACTTAGTTGTGTACAAGTTAGAATCATAGACTCGTAGAATGGTTTGGGTTGAAAGGGATCTTAAAGATCGTCTCGTTCCAACCCCCCTGCCATGGGCAGGGGTACCACCCACTAGACCAGGTTACTCAGGGCCCCATCCAGCCTGGCCTTGAGCACTTCCAGGGTTGGCGCATCCACGAGTTCTCTGGGCAACCTCCAGTGCCTCACCACCCTTTGAGTAAATTTCTTCTTAGCATCTAATTTAACCCTGGCCACTTTCAGTGTCAAACCACTGCCCTTTGTCCCATCTCTATCTGCCCATATAAGAAGTCCTTCTCCCTCCTTCTTATAAGGCCCCTTAAGATACTGGAAGGCCACAGTGAAGCCTTCCTGGAGCCTTCTCCAGGCTAAACAACCCCAGCTCTCTGAGCCTGTCTTCACAGGAGAGGTGCTTCAACCAATTGATCGTCTTCATGGCCCTCCTCTAGACCCACTCCAACAGGTCCCCATCTTTCTTGTGCTGAGAAAGTTGTGTCCTTTGTTGGTCCTTTCAAACTGTGGAGTTCATTCTTCTTCTCAGAAGAAACACTGTTATGTTGCTTAATTTTAAATTCGCGCGTTCATTTATTCTTGTTAACCAAGTTTATCTGAGACTGCCAAGTCAGAAAGATATTACTGATGTGTCTCATCACTTAAACTGTTCAAAGCACCGCGTGAATTTGATCCCTTCACAAATATTAATCTGCCTTGGGGTTCTCCTGAGCACCCATTCACTCAGTTAAAAATTTGTGTTTGCATGCTGATGTTTGCTCCCGAGGGCTCATCTCCCCTAGTGAGCATGTTTAAACAACTGAAGTACTCTTACAATGAAACATTCAAATTCAAGCCTTTATTATTATGCAATCTGGGATTATTTTTTTTTTATCATTAGACTTCCTTCTGAACTGGGTGGTTGACACTCCCTGTTCCAAATTCCTGTCCCATGAGCTAGTTGTTTGGAAATACTGGCTAAGAAGACAAACACCATGGCTTTTTTTTTTTTTTTTTTTAATCTGGAGAAAGTGGTTTTTTCACTAGGTATTTGGGATTAAACTGTAACCTGGAGGCAGTCCACAGAAATAGGGTAAAGATCAAAAGGAAAAGGAGAGCAAAACTTGGAGGACTGATGTACTGGAAACGGTGAGCCTGGTGTGAAGTGCCTTGGCTGTCTGAGGATTCTTGTGCATGACTTAACTAGTTTCTGGATTAAACCTTGCATATGCCCTAGGAGAGGAATGTGTACCTGCTTCAGCAGCGTGTGCTCTCTGGAAAATGCCGTGGAAACTAGTCTATGCTGTGTCAAACTGAGCGTTCTCATACACTTCTACTACTCAAAAAAGATCTTTCTGATTAGCTCCATATCTAAACAATTTTAATGATTCACGAGACTACTTTGACTTGACTCTCCAGTCAGATCAGTTTCCGTACAGAACTTCACTCCTTGATCTATGTCCAAGAATACATTTATCAGGGAACTTATACAGCCCTTTAAATTCACTTCCTTGTGTGAATTAAACTAGCTTTCATGTGCAAACCCTCTTGAAAGCTCCCTGTGCGTGAAGTGAGGATTTCTCCAAATTTTTCCCGTGTCCTGTGATCCTGTAGTGCTCTCCCTCCGAGTCCTCCTGCCGGGCAGTCTGTGCCGCAGGAGAGCTGGAGAGATGAGTGTCCTCCTTTGCCCGCAGGGGCATAAACGCGGCATGGATGTGCTCTCCCCGCACCGCCTGAAGGCTCAGGCTCTCCTGCCTGGACAAGAAGAGCGCTGGGGCTTTGACAATTTTCTTGGCGAGGACTCGTTTCGTTTTTTCGAGCAGCTTAGCATTCAAAACACCGTGGCCACTTGAACAGCCGCAGATCCTTCAGGTTGCCCTGACACAAACTGCCAGGTACTTGAGAGCGCACGGAGGAGAGCTGCTGCGCCGAATGCCTTTCATTGCCGTGCCTCAGCGGCTCGGGGGGCTCGGCCAGCCCCGGCATTGAGAGCAGCTGCCTCCGACAGCGGCGGCGGCCGCGGCATTGTTTTGTTGTCGTTTCTGCCGAGGAGCGGCAGGAGCTTACATCATTTCCAGTAATGAAGTGCCTGGGGTTCTTTTATGACTCGCACACTCTGCTTCTCTGGAGCTGTACAGTATGTGCTGCGTGACTCCAGGAAACCGAGGATTTGTTTTGACTTGCTAAGAGAACGTTTTGCTATTTCTCTTTACAATTTCACCGTATGACTTGTCAATTCTCTCCCCTCTTAAGAATAACTTCAGATTTAATTAACTGAGTGCAAACATCTTTCACTGCAGTGTGGATTATACTCCTCATTGAGTACATTTACCAACAGAATGAAAGACAACTTAATCAGGCGGTTCTGTATTTGTATTGCTGTGTCCAGAGAGCATGGTAGCTGTCAATAGACAGTTGCTATTGACTTTCTTTCTAGTGGTGGATGCCCAGTGATGTGGGGACCCGTCTTGTTAAGGCTTGTTCTTTGGTTTTGATGCTCTCTCTCCTACCTAAGACCCCTTTTCAAGCGTGTTTCATTATCATTTCCCTCTCTGCTATGTAAGAAAAATGATACTTCTGTGCCGTGCTGGGATGTACTGAAGGTGCTGGCATGTCCCCAGAAGCTCCCCAGTGACCTTGCCTAGCATATTTTAAATGCTGCAATTTATACTTTGCTGAATTGCAAAGGAGCGTTACTCACGAGCCTCTATTAGAGGAGTTTGGCACCAGCTTCCCAAAGTGTTACCTGGATGTATGCACGTGTGTGTGTGTGCTTTGAATTCCTCTGTGCCGAATTTCAGTCTGCATTTCCACAACTCGGAGAATGTTCTCCAGACCGTGAACCACCTGGAATGTTTCTGGGGTACCCTGACCCAAGCAGCAGCCTCCGCAATTCTCCACGAGTCCTGGAGTACGTGATTGTGCTGCAGCAACAGCAGCTGGTTTACCTGCATGTGCCATCACCACAAATGCTTTTTGACAGCATCAAAACCAATGAAGAACACCACAACGTTCATAATCCCCTCTGTAAAACTGTCATCCTATCTGTTAGTTCCAGATATAGATCTTGTCATGAGCACTTTATAAAATACCTTTAACCCCTATTAACTATTCACTTCCCCAGAGTTAAAATTTGACAAGTCCATTTTTAGCCATCTCTTCTCTCAGAGATGCCGTGGTTTCTGTTTGATTCTTCAGAAGTGAATCATAGTTTCAAAACCCTCACTACCTGAAACACTTTTTTTTCCATTAGCGTTCAACGTGTCTAACATGGGTCCAGACACGTTATCAGAAACTTACACCAGAGTCCTTTAAAAAAAAATCCCGTGTGATTTCATGCCCTGGAAACACCTTTTACACTGTAACTATTCTTACAGCTATGGGGAGATATGAGGCATATGGATGTGAGCTAGTCAAATTAATGCCATAATGGCTTCTGGCTCGACAGGCAGATACAGTGCAAACAGCGAGCAGAACAGCTGTAGCAGAGTTACCTTTTATGTGGGTGGCATAGACGTCTGCCAATTAAAATGATCTGATGAATCATTTCTTGCCATATGATTACTGTTAATAAGAATTTATGTTAACAAGTTTGTGTCTGAACTTTGCACAGGTTCATGCCTGCATTTATTTTGTTAAAAAATAGAGCATATCACGGTTGTTTTTTGTTCTTAATGGACTTTCTTTCCTCCCCTGAAAGCATTCCAGGACTTCAATAATGCAGAGCTGCCAACTAACCCTTAAAGGAAGATGTTTTTATCTCCATGTAGTGCTTTATGTATGTAATTCTGTGTACACAGAACAATAGTTTCAACCTGGGAACCTCAAGCTAAGCTTCTAACTCCGTATAGCGGCACTTACAAAGAGAGCATGGCCTTCAAAATGTGAACTTTTATTAAAGTCTTTGTTATTGCAAACATTTATAGTTACACTTTCCCGCTGGCTGACAGGTTTTAGCCATTGACTTCATTACACCAACACCCTGTGTGTAAAATCAAGTGATTTTTTTTTTCCAGAACTGATGTTACATTTATGGTGAGAAATTAAGCATGGCAAAATGTTCTTTTAAATATGTCCTCAGCAACTTACAGAGCATTTCAAAGTATTTGAGAAGTCTGTGCAACAAGTGAGACATTTTATAGAAAGAAATACACAAGTCCAAGCATGGTGAGTGTTAACAGACTCTGATAAAGGATGATTTGGGAGTCTCTCTTATCAGAGTAATGGAGTTTGAAATTCTGCATATGGTAGGACAGGGTAGAGAGACAGAAAACAATTGCAATAAAACTGCTTGAAATACAGTTTAGCGAGGATAAGTGGATAGAGACTTATCATCCTTGTGAATCATGTTTGGGAGCCTTAAGCAGAACCTTTTTGGTAAAAGGATTTGTTCCCGTGGGACTTAGAACAGTTAGTAGAAAATACACTGAGGAAAACAAACCTAAAAAGACTAAGGAAGAACTTGGCAAATAGATATTTTTTTCCCCCTATTTGCCCTACTGGCAACTCTGCCCCTCACGTAGGAGGAATAGAGGACACTGACAAGCAAGGCGTTTCTATGGCTCTTAAATTGAAGCTTTCGGGGGCTCTTTGGCCAGGAGCCTCCTCCTCACCTCTGCTCTGTCCATGCTTACTGATGCTTTGATACCACATTTGCACCCATTTTCCCCGCAGCATCAATAAAACAAGAGCTCTCCTATGTTTTTTCCAGTGTCATCCTGCATTACCACCTACAAGAAGACGCCGCCTCCAGTCCCGCCGAGAACCACCACCAAACCGTTTATCTCCATCACAGCCCAGAGCAGCACGGAGTCTGCCCAAGATGCCTACATGGATGGGCACGGGCAGAGGGGAGATATCATCAGTCAGTCTGGACTTAGCAACTCCACGGAAAGCCTGGACAGTATGAAGGCGCTGACAGCTGCCATTGAAGCTGCCAACGCGCAGATCCATGGCCCTGCAAGCCAGCACGTAGGGAACAACACTGCCACCGTCACCACCACCACCACCATTGCCACGGTTGCAGTAGAAGACAGGAAGAAGGACCACTTCAAGAAAAACAGATGCTTATCTATTGGAATACAGGTACAGTACATGACATGGATTGTGTGCCTGCTATTGTTTTGGACCTCTGCATCTGTTTTACTGCTCATTATACAATGTTTTGTGTATTTTTCTTCTTGTCCTGACAGGTACCTGTGTAGAACTTGCATCAGCATAATCATTCTGCATGGTACTAATGATGTTTTCCTAATTTATCACAAATACATCAGATGCAAGGATTTGTTTGAGTCTCCGTGCTGCTTGTTATTCAGCTCTGTTAAATTACACACATGAGCACTAATCTATGAATCATAACACAGCGGGGGTCAGAAAGGCATGAATTAAATCATTGAAAGGGAATGTGTAAAACAATGATTTACATTACACTATCACCAAAAAAATATTTTCATCCAGCCTCACTGAATTAATTGTCGCTGCTTATTCATGCATTTCATAATGACTGGTAGCCACTTGAAAGAGGCAGCATTGTTCCTATCTCAGCCTCAAGAGCAGAAGATAAGTTCCTTCTGATTTGCCCTTGTTAAAGAAAATTACATTTTGTTACCTCTAGCGGAATGAAGCAAGAAAACTAACCCTGCCAAAGTTCATTCCTTTTTACAGAAAGGACGAGAGTAAATAAGCCAGACCCATGTGATCTGCTTTCTTAATTAATCTTTCCCACCCACCCCACCCCCCCCAAAAAAAATGATGTGCATAGGACTCCCAACTATCTGCTTGCGGGATTAGCTTTTGAAATAAAGTACTTGAACTTAAAATCAACTGAGAA
This sequence comes from Mohoua ochrocephala, assembly GCA_013398855.1. Classification (NCBI taxonomy): domain Eukaryota; kingdom Metazoa; phylum Chordata; class Aves; order Passeriformes; family Acanthizidae; genus Mohoua; species Mohoua ochrocephala. Next base: position 62,870 of record VZTA01000966.1, read on the forward strand.
TCAACACAGGTTTTGACAGGAGATGAATTCCAAGCAAATAGAATAGCAATCCACAGCTTATCAGCCTCCACAAGAAGACACAATTTTTTTTTCTTGCAGAAGGTAGTTGTAAGCACAGCACCGTGTGCCTGGACAGGCTTATCTGATTAGCAAAGCCTAAGAATTTACCATGAAATCTCCGTATCAGCCTGATGAGATAGATGAGAGGGGCTGTGCTGAAGTATGCCATCCCAGGGCATAGCTGCTGGAGAAGCTGGGACTTTTCTCTCACTTCATCTTGGAAGGGCAATAATAACTATTGCCTGTGCGTTCAGTTCACTGCCTTTGTTGTAGACTTTTACTGCTTCACAGCTGTTTGTTTTGGGTATATTCTGAAAGAAGGGCTGATGTTCAGTGTTAAACACAGGAGCGAGATCCAGGTGTGACAGGGATAGAGGAAAGCTCCTCTGTTACTTATTCCCGTTCCCGGCCAAGCCTAAGGTGCCATTTAATTATTGTAATCCCTTATTTCACCAATCAAAGAAACCGAGACTCCTTAGCAGACAAAGACCCTGCAAAATAATGGCTACAAGGAAATCATTTCCATGTTTGCAGAAGCCAGAATGAACAGTGGTAATGCCAATCCTGGTTCTTGAGAGACCATCTCCCTGCTATCTCTTCCTAAGGTAGTGTTGCAAGTAACAAATGCTGCTTTTGAAAGGTATGGAGGCCTCAGTTTCCTGAGATCTGAGAAAAATAGAGCTCCAAATGCTCTTCAAGCCTTTGACAATCTCACTCTTAAACTTTGAAGTTCCCAGATGACCAATGTAACCACATGAAATAATCATGAAAGCTGGGGATGGTACATGAGGTCTGCCAAGGTAGGGTTTGTGTACAAACCAATGGAGATGCCTGAAGCTGGGATGACATGGAGCGAAACCTTCAGCAGTGATACATACAGCCTTACAGGATCCCTGCCTGTGCATGGTGCCACCCTCACAGCTGTGCACATCAATGAGATCTTTAGAGTCAGACGGGCTTCAGAGATAAAAGAAAACTACCTCACTAGTCTGCTGTCTGATCCATTTTGCAGCATCGTTGCACAAGCAGTCATGCTGGTACAGCTGAAGGGGTAGTGTGGGAGTAGAAATACCTTAAGATAGCTGTTGGTGCCAGAAATTACTTCTCTTACAAACAACTGCCCTGAAGGAGGTAGGTACACTGTCAGTCCTCTGACTGGCAGTACAGAGTCAGTTTCTCTCCACAGAATAAGGGGAGCCTAGTTCAGGCTCAGTCTGAACTCAGACCAAGTATACACCTTAATGATAGCTTGATCCATCTCTGTAGAGCAGGGCAAGCTGCATTAGCCACAGGTATATTCTCAGTTTTCTTCCTCCTCTGTCAAATAAACCTGGTGTGCACTTCTGATGAACCTCCACGTGTGTCCTCTGCACCCCTCAGTCACTCTTAAGACGCTGCAAGCCTTTGCTGTAAATCTGCTGAGCAGACAAGCAAGGTTAAGCAAAACTTCCATCAAAAGGTTGCTTCACTCTGTCAGTTATGGGATTTAAGGTGTGTTTATCTCCCCAGAACCCCTAGCATCAGGGAAGTACCTCACCCCACAGAACAGCTTCTGTAACTCCCAGCCCTCATTGAGCACTTTTCCTGCACGGGCTGGTCACGTGGCTCTGAACGAGAAGTTGCTGGTGGAACAGCCACCAACTACAGCTGGAGATTTTGCACCCATGGCCAGTTTGAGTCTACAGGTGACACTGCTATGGTCCAAAAATTCTGTCTGCTGGAAAATGTTTCTCTTGTATGACTGTCCATGTTATATATAGCACTGGGAATTAACAACTACATTGATTGGACCCAGAATACTGTGATTTTGTTCAAAAACACATCTGTGGTTAAATTTTATCTTTATACTATTGGTACAAATCTCCTCATGGAGATGGAGGTGTGGCATTAAGTTCCATACCGTGCTCCTGGGGACCACCTGTTTGCATGATGAAGCAGTAAAGAAAATGCATCTAAGACTCATATCTGCTTTCTTTAAATCTTATCTCTGCAGTGCTCTGATTTGAGGCACTAACATTTAAACAAAATAAACACATAATTTTGACATGAATTCACAAATACATGCACGTACAGATAGAAGGTAAAATCAAACAAATGGTGGAGCACAATACCTGGAGTTACAGCTGCTGAGATGTGCCCTGACAAATGTGAGCATCCAGCCTCCATAAAATACTGGATAAAATCCATCTGCATGTTGCAGGCTGAGTATTGTCCTACCAGAAATGCTTTACAGATTAACAAGAGTAATGAATATTCACTAAAACATCAGAAATGAACACACCACAGACAAACTATCTGACTAGATGAAGGAACTCATGGTTCAAGCTCTATGTGCAGACACTTAAGGAGCCTGGAAATTGCAAGTAGCTGGGTGATATCTCTGCTAAAACACATTCTAATTACCTGTTGTGTTTTGGTTTTTTTAAGGTTGATGGTGCTGAAGAATCCACCATACCAGGTGACAATAAAGCAACCAGTAAGTTCCAGTCCATAGGAGTTCAAGTAGAGGAGGAGAAGTGGTGAGTAACAGTCAATCCTGTTTTTCTAAAGTAAATATTTATGCCGCAACTAATTTTTAAGAGCCCTAGTTCCTGCACACATGACCACATGAACCTGCTTCCTGGATGAATTGTTAGATCACCCAGCTGAAAAGCTGGGTCTTACAACTGTTGCAGCTCTTATTTTTCAGAGAGGATTTTTCAGGACCAGTGAGAGAAGTGGAAGAGAAGTGCCACGTGTTTTGAGGGCTAATATACTTTTAATAATCTCTTTTCCCCCAGAAAATCTACCTAAACAGTGGACAGTGTTGCAGCTGGAGTATTAGTCTCAGGATGGCTGCAGCAGCATGGAACTGATGAGGAAAAGTTTACCTTGTTTTTCAGCAGAATAATTTCAGCCACATGTAGCAGTGCACTGGCAGAGCCAAACTGAATGCTTTTACTCAGGTATCTCACCCAGACATCTCTGCATTACAACTGCTCCCTTGCAAAAAACTGTTGAGGTTACAAAGCAAGCCTGTAAAACTCTGTTCTCCCTACAATCTGCAGTATATTCCGAATTAGTAAACAAATCTCCTTCAAGAAAAAAAAAATTACGAAGAAAAAATAAACTAGAGCAGCTGTCTTTAAGGCTTATGTTTCTTTCTGATGACAAATGTGCAGTTACATTGCAGGGCAGCATAACTGTGCCTAGCACTTGGGAGACACGTAAAATTTTTGAGTGCTTGACCACAACTGCAAATCTTACTTCCTTCCCAAAACTGGACTCAGTGGCTGAAGAAAAGCCAGACTCTCCCTTTGCCTCTGAGAGTGCAGGCCTGCCCAGCATTTCTGTGACTCCAAGCACCCACCCAAGCCTTTGTTCTCTTTTCTCAGGCCACTTGGGCACAGTGTGACTTTTGGATGCTGGAGCCACTTTCTTGACAGCTCTCAGTGCCCTCCTGTGTCACAGGCGAAGCCTCGGTGCAGTATGACTTGTGAGTGAGGGAGGAGTTATCCTTGCAATCTCTCCAGAAAAAACCTGGGTGCAGCAAACCTGAGCTGACAAAATTCAGGCCCTCTCTCCTTCTCTGGCTTGCTGACTGCAGGAGCCAGTGGAGATGTCCATTTTCACACCAGTTTTTTCCTACATCTGATAAAAAATACTCAAAAATAGCATGTTGTCTACACCATTTTCAATTCAACCAAATCTCCCTGTAAAGCAGCAGAGCATTTTCCTGTGGTTTTAAAAGGCTGAAGTGATTTCAGCAAAAAGAAATGTGATTTTGCAATGACCCTGCTAGGCTGTTACCAAGTTCCTCATTAACCTGCTAAAACATCTCTCGCTGGCAGACATTTCTTTATGTGTTAGACCTTAGCCCCATTTACCCGCAACTCTTCCAGCAGTAGATAAATGAGCACATTAGAATAGATGCTGAAGGACCATTTCACTTCAGCCTGAGCACAAAGGCAATAACTACCCCAAAAGCCCAACCCTCCCCCTCCCTGCCAAGGAAGAAAGAAATGGCTGTTTGTAAATACCTTACTTCCAAAGTCCTCTTTCTACTGCAGTTTTTATTGCTCCAGAGAAAAAGGTAAGATTTGCCTGTGAGAGTCTGCCCTGAGCAAGCAGTATTTCTGCATTACTTACTGACAGCTGTGTTTGGGGGTTTCCTTGCTGATAAAGTTGAGGTTGCTGCTGTTTGGAGCAGACGGGCAAGCAGCAATCTATCATGGACTTTCAGAAGTGAACTGGCTGATAAAGGACAGCCCCTAATCCTTAGAAAATGAGTGCACTCAAGACACAAAGGGCTTATCATCACAGTTGGGCACTTTTTTTTTTTTCCCCCTAACACAGCAGAGCACAATGTATTGATTATCTGTTACAGGAATAGAATTGTAAATACAGTACATTCTTCGCTGCCCCTGCACCATAACATCTGCAAAACCTAAAAAAAGCCCCTTTTTAGCTGAATCTCTGAGAAATTAATGTTTTTAAAAATATTCCGGGCTTCAGAAATACTAAATAAATATAAAATGAGAAGAACGACCCAGCAGAAGGATAAATACAGTAAATTGATCATGTTTCCTTGACAGTCGAAGCTATTAAGTACACTGTTACAAAACAAGAAAGCTCTTTGCCTAATGCACCAAAAGCCTACCACAACTTTCAGTCCCCCTCTTGGCTTCCTGCTCTTTCCTTCCCCTTTCTCTCACTCATAGGATTGTCATTCTCACTCTAGGGAGTCTTACCTCCTCATGTCCTTTTAAATATTCCTGCTTCCGTGTTTGGACCAAGTAAGCAAAACATTTTGCCTCCATTTCTTGATCTAAGTAATTCAGAAACAGAGCATCTTCAGAGGACAGCTCTCTCTCTTCAATCTTCCATCTCGACTCAGACCTTTCATTGGCCCTTCACTCTCTGTAACGTGGGCCTCCTGCCAAGACAAATGCCTCAGTCTGCCTCCTCCTCTTGTGCTGCTCAAAGGATAAATGTGCCTCCTGCTACCTGACCACATTACAACTGGATCCATTGCTGCTATTCATCTCATCCTCAGCTCTTTATGCTGCCTGCTCTCAATAATCTTTTTCATACCCGTTCCCTACCTGCAGCTCTGTGATTTCTAGCATTTATCGAGTACCTCTGTCCAGTCATTCTCTTGGAGAGAAATTGGTATGCGTTTCTTTCAACCTCATGATCTTACTGCTGTTGCTCTTTCATCTCTCACCTGACCTTCCCCATGATGCTGACAAAAGCCTAACCAAAATGTTCTTCCCCTTTTCCTTCCAGGGCAGTTTTGAAATGTGTACCTGATTAAACTGATCCGCGCAATCTCAGGGCACTTCAATTTCTGTCCATTTCTCTTTGTCCTTTCTCTCTACCTGTAACTTCTTCTTGACCTCAAGGGACCACCCTCCTCACTTACAGAAGATAATTGAGTTGTTAGAAGCCAACCAGTTCTACTGAAGCAGAAAAAAAAAAGAAATAATATATTCTGCCAGAACAATTAGCATGCATTCTTTGTGAACAAGGGGTTTTCAGTCCCATAGCTCTGTAATCAGTTTTAGTCTCTCTTGCAATTTATCTTGTCTGCCCCAAGATCTCCTCCGATTACACTGTCACCCCCAAAATTGCCACACTCATTGTTCTAGATGTACCATCAGCCGGTAATTGTACTTGATTTGCCATCACAAGAATTTTTGAATACTGAAACAATGGAATAAGAACACTGCCACGGGAGACTGCAGTAGACAGATGGTCCTTCTCCATCTTCTCTGGTTTCTGGGGCACCGAGAAAGGTGCCCCCATATCTTGATACACAAAAGTGTGTCTTACACACTTTATCTTGATACACAGAGTATCACACACCTCTTGATATGGTATAAAGGGGAATCATTTGAAATGACAATGTGGTAACATAAAGCAAACAATCAAACAAAAATCCTGTGTTGTCTCTTCCAAGAAAAAAAACCCTCACATCTTTGGATTTTGTAACTAAATAAAGCCATATTTTTCTGATTTTTTTCATGTAGGTTTTTGGGTTTGGTTACTTACTGTCCTAGAAAAAATACTTAGGTTTTAGTGCCTTCCCTACACAATAGGCCAATCCTACAGTCTAACTCAAACTTCTCAGCTCTGCTCTCTCTAGGACTTTCAAGTCTGTACTTTGGGTAAGCTAAGCAGGAAGTACATGACGTGATGTTTGGGGGATGTCCTGTGCAGGGCTAAGAGTTGGACTTGATGATCCTTGTGGGTGTCTTCCAACTCAGAATATTCTGTGATTCTGTGAACTACTCGCACGGCTTTTCTCAGCAGCATTTTCTGGCTGTCTGTGTTCTCCATGGTGGAAGCCATTCCAGTGAGAAATTCTGAAGGTCGTAGATGCCCCACTCCTGGAAACATTCAAGGTCAGGCTGGACACGGCTTGGAGCAACCTGATCTAGTTGAAGATGTGCCTGCTCATTTCAGGGAGGTTGGACTAGGTTGGACTTTAAATGTCCCTTGCAACCCAGACCAGTTCCTCTGGCCAGTCCCACCCTGGTGGGACTCACTCCCCACACCTCCTCCCACCCCGTGCGTGCTTGGAGGAGGAACTGCTGCTCTGGTCAGCAAAAGGCAGAGCAGGCCCTGGCTCTGACAGGGCCAATCTCCTCCCCTGGCCACAGCTGCCTGTGATCCAAGGAAACCCTTACAGCCCTGGTGGCTCCCAGCCAGCTGGTGGGCTGATGCAGGCCTGGCCTTGGCAGAACTGGCCATAAATTTCTGATCCCACCCTGCTGGTTGGCAATAGCCTCTCTGCTCCAGACCGAGCCCTGGAGGGAGGCTGAGCACTCCAGCCAGCACCTCTGCAATGCAATGCAAAGGCCAAGAGTTGGTAAAAAACAACAAACCAAATAAACCAACCGGCTTAAAACAATGTGATGAACAAAGATGAGCTGCTGTAAGGAACAGGGTTGGAGCAGGAATATTGCTCCTGCCATTAGAGGACACGATACCGTATCTGCTAACTCCTTCTGCAGTTTTTTTTTGTTCTGCTGACAGCAGCTGCAACCTTAGTAGAGAAGCCCACCACCAAGGAGGAGGACAGCCAGTGGGTAAAGAAAGGCTGAGTTTAACCTAAATGCCTGTGAGATTGACCACGCATCAGTTGGCTGGAAATCTAGATCCTTTCTGGGGTTTTGGGTTTGGAGGGTTTTTTTAGAAATGAATTAAGTTATCTAAGTTGAATTGTAAACATGTTTTGCAAGAGAAAGCAAAAGAAGACTTAGAAGCTGAGAGCTGAATGCTAACAAGTGACCGTGTTGTTGTTCAAAACACATTGTTCTGTTGTTCTCCATACTGGTTTATCCAGTCTGAGGTTTCATGGCTTTCTGCACCTTAGGCCAGATATCTGCTGCAGTTCTCTGAAGCTGTAATTATTACACCTTGTGCCTGCAGGGCACACCTGAGTACAAAAGGGCCAAGCCTGAAAGCAGAAGAAGCAGCAAATTTCTGGTTTGAACTTTTTTTTTTTTTTTAGGTAGACTTGTGAATGTTTTATATGGTAGAAGTATCAAAAACTTTGGCATTAGCTTCAACAGCTCTCCTCTAGTAGGGAGTTTTAACTGAGAGTAAAGCAAAAAAGGCTCATATGGGACACAAATGGTATTTTGTGAGAGTAAAACATCCTGGAAGTGAGTGAGGAAGCTGTGTCAGAGACTAAAATTACCATCTATTAGGTATTTTATATAGAGGGGTTGGAGGCAGGCAGATAGTAAGTGCCTTCCTGCATTTCCATTTTATTCAAAGTACATGCATTTGGAAATATTTTTTTAATTTTGAACTGATGCTATATTCTATTGCCAAGTTGTTTTTCTTTTGAAGACAGATAAGTTACATAATCCAGAGCCAAGAAACTGTCAAGCAAACCTGTAGCATACTATTATATCGATTAAACAAAGGCAAAAAAGTAGGTCATCCTATTTCATTTGTTAAGCAGAGTCTGGGTTTGGTGGTGCTAGCTCATATTGAACCCAGTAAGAGTACACTCCTGAGAGATGTGAAGTGTGGAGCCTCCAGCAGTATGCCCTCCTGTCAAGCAGACTTCGATGTTTTCACGTTTGGGTTTTGGCGTACACTGAAAAGCCAGGGTGTGAACTGAAAATACAAGTGGTCACCTGAAACAGAAGACTGTCAGGGTCCAGGGCACTGCAGAAGGCAGAAGGTGGCTGTGACACGGAGGTAGGGACATGGAGAAGAGCAAGCCTGGACTAAGGCATTTGCTTTTCTCACCAGCGCTGTGGAAGGTGTGGAAAAGTACACTGTGTACTGACGCCCTGGCTCTCAGTGAACCCTGACTAAATGACTAAAAAAGAAACCCTCAGTCAGCGTGCCCGTGTGGGCACACATGTTTTGTGTGTGTGTGTGTATGTGCATGCATGCACGCACTTCAGTGCAGGTGAGGGATTTGTAAAGTGGTCAAATTAAAGCAATTTCTAAAAAACTGACATGGATTGGACGAATAGATTCCCACTGTAATGTCAGCCTAATGCTAGTGTCTTTCTAATCACTGATAGTAGTACAAGAGCTTTTCTCTGCCAGGGGCCCCCTAGCAGATATTTAGGAAAAGTATAAAAGAGTGTGTGTAAAGGATAAAGGGTGTGAACTAAGCACTACTTTTCCCAGTAGACGTTCCCAATTTAGTATTCTGCTGCTCAGGGACTTCCTAAGCTGATAGGACATCTGTGTAATGGCTCTTCCTGAGAGTTTGATCAGGTTCTCTTTGAACCTATTTTTACCTTTGGTTTTTCCAGGATTCTGTGGCAATTTAATTACACATTGTGTGAAGAAGTACTTCCTTTCACTAGATGTAGATCTTTAGACCTCTAAGCATTGCAACTGGCTGCCTTCCTCCCCACAGTTATTGCACTCTGAGAAACGGTGAAACATCTCCTGGTCAGGAGTTCATAGATCTCTCATAATCCTCCTCAGCCATCTGTTTTCCAAACCTTTTCTCCTCCGGAGTGATTCCACCTCTCCACTGACCCTTGTCCTCCCTTTCTAACTTTTTCTGCTGTATCAATCCATAACAAAATGCTTTCCTCTGCTCTCCAAAGGATAAATACCACCAAGCTGAAGAATTCTGCTCTTTATTTTTCAGTTTGCTGGTGCATATCATGCACAACTACAGTGTCACAACCATGACTTTTGTATCATCTAACAACGCCTGTTTCAAAAGAACTGCAAGCAGCAGGCACTATGTTAAAATGTTTGTGATTATTAAAAATACATGTACACAATCTATTTTTAAAGTTTTCCTGGGATAGGTATGTCTGAGAAGTTAATTTGAGATTCCTTTTGCAGAGGAATTGGGTTGGGTTTTTTTTAAATTGGAGGGCCTTTCTCAGCTCCTGTTTTGCTTTGCTCTACTCCTCTCAAAGCCCCAGATCAACAGCCATTAATTTCCTCTATCAGCAGGACCTATTACAATCCTCCTTGAAGTCTGCTGCCGTCCTCCTGAGCTGTGTGGATGCAGCAGGTATATAGGACATCAAATTCTCCCTCAGCATCCTTCCATCTGCTCCCTCACCACCTGCAGACTAAATATACTTGATGAAATTTTGCTGTCAGTTGTACTTGTCTAATTGGCCATTGCTCTTCAGTGGAAGGTGGAATATAGAGGAAAGGAAGTGAAATGGTGCCCAGCATCCAGCTCCACCATCCCTTCAGCATTTTCACCGCTGCTTCAGCTCAAACTGAAAACAGAACTGACAAGGGCAAAACAGCCAAAACATCACAGGAAAATGGGTCCTAACACTAGTTTCAAGTGTAGATGTGAGATTGGGAACACATTGGAGACTAACTACTAGCTGTATGAGTGCACAGGCATCCTGGACTAGTAAGAAGAGGAGATGGGAATCTGCCCCTATTCAGTTCAAAACAATGTTAATTCTGAACCCTAAATATTACTGATTTAAGAAACAGCTATGTTAATTAATTTATGGTTCTACCTTCTTTTTCAGCATGGGGCAAGACAGCTGTCTGCCTCCCTTGTTTTCCACTTATGCCCTCCACAATTCACTACTGATCAAATGGGCTCTAATCACCACTCCCTGCAACAGCAGTAGTTGTCTTTCACTCCTTATACTTCTCTGTGCTCCTCCTCTGTCAGCCTTTTCACCTCGGGTGCCTTGGACTGCAGAATTTGAAGTGCTGTTCACACAAAGAAAACCCACCCCAACCCAAACCCCCAAACCTCCTCTCTGCCCTGCTCTTGCCTTCACCCTCAGGGTTGTTCTGGGCCTTCAGATGCCCCAACACAGGGGAACTCCGCAAGGTGAAAGGAAGCTACCTACAGGACAGCAGCCATCACAGTGAGGGTAACATAGACAGAGGCAGAACACTAGCTTTGGTGAAAAAGAGAAGATCATTTTGAAACTGAAGTTTGAATGTGAAAAACAAAATGTCTGGACACTGGTAATGGGCTCTAAAATTGTGAGAGATGGCAGATATATAATCATGAAGAGTAATTATGAAGAAGCAATAAAAATACTTACCTGAATTAAAAATACTTTTTTTGTATAAATGGGATGTATAATATTACATATGTAGTAGACTCATTGCTATTACTATCTTATCTATTTCACATATGTGATTTTTAAATGTGGTTTGTGAGTTTGGATGTGTAACTTCAAAGGGGTGTGAGTTTTAAAAATTAAAAGATAAACCACTTCTGAAAATTGGACCTCTTTAACTTTACATTAATCAGGAACCTAAAATCCTGAGCTACTGGCGCTGTTAGCTGTCTCTTGGGCTGGCCTCTGGCTTTGTTAAACCACACAACAATTAGAGGTCCTTGTCTCAATAAACAGTGAGCTTGCATGGAAAAAGAGAGATGCTTGTTTCTTTGCTTGCAATGAGAAAAAAAGCTTATGCTGATCATTTCAAGAAAAAAAAAAACACCTGAATGTGGCACTGAGAGCCGTGACTGCCAGTCTTAGGAAGAGTGGCAGAATCTCAGTAAGTCCTTCCATACCGAGTTACCTAGAAAAAATTCTCTTAACATTTTCTGTTTGTGCTCTCCAAAGCTTTCGCAGGTTTACACGATCCAATAGTGTAACAACAGCTGTGCAAGCAGACCTGGATTTCCATGAGAACTTTGAAATAATCGACCCTCAAGAGGACAATACATGTTCTGGACAAATATCGAGACAGTTCTCCCGAGATGCAAGCACCTCTACCGTTAGCATACAAGGGTCAGGAAACCATTACCATGCATGTGCAGTGGATGATGACTTTGAGACAGATTTTGATCCGTCAATTTTACCTCCTCCTGACCCATGGATTGACTCTATTACTGAAGATCCTCTGGAAGCTGTTCAAAGGTCAGTGTGCCCACGAGATGGCCACTGGTTTCTGAAGCTACTTCAGGCAGAAAGAGATCGTATGGAGGGTTGGTGCCAACAGATGGAGAGAGAAGAACGTGAAAACAACTTACCTGAGGACAGTAAGTAACCACACGCAGTAACATTGCCACTGCAAAGAAGTATTTCATATAGGTCAAATTCACTCCAGTGAATTCTGTATTGTGCCCTTTCTTACTTAGCTAACGGAGCTATGGTCGTGATTCCCAAAAGGACTGTATGTATGTATATAATAATCCTTATTAAAGCTGGCAGGGAATGCAAATGCTCGGCACTTCTGAAACTCCAGTGGTATTAGCTTTTGGGATTGCATAGTTCAACGGATAATTAGGAGAGTGTGGTTAGGGATCTTGTAGTATTAATGTTCCTTAGCTCTTCTATTTGAAATCGCTTCTCATAACCTTCGAATATAGTTTAACAGATTGTAGTTCCTTTCAATTGAATTAATATTTCAGTTGCCTTTTCAGATGGTGATTGGCATAAGGGTATTTAGATGTTTCTCCCTACTGAAGGAGATTTCAGTAATGCTTCCAAGTTGTCCTCTCTCTCTCTTCCCCTCTCCAGCCTCCCTACATCTCCCTTGCAGTTCTCATTTGTCTCTGATCGTCCCAATAAAACAAGCTCTTCATATTGGGTGATAAAAAACCACACACGTGCAAACTGCATCTCAGTTGTCACCACTGTCAGCGATATTAACCCACCTGTAAGGCAATGGGACTGTCCAATAAACCTTCATCACTCAGAAGGGTTGAGGGCTGAGTAGTCCACATCTTATTCGTTCACTCTAATTAGGGCAGAAGGGCTGAACATGTGTTTCCTGGTCTAGAATTTTTTTTCTCCCGGTAAAACTGGAAGGTTTTTTCCCATTTATTTCTCTTACAAGGAACAGTACTATTGCTAGCTGTCAGCTTTTAGACAGAGGTAAATCTGTGAGCTCACGAGCGTGCTCCTTGCCAATGAAGCCATTTCAAATTTTAGAAAGGAGCTTCTGGGAAACACTAAGGAACAGCTGCATATCTAGAATTCAGGTTTTTTTACAATATAGGCACACCTAAGCATATTTTCCTGGACATACAAGTAATACTTTTCCAACCCTCAAATGAGCCTCTACCAAAGCAAGGACTACTGCTTCAGCTTCAGAATTCCTTCTTTAAAATTTCTAACCCTTCCTCTCAAGAAGAGAGATGTTTGAATTCTTTTGAAATGTAAAGGTTTTGATTCATGAAAGGAAAGAAATTAACACTGGGAAAAAAATTCTTAGAAATGCAGAAGCTGTTTCTGCTGGAATTTTCCATTCAACCCAGTGAATGAAAAGGTATGATCTAGGTAGTCAGACACAATTGTAAGCCACTGGAAATTGATTTTTAATGGCAAGTATAAGATAACCTGAGTTTTAAGGTATGTAAAGGTTTTATATTTCTACAAAATTTGTGTTATATAATAGGCTAACAATTTTTTCTGAAGAAAAAATATAGAAGTTTTGACCTTAAAAGCAGATCCAGATTGTCCAAATTCTAGAATTTTTGCATCTCTTTTTTCCTCACACCATCAATGCATTCAAAAATCTCTTTGAACCTGTATCAGAATAAAAGGGTTTCTGTTGTTGCTGTAGTATGAAGAAATAAATAAACCTCATGAACTATGAGATTTTAGATTGAAGAAGAAGTGTGAACACGTAACAAATGGGAAACATACAACTTCTATAAGTCAAAGCCACAAAACCCAATTGCTTTCTCTTTGTCATAACAACTTGGATTGGTCATAAGGAAAACATGTTCTATGATGAGAGTGGTGAGGCACTGGAACAGGTTGCCCAGAGAAGTTGTGGATGCCCCATCCCTGGAAGGGTTCAAGGCCATGTTGGATGGAGCTTTGAGCAACCTGGTCTAGTGGAAGATATCCTTGCCCATGGCAGTGGGGCTGAAACTAGATGATTTTTAAAGGTCCTCTCTAACGCAAACTATTCTATCATTCTATGAACTGACAATACTGGAAAAACCTATAAATATTTTATTTGTGCACCAAGGTAGTTGGTAGTAGGAAAAGAACATGAAGTGAATTTTACAAGGCTGATAGATGCAGAAACTGCATGTCTGCACAGAATTTTCTCTCAATGTCTTGGTGTCTTTGATACAAGACGGTTTGAAAGGGCTCTGTGAGCAATCAGGGGGAGGAGTCACTTATGGGGAAGATAAAGGCATGGTTAGGCTGCCTATTCCCAATGCCTCCTTACAGCACATATGGCATGTGTCCTGGCACTTCTTGCGATCCCTGGAAATGGCAGGGGGAAAAGGGTCACCTGGGTTTGGTAGCCCCTGTCGCAGTACTTATTCCGGTGTGACACTGTCAGCTGCTCTGGCACGTGTCCGTTGCCTCCCACAGAGGCTGCGCAGGGCTTTCCGCCGCAGCTCAGCACGTCCCACTCTACCTGGTGCCAAGGAAAAGCATATGGCCAGGGCCGCTCTGCCCGCTCAGCAGTGCCAGGAACAAAAGCCTGGTTGTTACAAACCCTGCCCCGAAAAACGTCTTTTTAATACATCCATAAATTTTAAAGAGAGAGAGAGGAAAGGAGGAGAAGAGGTGTGTTTGCTTTGCTTTCCCTAATGAAATATAACCAGAGCAGGGAATGCATCCTTTGTTTCCAACCTGACATCCCCAGCATGTGTTTGGCCAGATAACAAAATAACGAGAACGTGTGATGAGCGAGGTTTCCTCGATGCCATGGCAGCTGACAGAGGGCTCATCCCCCCGGCGCTCCACGTAAAACGATCCGCGCTTCCTTCAGACAATGCGGCCCTTGTGCGGAACAGCTGTCTCGGGGAGACGGCTCGCTGCTGTTTGACAGTAGCTTGTATGTTACATAGATACGTTGGGTATTATTTAGCTGGGAATGAATCTACCAGATGGGATTGAATGTTTCTAGCTGGGAAATGGAGTCTGCTGCTCTGTATAAAAACAAGCTGTGGTTCAGCGGCTGCACGACGAAATGCCAACATAGAGAGAAATGTGGCTTCCCTTCCTCCATGAATTATTTATTGTGTAGTATATTCTGGTCTTATCTGAAATCATCTTCTGATAAAGCCACGGCATGTGTGACAGGCAGATGAACACCACTCACACTTTAAGCTAACGTATTTGATATGATTTCAGTGTGTTTTGCAGTTACAGGGAAGTTGGCTACAAACTCTAGGCCTCTCATAAAAAAAAAAAAGGGATGTTACACATCTGAGGCTAAACACCTTGTGAGAATTGATTGACGCTTTGGATCAGGCCTCAAGTGAAATCAACAGTTGACTTTTTTTGTTTTTTCCTCAACCATCTGCTTGCTCCTCCTACCTCTCCCCTGCAAAATTTCAAATAGTCAGGGCCCCACCACAGTTGTTGGTGACTTTTGGCTCAGGCCTCTATTGTCACCATTTACACACGAAACTAGCAGCATCAGACCTGGCTCCCTGCACATCTCTGACCACGTTTTTTCCCAGCAGCGGTGGGCACAGGAACATACTCCTGTGGCCTTGGCCTGTCTTTAGAGGGGTTTATTTTGTTGTTGTTTGTATTTCACATGGAGCATTGACCTTCTTGGAAGAACCAAAAATCTTCATTTTGCCTCCCCCTGTACCCCCTCCAGAAGTTTCTCTTTCACGTGGGGTTGTACTGTGGCTTTGGCGTAAAGATAACCATCGGAAGCAAACAGCAGGCCTGATTCACCACGAGTCAGGTGTGATGTGGGTTTAGTGGCGAGACAAGCCAGGCCAATCAAGTAAAAAGTAAAACAGAAAACCCAGGCTCTCACAAGACATGTCATTATAACTCTCTTGAGTGTATATGAGCTAATCTGTGAATAAAGCCTCTGGGCTAGTCTGTGAATAAAAGCTGACCTCAAATCTGCAGGCACCTCACTGCTTAGGGCCAGAGCCTTTGCAAATTCATCCAGTTCTGGCAAATTATGCAATGCTTACACACACTCTGCTATTTCGGTTTGTTTCGATTGTTTCAAAAGAAAACATACAGAGTAAAGGCTAGACAGGAGAGAAGGAAGTTTAGGAAAAGGTACATTTTTCATAATAGCTGTGCATGGCAAAAGAAAAAGAGTTCAGTCTCAGCCACGAGCAAGGAAAACCATTTGCCATTTCTCTGCAGGGCTTCTCCAAGCAATCCTGGCCTCTGCCATTCTGAGGAGTGAGACAGCCTCATCCTGCAGTGGGCTGGAGCAGCCGTGCAGAGGGATGGTCACCAGCCTGACATGTGGCCGAGTCCTGCTGGAATCCCCCTGGCTGCATGCCTCTGGCCATATGCCCAACTCATCCTTTTCTTGTTCTGGTTTTCTTTTCTCCCCAGAAGGGACTTCTCCATACACGAGGGTTTCTCAAAGGAAAGCCAGCAAGGAAAGCCCTACCAGTGCCCAGAGGCTATCTAGGCAAAAAGTGAAATCCACAAGCAAGGAAACGATCTAGTTAGGGAAAAAAAAAACATTAAATGCGCTAATAAAAGCCAAGTAAGTCAGAGAACACATGGAAACTGCTTTAATCCAAATGAACAGCATTTGCTCATGCAGACAGCCCTATTAATTTCAATAAGATCCCTCCTGTAAGTATATATGACTCAAAGCAAGGACTGCTCCTTCCCTAGTTCGTTCCATTTGGCTGTTTTCTCCTTAATAGCTGAGCTTAAGACCTGAGCAGTAGCTTTAACTTTGAATTTCCTGGCTTTTGTCATGCTTGGCGCTATTTAAATGTAGGTCTGTCAACACGAATAGGCTAAAATGCTGGTCCATCCTGGCTTGGAAATGGATTGTGACAGCTCTGTGGCAGGATTGCTTCATATGCATAGTGCCCAGCCAACATCTGCAACGCAAATGTCAGGCTGTGTCCCTGTAATTTCAGCTATTGTTCCTGCCACTTGCTCCTGGGGCAATGAGCAAGTCCCTGGTATTCTGTTCCCTAGCTTGGGCCCTGCCTATCAACCAGGTGTTTTCACATTAAGTAAGGGCATTTGATAGTCACAGTCCTAAAGCGCCTCCTTTGTCACTTGTTCGACCCTGGGGCCTGTCAAAGTTGAAATGCAAATACATCAGTTGGGGTTTTAAGGCCAAATAATGCTGCCCCTTCTGAAAACTCCCCTGGTTTCTGTGTGATTACTTTTCACATCACTTCAGGTGGGTTCTGTTCTTTTCTCATATTTTGTTATCCTCGTTATACACACAGTCACCTTCCCAGTCAGAGCAGATGACAATAACCATTGTTTTGCTTGTGTTCACAATTCTTTTATTTCGTTGTTTTCCTATTTCTTTTCCGATGAAGACACGGAAGGGGGAGATACATAGAGCTCTACAATTTCAAAACAGGTCCTATGCAATTCTTAGAAACAAGAGAAGCAAGAACTTACTGCTTGAACAGCACATAGTCCAAGTCTATTTTCAAGAATATTTTAAAAGAAGAACATGTTGGGGGATTAGAGACACAAGGATATTCACTGTCACATGTCTAGAAGAATATTCTGCGACTCCTAGTTAAGAACAGTAATAGTGAGGAGGCATTCCACAGTAGCTGAATTCCATCAAAATAGCTACACTGAAGCAGTTCTTCAAGAATAGACATAATTGTCTATTTCTTTAAAAATGTCGCAGGAGAGAACTGGATTTAGAAGGGAGGCAGGTCAAAGCAAGAAGGGAGGGGGGAAAAAAAAAAGGAAAAAAAATTCAAACTGTAAAAACAAAACACTGCAGTACACACACTTCTCCCTCTGGGGAAGGGGTGACAGCAAAGCATATGATGGATGTTAATAATGTTGCTTAATGCATTACTGGAAGGCATTCAGATCCAACAGTGCTGAGTGTGCTGTATAGCCCTGTATGGAACAGAAAGCAGACATGAATAACATTATATAGGTGTTTAAATCCATTATGATTGCATCTTGATGGGTCGGGATTTTTTGTTGCTTGGTTTTATATATTTTCCTTGTATTCTATTAGCTGAACACATTAATTTGAATGTTTATGTGTTTTTCTTCCTGTACCCCATCTCCCTTGCTGTTAAAGATTTGTCTGATTCTTTTCTGATGTGTTTTGAGTATTATCTTTGCAATTCCGTTTATTTTCTTGGTGTTTGGCTTCAAATCTTGCAGGCTTTTCTTCTAAGAAAGTCTGTTGGTCTATTTTTGCTTTTGGTTTTTCACTACACCTTGGCCTTTCTGTTGGGCGCCAGAGATTTTGCCTGAGTAAGCAAAATGAGCACTTTGCCTTGAAACTCTGAAAGCAACGTGGGTTTGGAAACAAAACTTAGGCTATTGATAAGGCTTTGTGCCTTCTGGAGAGATTCCTTTCAGGTTTTTGCATGCTTTGTTTTTTGTCCTTTTCCCCCCCCTAACTTCCGTGACAGAGTTGGTTGTTGACGAGTTGCACATTAACAGACCCCTTGCCTTTGAGGGGCGAGGAATCAGTGACACTTGACTAGATACAGCCGCAGCTACAGCAGAAGTGGCAACAATAGAGAACAGCATCAGCATGCATCCCGCAGTCATCTGGGATGATGGTTTTTAGGCAAATAGCCAGTCACTAGGCAGCCAAGGACAAGGACTTCCTTTTCCCTCTGCTGAGATCTCTGCATATTAAGCTCTTCTTCCCCAAAAGAAAGGGGCGCATTCCCATCCATCACCAACGAGTTGTATTTACATTTCTTCATGCTTGGGATGTGATTTCCAACTTATTTTGTGCATATCTCCAGGAAAAGCCCACCTCATCTCTTTTGGGGTTTATTTTTTTTATCCCAAGAAGTCGAGAGACTGTTTTTTCTCCCCTTCTCAAGTCTTGGGAAGCGTCAGAGTGGCCGAGCTCCAGATGAGGCAGCTGTTCCCAAATATACTCAGTGGGAAGAGTTTTCATAACAATGGGAACCACATGAAAGCTCTCGGAGTAGCTCCTCCTACTATTGAAAAGTCCTTTCAGTTGAGTGGTTTGCATATTGGGTTGCATAAATGACTAGACACACCAAGGGGTCCATTTTCAGCACTGTGCGCATAGAATTAGACACGCAAGCCTTGCTAACAATAATGAGAGTTGTGTGCAAAACTCCCTGCGCAATATGCTGAAAATATTCTGCTTAGTGAATCTTCCAGCTCACGGCTATTTCCTGGCAGTGCTGAGCCGAGTTCTGGGAACAAAATGAAAGTCTGTGGGCTCTGTGTGTGTTCACAGAGCTCTCTCCTATAGGTTCTGAAAAAAATGTGAAAAGACTCTCTCTTCCCTCCCCCTTTTTTTTCCCCTCTTTGTATGTCTGAAGTATAAATGAACTCCCCATCCCACTTTTCCTTCAACAGCCTTAAGAAGTGAGCTTTAAGTCTGCTAGAGGAAAGGCCATTTGAAGAAGGAGAACACAGATTTCGTATTACTGTGGGTCGAGTTTCAGTTTATTATGAGTATTTGTGTCAGTCTGCTTAGCGTGTGGCTACTCAATCCCTTGGAGAGGCCTTTCTCTTACCGAGCACTGCATGGTGGCATTCTGGTAGCCAGCACTGCAGCCAGTCACAGGACAGATGAAACGCTAAAAATCTTGTTAGAAGGGCTTCTAGCAAAGTCACATGTATTTATGTATATATGTATGTATGTATGTATTTTTCTTTGTGGTAAGTCAAAATACTTAGCAGTATTTTCCCAGGGGAGCTCTGTTAACGCTGTCTTAGCTTTTATACAAAAGGTGGCTGTGCCCAAGGGATGGTGCAGAAGATGGCAGCTTAGGACTAGTATGTCTTCTAGGCTCTGCCAGCAATTCGCTCACCTTGAGCAGTCCACTTCATCTGCTTGTTTTTCCTGCTCCTCCTTCACCTGTCTCATATATCCAGGCTGTAAATTTGTCACGGAAAAGTTGCTGTGTCTGTTTGAGGGCTGGGACAATACAAATACCTCTGAGTAGAAATGGTAGTGAGAACTGTGACACAGTGGCTGCCATTCATGTTTTTCATTAAGGAAGTGGTAATGTTTAAAAATTAATTTAAATTAATTTTTTAATCACTTGTTGACCAGAGAATTTGGGATAATAAGTTGCCTCAGCTGAGAGGGAAAACTAATGAAGGAGCCAGATAAATCTGTGATGCCAACCTGTTTTTTCAAAAGCAGATTTGTTTTTTTTCCTGAGCACTGAAAGTGTCAAACAAATCGGTAGCTGCTTTCTTGCTCACAGCATCAATTCTTTCACTCAGCAGTCCCTAAATTCACACTCCATTTTCTGGATTCACTGTCTTACTGCCAGCTGAGGCCATGTCTGCCTTTCCGCTGTGTTTCTGCATTCTTGCTTCTTTTTTCACACACACAGAAGTCCGCACATACACACGTGTACAGGTACACACACACAGTCTCCCCCTGGACCAGAACTCAGCAAAGCCCCAGGGAGTCCCTGAATGCACCAGTCTATGCCTTGGGTTTGGGCAGTGCATTCCCAACTCCCCCTGGCAGCAGTGAAATCCCAGTGTCTGAGGGAGGTTGAATGCAACCAAAACAGTATGAGCTCCTGCTTTATTCAGAGGCATTTACTATGGGCTGTCTTCTGGTTCACTGCAGCCCTTCACAGCACTCGGTCAGCCCAAAGGGGCAGTAAGCACCCAGCTGTCTGCACAAAGGAGTCCTCAGACAGCGCAGGAGCCGTGCTAGGACTCTTTGACACCTCCCTCCAAGTCACCAGCAAGGAGGAGAGGCCAGGGTGTGATTGCTCCCTGAAGTACTCCCTGGGCATTTGAATTCAAAGGAAGCAGCAGCCTCGGATTGTGCTCATGGAGAGTACTCAGAGGGTCCAAAGGAGATTAATTGGCATGCACTAAAACAATCATCCCCTTTCTGGGGCTCTCTGAGTGAGCAACACTCAGCTACACCTGACAATAAGGCCTGAGCTGCTAAGTGAGGTGGAGAAGCAAGCAGGGTTTGAGAGCTGCATGTCCTTGTGCAGGGAGCTGGGTTTTCATTCTGAGCCTGAGCCTGGGTCACAGTGATACGAGTGGTGACATTCCTGGTGAGCTTTCTATACAGTGGGCAAAAGCTTTTGATTAGCTACATTTACACTGTCATTACAACCGGTTACAACTGGTCTCACTGGAGGAATGAGAGTAAGATGCAGCAACTTTTTACATATTTGTGCCTAGTGGAGATCTGACCTTAGTTTCATCAGCTTTTCTCTTTTTGTGACTGAAAGATAACATACCTTTTGAAAGCCAGAGCTGACTGCTACACAGCTTTCTCCTCTGTTTTTATAGGCTTTTAGTTGCCTGCAGCAAAGAAAGCATTGTGACTTACTCTTCTTTTTCTCTCAGTTCTAGGGAAAATTCGAACTGCAGTGGGCAGTGCCCAGCTTCTCATGGCCCAGAAATTTTACCAGTTCAGAGAACTTTGTGAAGAAAACCTGGTATGTAATTTTCCTGCTAGATACTACTGTGTGCCTTTTACCAACCCTGTGAGCAATCCTACATAAACGAAACTGATTTTCTGACTAACGCGGCAGTTTTTCTAGTAAAGGCCTTGATATAAATTTGGGAGTAACTCAGACTTGTCAGAGTCAGCATGAGTTTCACAATAGCTTGAGATCCTTAAAATAAAGGCAAAAAGCTTCGGGTGAACTATCAGGAGGCTCCACTACTGACTCCAGAGGAGCAAGGGTCTGTCCCTTGACCCTCGAGTTCATGGGCACACAGATGGGTACAAACACCTTAAGGTCTTTGAGGGTGGACCAGAAATCTCCTGAGCTGGGCTTTCCCATGTGTTCCTGGGAAACAAATTTCAGACTAAACTCTGCCTCAGTGGGCAAATGCAACAGAAATTGGCTCTGTCTTTGTAAGACTTACAATTCTTAATATAAAAATTGAAGAAGCCTTCTGATTGCACATCTTTGCAAATAACAGCCTACAACTGGGCAACCTGCTAGTGTCGAGCACTGAAAAACTAGGAATCGAAGTGTAATCTCTGGTCTCCTTATGATTCTAAAAATATATACTTTATTGTTTTCAATAATTGCACCTTTCATGGTACAATCATCCTATCAAAATCTGTTGTCAGTGTGACTGGGAAAAGCGCAAATAGAAATTTTATAAGGCAAGCAAGCAACTGAGTCTTTTGGGTTTATTGCTTCTGAAGAGGAAGAAAACTAAAGACAAAGTAAAACTTGAGCCCTGTAAAACATCCTGCAAGGTGCTACTAGTGATTTATTTATTAACAACAAAATTAATAACGATATATCAGTGCAGTCTGACAAGGCCATAGCACCTACAAAACCTTGCTGAGTGGTGTAGGGACTCCTCAGCATTTATGAAAAAACATGGTTGAAGGGAGTGTATGCAACATCTCATGTTAATTAAAGAGTTTCAGCTGGGAACCAGCTTATAAGAGACACATCCTGTAGGAAGCCTTCCCTCATACAAACCTTGCCAGCGGAGCAGGGACGGTTTCGTGTACGCCCACTGCATGCAAAAAGCGTTCAGAGCTGGGGTGCACTGACGGGACAGAAGGAAGGACAGGATTTCTTGGGTCACCAGCCTCTGGCCCAAGCTGTGCTGAAGATGCTGACTGTCCAGATGTGCTCTTCTGAGCAATGCTCTTGGGCTGATAAGTTTGCACATGCAAAGCAATGCTCCCCACCTGTGTCCCAGTTTCATTCTTCCCAAAAATCTACCTGTAAAAATGGGTTTACTGTGCTTCTGCGTGTAGTCTTCTGAGCTTTTCACCCTGCACAGGTTATTCTTGACAAACACAAAAAAAACCCCCGAAGAAATTGGCCTGAGGTGTGTAAGGGACAATTTTACTCGAAATGGTGTATTTTTGTAAACCCTACATTCTCAGAGTGTGGAAGAAGTGTTCACGCGTCGGTATATCGCTATTTGCACATGCAGGAAATGTACATTTGCACAGATTTCACTTGTTTACAAACGTGAGCGTGGTGGGGAATCCTTCCTCATGAAAGCGAAGAGGAGGCTGGCCATTCATTTCAATGCAGATAGGATTGCCACCAGTTGTGCCCAGGAACATCCCTAGGCAGGTCCTGCCGCAGGGGCCCTTTACCCTTAGTCTGTGGGGGGTTCCCGCTGCCTTTGGCGAGTGGGTGTTCGCAAGGCACAGCAGCTCAACGCCGAGCCAGACTCCTCGGGATAACACCCGCCAGTAAGTAACGCTTCGCTTTGCTCCTCTCTCTCTGCGTCTTATCCGTCACTTGGATCTGCTCAAACTGCTTTGCTAGCCAGATTTGTAGCCATTTGCACAAATGCTTTACATTAAGAAGTACTAAAGCCAACGTGTTTTTTTCTTCTGTTGCGCAGAATCCTAATGCACATCCACGGCCGACCTCCCAGGATTTAGCAGGGTTTTGGGATATGCTGCAGTTGTCCATAGAAAATATTAGTATGAAATTTGATGAACTTCATCAGTTAAAGGCCAATAATTGGAAACAGATGGATCCTCATGACAAGAAGGTAGAACACTGTAGATTTTGTATGCTTCATTTAAAACCCTGCACAAATACTGGACAGATTAAATAGGCCTCTGTGTTACAGCGTTGACGTTAAAAATGTGAAATGAAGCTCATATCAAATTAATTTCATTGTAATAACAATGTTTACATAATAATCATCTGGGATATTATCTGTAATATGTTTCAGGCATATTTTTAAACCAAATCTGTCTTTGTGAATCGGATAATGGGAATGTGGTACTTTGTTAAGCTTTACATTTAATCATATTAGACGATCAATTATTGGAAGGAACTGCCTTATATATTGATTCTTAAAACTGAATAAATCACATTTACGGTTCATATTATTGCATACAGCAAGAGTTCTAGGTTGTGTTACTGAAAAAACTAGGGAAGCACTGTAACCATCGCTGACTTTGGTAGCCAGATTACAAACAGCAATATCAAAAATATGCCTTCCAAAATGTTACATGAAAGAATTACATTTTTTTGTCCATTTGTTTGGGGTTTGGTTTATTTTTTTTTTGGGCTTTTTTTAAATGGATGATTTCACAAACACATTCACTTTGCTGGTACTGTTGTTCACCCGAGGTAACATAAAAATCATCTGGAGCTTTGGTCTTTTTTTTTTTTTTTTTTTTTTTTTTAAATTTATTTTTTTTTTTTTTTTTTTTTTTTGGTAAATGTAGTCTTCTTCTGTCACCATAAAAAACTACCACATCTCCAAGTGTGAGTCACATTTCACTTTACATTCTCATTTGGCACCATCGCCTTTTTTTTTTCCTCCTCACTATCCACCTCAAGACAAACGGCTCTCGGGTGAGCCAAAACACACAAATGTTTTAGAAAATCCTTAGAACACAGACCCATCCCTAGAGGAATCAATGGTCTAATGTCACGCTCCTAGAGGTATGTAATTTGGTGGCTGAATTTCCGCTGTGGCTGCTCTGATAGCAATGAACACAGCCAACAGGTAGGGTCGCCAGCAGGAGGGGGAGCATGACTTACAGGTACAGTGGCTCAGACAGGAGTCCTGGCTACCCCAACCTACGGTCAGCTGGCTGCCGATGACCAAAGTGGTGTTTTCTTTTGGACAAATAACCATAATAATATCAACCCCCGTTAATCTTGCAGCAGGAAGCTTGTACAGGCAGTGCTGGTAGCACTATTCCTCCTCCTCCAATCAAGACTAAATACTCATTCCTGACTTAGGAGTGCCATGTTCACACCATTTGTGCACACCTAGTGTGTTTTGTAGGGGAATGAATGGGAATGTGTTTTCCTAGCCCAAGGTACTGAAGGCAAGTCATTTTCTTATCTTCTTTTTTTTTTCCAGTATCTATCAGAAAAGGAAGTTAAAAATGCCAAACATGCATGCACAGAAATGCTGGTTTATGGTCTTTCATTAGCTTTTACAGTAAAGCGGGTAGGCTGAGTGTTTGCAATTGCAGCAGGAAGAAATGAGAGCTTTCCTTAAAAAAAATGTGCCTTTTCTTTGCTTCTGAAAAACATTTCAAAGAGTTTCCAACAAAAAGAAGACTATAACGGTTTAAAGGAAGTTAAGTAGTGCTGAAGAAAGGGACCTACAGTAGGAAGGTAAAGATTTTAAAGAATTATACTGTGTTCCTGTTTCAACAGCATTTGTCTATGATTTTAGATGAAACAGATCATCTCCTTTCTTAAAAAGGATTAAAAAAAAAAAAAAGGAAGAAAAAACTTACTGCGGAATTGATATTTGCCTTTGGCCTTTGCCACTGGGCCCTTTTTAAGCAGCATAGATTAATCCTTGGACGGAGAGAAAAAGCAAAGTATGAATAAGTGTAACTAAGCACCTTTATATTTTGAGCCATGGAAGCTGTTGTGAGCAGCATGAGAGAAAACGAAAGGGCAGAATGGGACCTTTGTAGTGTGATAAAATCCCTCCGCTCAGAGACCGTGTTCACAGTTGGAAGGGGATGTAACTTAAAAGACAATCTAATTAAGTTGACAAAGTCTTTGTGGACGCCTGAAATTCAGTTCTGAATACACTTTTCTTTTGCGGGAGAGATCCCTCTCTGAGGGGTTTCTTTGGTTGTTTTTTTTTTTCTTTTTTTGTGTGTGTATGTGTGTGTACATGCACCAGGATATACATAGAAGTCCTCCTTGTTGGTCACGTATCTGGAGCTAGCTGCCACCATGATGATTAATGCATGTTCTCTTAACGGTTTTTAAGTTTTTCCTACCAGATTTTCTATTTCTAGCTGAATGTAGCTTCATGCCTATTTAGCACGAGGCCAGAGTGTGTGAGCTTGCACAGCGAGACCCAGAGTGTGGGATTTTTTTGAGGAGACACTAAACTGCTACGAAATAGATTCATAAATATATGGTGTTTTTTTTAAAAAAAACTACTTATTCTGATGCACCAGCTGCAGACAGCTAGCTCCCACCTGCATTTGGGAACACCAAAGCCATGGCATCTCCGTGTTGCGGGAGCACCTAGCGCTGTGCACGGATAGAAGAGGGTGGCCCAGGAGCTGGGGCTCTCCAGAGTTCCTCTGCTGAGAGCAGCGTTCCCTCCCGGCTGCGCCGGTGGCGGGAGCTCGGTCTCTTTCCTAGTCCCTGGCACTAAGCAGGTAGCGGTGGGGGCCTCGGCCCCGGCAGCACTGTCCCCGAGGAGAAGTAGCACGGCGGCCGGCCCTCCCCTCCCCTTTGCCCTTGCCCTATGTTTATGAACCCTTGAGCACAAATGCCAGTTGACTGAAGACAGAAAGGCAGATAAGAGCTAACAAACCTTAGGTAAAATGTGTGTTCTAACTACTGACATATCCTAGTTTTTCCCGCCTTTCCCTGAGAAGCTGTATAATGCCATTAACCTTCTGCTTTGATCAGGAGAGAAGGGTCCCTCCTCCAGTGCCAAAGAAGCCATCGAAAGGTCAGGTGCCACTCATACGAGAACGCTCTCTGGAAAGCTCGCAGCGTCAAGAGGCCCGGAAACGGCTGATGGCTGCCAAGCGCGCTGCATCGGTCCGCCAGAACTCAGCTACCGAGAGCGCCGAAAGCATTGAGATATACATCCCCGAAGCCCAGACCAGGCTATGAAGGGATCCAACCGGGAGGACTCTCTCTGGCAAGACAAGCCTCATGTATAATCTGCCCCTCTAGGCTCCTGCTCAAGGTCACCACGAAGTATTTGTACCTCCTTCTCTCTCTCTCACTCTCTCTCCCCTCCTCTCCCCCTCCCCTCTCTCTGTACGCAGCTGCCCCGATGCTCCCAGTGAACTCCACTGCCGTGGCGTAGTTGTCGGTCCTCCGAGAGATGTCCTCTAATCACCCTTGCTTTCTGAAGGTTCGCCCATGTCACCACGATGCTTTGTCACATGTACTGATGCTGCCACTTCGCCTCATGTAAACGAGTACGATCCTTTTTTTCTTTTCTGTTCGAAACGAATAAACGCAGCGCTCAGACTTCCACACACACACCCGCGCACCTGTACAGTAGATGCTCCATTTAACTTACTCATGATCTTTAGTTGACCTAAAGCTAGTCTGTTACCCAGTGTACAGCAATATCAAACTGTAGGGGACTTTGGTATTTTCAGTCATGCAGGGTGATCCTTTTGGACTCTGCCGTCTTCCTCACAAAAGATGAAAGGAGCTATGACTCGGATTCCCTTCTTTTTATTACTGTTTTTTTTAAAGCAGATGGCGCACTTTATTCTAAACCTCCGAATCACATCTTCACCTGAATTAAGGAGTCACACAAGGGGAGGGAGCGGGGGTGGGAGCGGGGAGGGGGGGAAGAAAAAAAACCCCACAGCTCTGGCAGGTGAAAAAGTGGAAGTATATCCCGCAGGTGAGATGGCGAGGGATATAAAAGATCCTGTGGAAAGATACCTGCACACTCACAGCTGCACAAACTGCCTCATTTTTATTTCATCAATCACTACTTAAACATTTCAATCAGCAGAAGATTGTAAATTCGATCTTCCAGGGAAATAATCTATTTTGAAAGGCAATAAAAGAGTAAAAAGGAAGGAGATAAGAAGCAATGACAGTTGAAGAGATAATATAAAAGAATGATTTTCTTGTCCAAGTATTAAGAATTTTTAAAATTGTACTGTATTGTCAATTCCTCTTGTATTGTATTGTATGGATTATATTGGTTAAAAAAAAAAAAAAGAAAAAAAAGAAAAAAAGCTTGGTTTTGTTGATGTCTTAATCTCGGTGGGACCATCCAATCTCATACGTCCACGCAGCCACACACAGACACCTGTAGGTGAATTACTGTACATGGAGCCTCCGATGCTTTTCCAGGCCAGGCTTGCTTTGCTCTATCCACAGCTGGTTGTATGCTACAGTTCAGACTGCTTATCACCAAACCGTGCATATTTAGGAGTAAATTTCTAATTCAGCCTCCTCTTAATAGTATAAAGTACTCACTTGAACAAGAACAATAGACTATTTTTCGCAAGTTATGGGATCAATATGAACTTAATATTTTTCACGACAAGCCTTCCTACCCTGGCTTCTGCCATTGTTTTGCAATCACGAAAAATATGCATCCTAAGTAGCTCATTAATAGTGGGCGGAAATGGCAGATAATAGGGCTGGAGAGGAGCCTGAGAGGTCAGCTCCTGCGTGTCTGTCCTCTCCAGCCACCTCCGGCTGGAGCAGGACCTTGTCCTCCAGCTCCTCTGACGAGGAACGATGCCGACCACGCTGCTACTGGAATCTCTTGTGCCAACATTAGGAAAGCTACGTCAGGCATGTTGCTGAAAGCGAGTTGCGTGCGTGCGTGTGAGCATGTGTGAGTGCGCACACGCGTGCCTAGCTGGCACGCGCTGCTGCCAGCAGAACTAGCGTGAGCTGCTTTGGGTGACAGGGCTGCTTTGGGTGACAGGGCTGCTTTGGGTGACAGGGCTGGTGTGGGCAGAGGAGCGCTGTGCAGCGCTCAGCGCGCGTGCAGTCCTGCAGCGATGTCTTCCAGACTCTTCTGCTGCTCCCTACGTGCTCCTCACCCCACCTGCCAGGGCAGGGGTACGCGGGAGAGGGAGGCAGGCTGCTTTCTGCTCCCAGTGAGCACAGGCACAGGGACAGCCGCACCACGGAGGGGCACGGGTGGGAGGCCTTGCTGCACGCCAGTGCTGGCTGGCTGTGCCCGTGGCTGCCCAACCCGTGTGGACAGTCCAACCAGTGAAAAATCCCACTGCACACGTGGCGTAATTCTGCAGCTTGCACTTAAAAAAGCATTGAAAATCGTCATCGAAAAGTTAAGCTCTTGCTAAAACTATTCATCGAGACCATGCCAGACAGCTTCTTTTCCTATGACATCATAGCCAGGTGCTAATTTAATTTTATTCAAGAAAATAGGAGAGGTAATAGGTTCTGGCACCAAGTATTTTCATGAGAGCATACTAAAACCACTAGAGAATTTGCTACCTCTCAAAGCCATCGATATCTGAGCTATGTCTTTATAAACAGGGCACAAATATTTACTGCTGTGGTTTACAAGATAAGGGCTAATAATTTAATATATAAAAGACTTTTAACTAGAGTAATCAGAAATCCAGTGTAACTCTAGAGTGCTTGGTGTTATGGAAGCTTCAAAAGGTTTGACCCTCTAAGCGTTTGAATACCAGTGTATTTGCTAGTTTTGAAACACTGCGTTTGACTTTTAGCAGCAACAAAACATCACCGTGTTTGCAGTATGTAATAGTGCCAACTGCCACTTTTGAGCATATATAGTCATAGGAAGTATTAATTATTTGGAACTCATTTGTACTGAAGTATTCAAAGCAGTACCTAGGTGAGAGTCCACATTCACAACTGTGTCGCAGACTTACTTCGTTTTTGTGAACGTTTTATGAAAGATGAGTTAAGACTTTGGTTGACAAGTGGCTACAGAAATTTATACCCAGCAAGTCCCCCCCTAAAAAAGCAGAAAAGTGAAGACTACCTAGTCTTGTACATTACAAATTACTGTATTTGTATATCATAGAATATTTTTTGTATCTATTTTAAAATGAATTTATTCTTAGCGGAATGCGTGTTATTTCATTTGGCACTGGAGAGGTTATTATAATGTTTGCCTAGTTTTTTAGCAAAATATTAAAAATACAGCCAATACCAGAAAATATAAAATAAAATAATTCTGCCCCTAGAATGCCACTAGTTAACCACTTGACTCATTTACCAACACTAATGCTAGTGTATTTGCTCCATCATCTGTTTTAGTATAATTTGTAACTATTTGTTTTTAGTCTAAACTGCCCAGTGTATATTAAAAATGCCTATATTCTGTTTCACTTTGGGACTAAACTATTGCTTTTTTTTTTTCTTGGGGGAAATTTTAGAAAAGGTTGGTTTTGTCTCCTGCTTCAAAAGTTTAAAAAAAAAAAAAAAAGAGGTATTTATTATATTTTTTGCAGATGTTTCCATAAAATTCTCATAATCTTTTTGTAAAGAAAGATGAAGAAATGGATTAAAGATTTTTAATATTTGAAAAGGTAAATAGAAATAATTTATTTGTAATATATTTCAGTTTATTTATTGGTGTTCCCTTAATGCTTTGATGTGCACTAACACTTTAATTTAAACTGTATCTTTGTGAATTTATTGGGGTTTTTGGTTTTTTGTTTGTTTTTTTTTTTTTTTTTAAGGAAAATGGTCAAATGCATATTTTAAGTAGAATGTAAATCACTGGCCTACCTGCATTCCCAAATGTGATTTTAAAAATGTTTTTGATTTGAAACAAAAGACACAAATTCGAAAGCCTTTAGACAGAGGAGAGTGTTTTTATGGCTTAACGATTTGGGTTTCCATAGGATTATCTATCTGGTTTGTGTGTGGACAGGAAAATGTAAATAGATGAATGTTTCCCATAATGTAAAAAGAGCAAATTAATAAAATAATTAATGCACTGCTTGTAAGAGCTGTGGGTTTTCAATGCAAATTCGTTCTTCCAGAACTGCCAAGGCATTTCATTTGATGTGGTCAAGGATAAAAGCACGACAAGCAGAATGTTTCTCTTAAGCTCTCATTGCTTAAGACCGGCCCTGCAAAGTCTCATCCGAAGCATCCTGCTGAGCACCCTGGAAGCGTTCATCTGCACAGAGTTGCTCACAGGCATAAAAGTTGCCGTGATCAAGGCCTTGAGCCTTAGCAAAATCTTCAAAGGCGCTTCTGCACGGAGCCCAGCCAAACCCCACTGAAGATGCCAGGAGTTACGCTGGGGACTTCAAAAGAAGTGGCAAGAAGACCCCAGCCTGATTGGTTTTCCCCTCGCTGGTTCCCTTTCATTTTCTGCTTATGTCCCACGATGTCTGAATTTTGGGGGGCAAAAGAGATCCCTGGCAGGCATAGCTAACTTTCCCTTCACTGGAATCCTGCTTCCAGATGGGGTTTTTCCCACAGTGTGAAATAAAGACAGTCACCAAATCCCACAGAAACATGTCCTGGATGATGATGTTCATGGTTATACCAGTATTTAAACAGGTCCTGATTCACTTTGTAGTACCTGGTAGTTACATTGACAGTATGCCAGTGCTGCACCGTGTACTGTCTGCCCATGCTTAGACCCTCAGCACGGAAGGGCCAGAAAGATTTGTGCTACAGATCCATGGGCAGGGAAAACTCTGCTTAACACCAAGATGAAGGGATTTTTCTTCACATGCTGGAATTTATGTTCTCGTTAGTGACTGATAAATGGATGCACCAGGGATGGGGGTGGGGGGAAATGCTTTATTAATTAAAAACCTTTCTGAGGTGTTTTTGTTTTTTTTAAAAAAACCCTTTTTTAAAATGAGGATAGCTCAGAGGGAGTAAAATAGCAGGTGTGTTTCTCACTGTTCTCCAGCAGAATGATGAAGTCCAAGTCGTGGCTCAACCCCGCCTTTCATGCAGGTAAACTTTATCCCTATTTGTACTCAATGTTTCCTTCCAGATCAAATCAGAAGCCTTCCCCAGAAGCATATCTTGTTGCCAGTTTGTTTGCCAATGTCTGTTCTCTCCTGCAAGACATTGTTTTTGCATCACGCAATAGGCAAATAATTCACTTCAGCCGTCAGTTTGGAGCATGCTCGCCTATCAAATCTGATGACTTTGAGCTGACATTTTTGATAGCAATTAATGATAAAAATATTGGCCGCTCTGCTGCTACTGGTATTTGTTGTTGAGGTCATAGGTTTATACACGATTCGGAGTGCAGAGAGCAAGTGAATGTCTCTTTTCCCACCATGCATCACGTAACAGGGTTGGGTCAGCCCCACTAGCCGTGGTCCTGCACCGAGCAAACCTGAGACCAGCACTCAGCCGAAAGACACTCATCCCCTTTCCCTTTAGTCTGCTGCTATGCCGGTGACCTATAAAACACTGCTGTGCTGTCACAGTAAGCTCATTCACAACACCGTCCCTTCCCTGTGCTTTTGCACGCGGGGAGGTTTTTACAGCCCCTCTTCTGCACGGCTGCTTGGCCACCGTTGCGGCAGGAGAAGGTAGCTGCTCTCGCTTGATTCATCAGGATGTATTTGGATGCCAGCTGCAAAACATGATGTGACTGGCCCTTCCAGCCAGCAGCCAGGCTTTCCCACGCTTGGGTCCCATCGGCAGACAGCACCCTTCTCGGCAGTGCGTGTGATTACAGCCGGTCCTCTATTGCTCCGTGAGTCACATGCCCCACTCGCAGTGAGACAAAGGGGCGAGCGAAGGAACAGGGCTTCCTGGTAATTGTGTTTTTCATGGTTCTCTTCACTGATCCAGTAACAACATAATCACTGAAATTAGAGTCAGAAAAGCTCTGCTGGGGCATTGTGCTAACACTCTGCCAGCTCCAGATTGCGATCTACTGAGCTGTGGCAGGTAAGTCATCACCTCCCCAGCTCCGCTCCACCCAGAGGGAAAAAAAACCACACACGAAAGGAGGAGGAAAAAAAAGAGCTGCATTAAAAAACAAGCTGAGCTGTGACACTGCTACCGCCTATTATGGGCTACTCCTGGTGCAGAGGCCTTCATCGTGTTGACTTAACTATCTCTATGACAGGGTGCCGAGCTTTTCCTCATTTTCAGCCAAGCAGAATGGAAAAAAAATATGGATTTTGCCACCTCTGTTCAAAGAGGGGGAAATACTGAGGTGTCGCAGAGCCTCTGGAGAAGGCAATCACTGCATGGCCCCTGAGCCACACCAACAGTGACACTGCCATATTTCAAAGCTGTCAAAGGTTTTGGGAGAGGGACGGGCCTTGCCTTGAGTTAAAGAAAAGCAGTAGGACGGAGTGTGACGGATGTTTTATGGGTATCAAGTATCTCACCAAGGTAAGATAAGTCACTGTGTAAACAACCCTATGCTGAGGCAAACACCTTAGTTTGGAGATGGTAACTAGGGAGCTGAGATGTTGAATAACAAAAGGTAACCCATTCCGATGGAACCAGCCTATTTCCCCAGTGGGAATGTCCAACCTATCACTCATCCCTGGCTTCAAACTAGAGAATTACCAAAGTCATGTCCTTAAAATACTATATCTTACTTTTTCCTGTTGTACTGACTACGGGTGCTCACAATGGCAGTCTGGAATGGCTTCGTGAGTGTGTGTTCAGGACTGTGATCATCCCTGATTTTTCTGTAGCACTGAAAAGTTACTGCATTGCATGAGTTGGGCTATATTATTTGTTATCTTACAGCACGTTCTTTTTTCTATTTTTTTTAAATAAGTGGTTGTAATAATAACTCATTGTGCTCCAGTCCTTTTGTCAGTCTTCAGAAGAAACCTGGAAAAAAAAAATACTGAAACTTCTTCATTTTGTAGACTGTTCTGGTAAATCTTGGCTAAGCTAGGCCTAAGGGGAAGGAAATTGAGATAACTGATGCACTTAAGCATGTGTCATTCCTCATCTCCAGTCAATAATTGACAACAAAAGGGGGGAAAAAATCATACGCGTCAGACAGCTCACAGATGATGCACTAAAACTGAGATGGCATTTTGCTATGCTGTGGGACAATCACACCTGTAGCAACAGCTGAAGGGGGAAATCCCTTCCCACCTTGGAGCAAGGTTTCAGCAAACAGTTTTTAAATATGTGACATCCCTTCCCAGTGCATCAGTGCCACCGTGACCACAATTCTACCATTGCCACAAACCCCAGAGGTAGCATCAGCCCCAGGGCCACATCATGGTGCCA
Source organism: Mohoua ochrocephala (assembly GCA_013398855.1). Lineage (NCBI taxonomy): Eukaryota > Metazoa > Chordata > Aves > Passeriformes > Acanthizidae > Mohoua > Mohoua ochrocephala. The sequence goes on from VZTA01000966.1 coordinate 95,901, forward strand.
GCTGAGGGCAGGGAGATCCAAGTCCCTGGGCAACAGCAGGCCTTGCACAGGGCAGGGCATTGCTATTGAAACAGCGGCAACTCCAGGGGAATGTGGTGTGGATTAAACACAACCCAAAAGTAACCCAGGTCAGACGGCTGCTGCTTCCATGAAGTAAGCTGTCATAGTGGGAAAGAAGAGTTTGAAAGGGTGACTTCTCTTTTCATCTCACTATCTACTGTTTTAATCCAGCATAAGAACCAGGCTTTGAATTTTAGCGAAGTTACACAATTGCATTTGCAGTGTTGGGAAAGAAACCAGACTTCATCCCAGACTAATTGCCAGCTATAAAATTTAGTAGAGGCACACATAAAGACAAACCTGTAGCAACTTCAATGGAAACATGTCCATGTGTCAGTCTTCAAGTGAATCCAGAAGAGCTTTGCCTAAAAACACATGAATTTTAAGTCGTGATCCTCTGCAAGAGGATCCTGTGATCTTGCTCACTGCCCTGATTCACCACACAGTAAATACTGCTGTTATTTAAAAAATGTAAAAACCGGTGACTTACGTCGAAGAGGCTGTATGACTACACATAACAGAAAAACATCTTTGACAAGCAGATGGCGTGTATCGACCTGAAAGGCTCCATGAAGTACTCCTTTGTATTAATAACCTAATGCTTCAACTGACAAGAGGTTTCCTTTTGTTTACATCTTTCCTGGCAATAGCATCGTGACAACTGCAGCCTGTCTGCAAGAATGTATACGGACCTGGGAACCCAGCCATCCATTAGCAAACTGCAGTGTACTCCACGTGTTTCTCACCCTTTGCTTAACAACCTTGTGCTTGTAAAAAAAGCTGCTTGTGTGCTGCACTGCATTTGTTGTGATGATTCACGTCTATCGGCTTCTGCCAGGCAATGCTGGGATTTCAGGTAGGAAGCAGCCCACCTCCTGTACTTTCTCTCTGAGATAAAAATTTCTTTAGTGGAAGGTGGGAAATAAAATCAGGAAACCAAGCCAAAGCAAAGAAAACCTGTTGAAGCATGCAGAGTTTGTCATTAAAGTATAATCCAAACAGATTTTGTTTGTCAACAGTTGCATAAGCCAAAATAACGATTCTGAAATTATTTTTGACTGGATCTGTTTTCATATCAAGTAGCACGTGTGAGCTTAACGCTAATGGTTCGAGGCCTTCCCGAGTGTCAAGTGGTGTGGTTGCAGGTGCTGTCACAACATCCCTGCCACGTGCATCAGCAGTAGATGCCACTGCCAGGGGCTGTCAGCTGCAGCGCTGGTGGCCAAGAGGCCTCCCTTGTGGCACACCCCTCACTCACACGGAACGAGGGCATTGTGCTCCAGGAGCCACGTGTTTGCTGCTTCACCTCACACTGATGCCAGGACAGAAATCCCACCAGAGCAGGTTGAATGGATCTCCTTAAACACCAAAATTATACTCAAACACCAATCATTACACTTGCCTAGGATGGAGGCTTATCTTTGAACTCGCACAGCTTTTGCTAATTTGTTTTTACACCTGAGCTCTCTCTCCGTCTCTCTGATTTTTCAATAGACAACATGAAACTCTGCTCTAGCACCTCGGGAGCCAGTGTATTACATTTGCTCTGGACTTCCAACATTGTAACTGGGAGCAGAAGCTGGATCTGTTTTTTTCTTCCTCTCTTAAAAGGTCAGGGAAACATGAAACCGCAAAAGGCTAATTCTTCTCTGTGTCACATTTCTGTGAGCCCACAGGGCAACATAGCATTGGTCTTTTTAATGCTTTTTTTCCCCCCTCTGACTTTTCAATCCACAGTTCTTGGCACAGCTGGTGACAGCTCACACAGTAACACACTTACTCTCGCATCATTCCTTCTAAGTTGCTTCTGATGAATACTGGGCACGCCAGAAAGGGTCCCAGCCCCTGCAGCGCACGCGTGATAAGCAGGGGGAAGAGCTGGGGGTCATATCACAAGGCTTGGCCTCATCACAGGTTTTCTGTTTCTGGTGCTGCACAATCCACAGCATTCGGCACACACACACATACACTTGGTTATCGTTAAACTGTAAATATTGCAAGAAGGTATTCGGCATGATTTAATATTCCTATTAGTGCCTCCAAAGGCCCAGCCAGAGAAGCTGCACTGTGCTGGGCTGAGCACGGTGTAAATATTGATGGTTTCTGTCTGGCAGTGTTTACAATCCAAGCAGGAGCCCTGCACCAGAGCTCTCTGCTACAGTTTTGTTATTTGTCTTCGGAAATGATTTGTCTGATTTAAAGCATCATAAATGAGCATGTCCTTTCTTTTGCCACTACTACTAGAGCAATTTACTTTACTTTGCTGTGAAGGCAAAGTTCGAGACCTAAATATTTTATCGTCCTGATCAAGAATTAGTCTTTTGATATAAACCCAGAATCCAATACCTTTTCTGCAGCTGTAATATGCTACAATAAAATATGATCTCACAGTTCCCAAACCCTTGCCAGGTAACAATGATTCAGCACGAGCAGGGCGAAGCATCACTTTGCTCCCCTGAACAGGGACACGCTCTCAGGTAAACTCGCTCTAAGACCTGATAATAGAAGAGGCTGCTCCCACAGCCACCACACTGACAAGACACAGATATGTGGCAGTGGTTGTGGAGAAACCCACACCAGGAACCAGGTAAGTTAACATTACACATGTATATAGCAGGAACAGACACTACAGGAACGGCTTTTGGCCCAAGGCCAAGTGCCTTGCTGAGGGTGCTGGTGTTTGGAAATGAAATGACAAGTTTCTACAGCTGCAAGCGTCAGCACTGACACACAGCTTGCTGCACCCTTCTTCCAGCTGAGGATAAAACCTCTGCAAGGGAGTTGGGAGCTGTGCTATGCCTCAGAATACGGCTGGGCGCCGCTGCCATCCATCATGCAAGCATAACTTCTTCAGAGTTCAGACGCAAAGTTGCAAAAGACTTGTTATTCCTCAGGGTGTTCTGAAGATTTATATACCGTCATCTACCTGGGCAGTGGGAGATGTTTACCTGTCTCCTGTGTCAGCTGAGCTCAGGGAGCAGTAACATGATTACAACACTTGAATGCTCAGAAATGCTTTCTGGCTCCTCAGATCTCCTCATCTGATCTCCAGGACACCTTACCACTGTTAAAAAGAAAACACCACCAAAGCACCACCCAGCTCCAAACCCTCTGAGGTGTGGGCCCAGAAGCAGCTCTAGCACTCTCCTTTTCCCCTGCTATTGCAGCCTGCAATTTCATAAATTATATTTGTCCTTCCCACAAAGCCTTACCTCCCTTGGGGTCAGGGGGAGGCTTAGAGTCGGGGGTTTTGCCTGAGGCAGGTTATACCTGCAGACAGGAGAGCGGGCATGGAAGGACACAGCCTCACACCACCACCACCACCACCGCAGCGCTCATCAGAGCACTCCAGCCAGAGCCGGAGGCTGATTGAAGCGCTCGGCCTCTCCCTGCTGCCCGCACGGGGAAGCTCGTACCTTGTCACTGCTGCCCCACGGCCGCACTGCACGCCCAGCGCCCCGGGGCCGCCGCCAGCGCTTCCGTCCGCGCTGTGCAAACAGCGCTGCGCCCTTTCTCCACACGGAGGGTAACAGTGCCGCCCTCATTTCCCGCTCCCGGGAGCGACGCTGTGGTCACCGGGCGGCAACTACAGACGGTGGCCCAAGGTCTGGTTAATGTTTCAGCGCTTTGAGCCCATCACAGGTTGCACTTTGAGCCGTACGCAGCACGTTATTGGCGGTCCTGGTGTTTAAAGGGCTTTTTTTTCCGCCGACCGGTTGGGTGCCTGCTCCTTTTTTAAGAGGAGTCTGACACCAGAAATCTCATGTCTTGTCAAAGCACCTGATGGCCCACACTGGTGAAAAAACAATAAGCCTTCTGTCATCAGCATAACCTTGATTTCCACCGACTTCGGGGGTTTTTGCACGTGAGAAGAGGCTGCGGCATCACCAAATGCCCTGTTAACAGCCAGCGGGGCAAAGTTCTTGTTTCCTTTGTAATGAAAAAGTTCAGGGCCGGATTTTGATTATCACAAGGAGTAGTAAAGTACATAGAGCAGAGATCGCGCATTGGGTAAGAATTATCACTGAGGTGAAAAAACCAAACAGAAACAGCAAAACAAACTCCTGCCCAGCTGATGCAGCACTGCCCCACATTCTGGTGCGCGCAGCCCCCGTACCTGTGCGGCATGGAAAAGGCTGGGCTGTGCTCAGGATGCGGCACAGCCTTCCCCGGCACCGCACAGCACCGCGGCACGGCTGCCAGGGGAGCCCTGCCAGGGCAGCTGGGCAATGGTGGGCTCACCCTGCCCTTTTGATGAGTAAAGTAAAAAAGTAAATTGGGTGAAGTACCAAAGTCCAGTGTCGTGCCACTTAGTTTACATACCAAAAGAAAAAAAAAAAAAAACAAACACAAAGAGAAAGAACAGAGAAGGTATCAAAGGACCTCTACTTTTATTTTTTATCAGGATCTGTTACCCTGAGCCATGGTTAGGATGTCAAGCACTCTTGTTTTGAACGTGGTGTCGAGGATGGATGTACTCCCACACTACACCCAACCTGCCTCTTTACAAGGGTTTGAGTATTCTTTTGCAAGTCTGGGAAAGAGGAAAATTCACATTTTACACAAAATTCAAGTCCTGCCTGACAGCTCCCCATCTGCTGGCCGTGTCCCTGCTGTGTTGTTGCTGTTGTCTGTCCTGCCTTGGTTGGGCTCTGGTGGCAGGCTTAGCTCCCCTCAAGGTTCCCAAAGAAACTGTTTTGTGTCTCACCATCCCATTGACCCACCCACGCAAATATCCCCAGCCGGCAAAAGTCGTGGGGATTTAGAGGCGAAACACGAACGCTGCACTCGCAGTGGTGGTTTGGAGAAAAATGCAGACGGAGGAAGGACCGAGCTTGCAGACTGTGCCTGTAAATGCCACCAGCGCACACAGGGGGAGATCTGGAAAAAGCTCGCCGCTCCAGACTTGCACAACTGGACGGTGAGCAGAGAGGGGTAGGAGCCGTGGGAACTGGCAGCGGGGTGACACAGGAGAGTGCGGGCACTGCCAAACTATTCAGCTGCGATCCAGAGACTGACAGTTGCGGCAAGAGCNGCAAAACATTCCCTCTCCTACGGATTTGCATAACCCTGTGTACATTTCCTGCAGTCCTTGGGCAACGAATAGAGTTGTGGTTCAACAATTTACAGGATCAAAGGCAGATTATGATCCTATCGCTGGAACAGTTAAGTTTTTACATGTGGGCTTTTTAGATATCATTTCTCAAAGATCAAACTCTAGTGTATCCCAGGGAAGTAAATTTAGGCAAACCACAGAGATGAGGAGCAGGCAGGATCACTTGGGTTTTTTTCTTATGTATAATCAAAAGGTTTTATTAGGGCTTTCTAAAAACCCATAGTTCTCATTCTGTACCCAGCCAGTGCTGACTGGCCGCAGTTTCAGATCCCCAAGGTGGATCTCCTGGGCTGCCTTACAGCAGGGGATTTCCTAGGGCAGGAAGCCCGTCCTGCAGGGAGGGAGGCTCAGCCAGCCCTTCCTTCAGTGGCAGACAGGGCTGAGGGTTTTACAAGAGCCTTGCGTGCGATTTCCCTGCTCTGTGTCCAGGCCCCTGGCAGCTGGAGAGGAAGCAGCATGTAATGAGCCCCAGGTGGAGGCAGCAGCTTCAGCTCTGCGATGGCAGCTCCCCACAGCCTAAAACAAGGGAGCCACCGGCACCGGGAAGGCATCTGGGGCAGCCCACTTCAGCCTAGGTTGGACAGGAAATGCAGATGAGGGCTGGGGTAAGGCAAGGACTAAAGGCAAATCTGCGAGGAAGTAGAGGATCTGAAGTCAAAACTCCCCCTGAGCTCAACAAGGCTCACGGAGAGGCTGGGTCATGCCACCGATGAGTCACTTCTGCCAGATGGGGAGAGTCTGGCCAGCACAGGCATCAGCTGGTTCACGCAGCCCTCCTTGCTCTTCTGACCCCGTGGAAGGAAACCTGAGCTTCTGCATCACTGCATTTCAAAAGGAAAGGAAATTAAATTTTTCACAGCGGAAATACCTGTTGCTTATCAGTGTAAATAGGAGAGAAACTGACGCAGCCCCCCACACCTCCTTCCATGCCTTCTGCCTATTTAAACTCACACTGCCGCACCAGAGGAAGCTCAGAGAGTGGTGCTGGCTGTTGGCACAATACCCAGCCGGGCTCCACATGCTGCCCTCCCCAAGACGACCAGCAGCACCCCGTGATCACAGAGCACATGTAGGTGAAGGAGAAAGGTGCTGCAGGACCGAGTGCGAACTCTCCCCTGAGGAGACCTGTATGTCTGCATTCCCACCACCTCCTCCCAGGGTCCAAAGAGATGGTAAGGGATGTCACTGTCCCTTCAGAGGGTGACTGGGACATTCCCCTCTGCCCCAGGTGTCATGGACGCTGTAGCAGGGGTCAAGGTAGGTTTGGTAGGGGAAGGGAGGTGGAGGGACTGATTGCTTTACAGCAGACAGTACGTGCTTTGCAGATGCAAATCTATACACTAAACCGAGATATTTACAGGAGGTGTTTTCCGTGTATCACCAGCTAAGGAAGAAAGACTTTTAAGGAGGCCTTTGGAGAAAGCTGGCAGCACATCACTGGAAATACCTTGGCTGAATGCAAGCCAGCTGAATTTAACATGAAGAATGAGTTACAGAAGCAACTGCCTGAGCAGTGTTTAATACGATAACCTAAAGTAACCTTGTAGTTCAGGCTGGCAGAGGAATGTCTGCTTCACACCTCACCAGGAGAAGGCCCATGGCAGCAGAGCCAGGACTCTGAAAGCATGCTGAAACCAGCAACGCCACCCGCTCAAAACAAAAAACAATCCCTCCATTTTTCAAAATGCCCAATGGATTTTATTATTAATTGCTTCTCTCTTTGGCTTACCCCTGTCACAACACAGAAAGCAGAAGTTAGAAAAAAGCTGAGCTATCTACCCGGGGAAAATGTGCTTTCTCTCATGAACAGAAGCTGATCTGTTTGCATCAGAGTAAGATCTGCTGTTGTGGTTCGTGTAGTGGAGTAGCAGAGATCAGATGCCTTTCAAAACAGTACAGAACTAGTGAAAATATCTCTAACCTAGTTAAATGGACTATGCATGATATTGTGTAAGCACTCTCAAGTCAAACAGGGAGAGAAATGATAGAGGGAGAGTTCAAACAAGGAATGAGACTAGAAGTACAAAAGAAAACAAAATAAAACATTGGACACAAGGTCAAGCAATCAGAACATTGCAGGCTAGAAAAGGAAGTGAAATTACAGGCTCTGGCAGAACAGCTGAATGCTTACTCAGGAAAATTACAAAACTGATGTGATCCTTACCATCAGTTATGTATCTGCTATCCAGAACAATTTCCAAGACAAGCTATATAAATTCATAAAAGCAAATGGGGGGGAATATCACATTCTTCTCACATTGGTCAAGTGATTTTGTTTATTTTTTTTGTATAAATACCAGGACCAATACATGTATGGTATCCTTTCTAGTATGTATATAGGGTATAGATATAAAAATATAAAATAATATAGATATAAAATATAAAATCTATAAGCTGATGGCAAATTATGATCAAGAGTGTCTTCTCCATCAACAGCTTCTACAGGAGAGGCTTCTAAAGGCTGAAAGTCCCCAGCTAAGCACTAAAATCTTTTTTGCCCATCAACAAAAAAACCAGTTTTGCTCCTGCAAAAGAGCTAGAACACCAGAGGAAAAGTTGAGATAGGGAAGACTATCCATTAACCAAAGAAACCAAATGGTTTATCCCTAATGGAAGCCACTCAGGCCCTAAATGGTTTTGGGGAGGAAGCAGAAGCAAGTATGGAGTGTGTGACACACGATTTCCCACAGAGGTATCAGGCTGCAGGGACTTCAGAGACAGGATCAAACATTCTCTGTACGCTTATTTGAATACCATACTGGTAAAACTACAGGCCTCACGGTTGGGAATTATTTCTGTACTACTCCATATGAAAATGAATATTCCCAAAAAGAAGGCGAGTCCTGCCAACTCGTGAAATGTCACTGATGGAGGAACTCCAGGGCATTATTTCCCCAGCAGTGTGGCAACGCTGCAGAGATGGAAAGACTCAGAGAAGCCACGCAAACATAGATACACCTACTGCGAAACCCACAGCTCCGGGACTGACCCGCTCTTGCTGCAGCCAGGTCAATCCTCTCCATCGTCAGCTAAATGATGTGATGAAAGGCTCATAACAAAAACCCCATGCAGGGTTTATATATGCCCAGACAAGGGTTCTTCACTCCAAGAGGGTCATGTTGTTACACACCTAGAGATAGGGCTTGGTGCCCAGGGCAGGCTGCAATTAGAGAAAGCAGCCACAGCCCTGGTCTGTGGTCCCAGAGAAGCTGTCCAAGAATAAACAGGGTTAGATGGTTGTCAGCTGCACTCATTCAACTCACAATCTGCCACCTGTGCTCCCCCTCCTCCCCCCAGTTAAGTCACTAATTCAAAGCACTGCTACCTCTGTGCGTTTTTACAGGTTTATTACACGTTGTGTAAGCAGCTGAAAGATCAACACCTTATTTGTCAGTAGAAATACAGGGAATTTGGCAGAAACCCTGCTATCCAGTGGAACACGGATTAGCTGGGAGGCAGATGCGACTTGTTCATGGCTGCATCAGCTTCAGGGACTGTGATTCATGTTGCACAATGAAGGAGCACTGCAGCGCTACAAAGAGCTGTGAAGTCGACCTGTTGGAGAAAGCTGCCCTGTTCTGCAAATCTGCAGGACTTGAGATTCCTGCCAGTTGTGGTCCCAGACCTGACGCCTCAGCTTCAGAAAGAAAAAGGAGTGTAAAGGCAAATAAAGCCAGTTTCAAAGGGAAAGGTGAGCAAAATGGCTTTGAGCTGTCAGCAGGATTGCATGCAAAATGTAATGGAGAAAGCAGCCCGAGTTTTTACTTTGCAGCGTAACTAGCACGGGTTTATGTGATTTTCTGTGTGTGCAGAACTCCAGGCACTCGTTGTCGTGACAGGGACTGGAAGAGACGCTGAACCGCATACAGCACACATGGGTACAATTATCATGTCTGGAACAGCAACAGCTCTAAGTGACATTTTGCTAGAGTGAGTGGTTAATCTAATCTCTTCTCCTGCAGTCTGAACACTGGAACTCAAGGGAGAAGAGCCCGCTGAACCAGCGAAACAGGATAGAGACGTAACAACGCCGGCAGTTGGTGAACAGGAGACTTAAAACAAGTAATGTCCTGAAAAGTGAACACGAGCTGTATTTGTGCCAGTAATCCCTACTGGGAAAAAGCCAGGCGGGAAGTTGACAATTGCAAGATGCCAAGTAGAGAAAGGAAAAAAAAAAAAAACAACCCCAGTAAATGAGTTTTAAAGAGAACTACAAAGTACTCCAAGGGTTCTTAAGAAAACCTGCATGAGTGCTGCAAGAAAAATGGCAAATGAAAAGAGACTTTGACAGGCAGGACACAGTTAACTGTGAGTGGCCTAAATACCATAGGTGTAAAAGTGACACTAAACAGGGTCACGGTGCACCTGGACTCTCAGCTGCACTGCACCTTCTGTGGGCTGGGCTGCCCGCTGCAGCCTTACCTCATCTCCAAGGGGAAAACTGATTATTCCCTACCACACACACTCTCCCTCCCTGGCTGCTGCTTACTTTCTCCTGCTTTTCCCCTTTTCCAGCGAAGCTGTCGCATGCCCCCCGCTCCGCCTGGGCAGCAGGATCCCACTGTTAGCAGAGCCAGCATGGCCCGGGAGGGCGCAGCCGTGCAAGTTAGCCCAGCTTCCAGCTCCCCTTGCCCCATTCCCTCCCCCATAGCACGGGGCCAGCTGTTGCAGCTCCAACGGTTTACAGCCATGTACGCTGACCTCATGGCACAGGCTGGGGGACATGTGGGATACCAGGAGCCCCCCCACCACAGCAGGCAGCGGGACACCACCCCCTCGATGCACGCAGGCAGCGACGCCAGGCTCGAGATTCCCTCCCTATTGTAATTATTTTTTGCTTTGCGCAGAGATTTATCACATGCAGCTGCCACAACTTGTTTACAAGACACAAAAGCCATGAAAACAAGGTTGACGAAGCCTGCGTGTGAGCTGTTTTCCCTGGCAGGAATTTTTCATACCTCTTAGCTCGCTGACGCCCTGGCTGGCCACACAGCCTCCAGCAACACACGGCAGTGCCTTCCCTTCAGCTTCAGAGTAGCCAAAGCGTGTGTTTGCACTCAGAGGTTGCGTTTCGACAAAACTGCTTCGCAATTAGTTCTATCACTGCTGTGAGAACAGCAAAACCACCCATGTTGTCTCATTGCTGCTTTTTTTTTTTCCATGGTAAAACAAGTTTCACAAATAACATTTTTTGTTTGCTCCACGAGGGATGTGTGGCCAGCACGTGAAGCCTTTGGGTTGTTACTAGGACTCCTGGTCAGTTCTGGATCCTAGCTCCACCCACTGCCCTACATCCACCTACCTTTGATAACTTTATCTAAAGTTACTTTGGGTTTATGCTCAGAAAGAATAGGTTTAGGTAAACTTCAGTAGCCTGCACCAAAACTATCAGCGCTCGATTACAGGAAAGCAGAAACTCCCTTTTGATACATTTTAGTGGGTACTCAATATGAGTCATTTTCTTCCAAGTTAAATAACACCTCAGGGTAGGGAAAAGCTTTTACACGGTGTGATGTCAGGTGCTACCCAGCCACAGGCGTTTGACTTATGACTACAGCCAAACTTCTAGTGGAACCTTAACACAAGCAATAATTTAAGAAGTATATAACTGGCCTCAAGCACAAGTGGTCACCAGTGGAGTTCCCAGGGTAAGTCGGTCAGCAAAATGGAAATGCAGCGCTCATCACGCAGGCAGGACTTTGGTGGTCACTTGCACTAACGCCACTTTGTGTGGCATAGTGGTAAATGAAAACAGCAGAGAGACCACAGGCTTTTACTTTCAATGAAAACTGTTAACCTGAATAACAACAGCTTTCTTCCTATTTTCATTTTCAGTACTGCAGCTGCTATAGTGAAATTACAGAACTGATCAGCCCAACCAGCAAAGTGTTTTCTTTCTAAACTTGCTGACATTTTTTATTTTAAAAGGGCAAAGTAATGAAGAGTAAAGATGAAAATGCCCTTTAATGATCTGAGTGCCCCACTTTTTCTTTACCCCAGAGCACACCAGCAAACTGCTTTGAAAAAAGGAAACAAAAGTGGAAAACATCGAGCAATTCTAATTAAAACAATGTAAACATATTTGTGAGGCTGTTTTTCTTTCATCAGTGCTTGAAGCATGGGTGTAAGGAGCATTGCAAGAAAGCTCCTCCCTGCAAGAACAGGAAAGGACAAGGCATCTTCCAAACCTTTATCAAAGATGACACTCCACTTTGGGTGCGGGGTAGCACCCCTTAAGATAAATCACCTATTCCACAAAACCATGTCTTATTAACCAACATTTCCCTCAACATGAACCTCAAAGTTACAAAAAAGTACACTTTCCATTTTACAATTAGTCATTAAAACACCCAACCAAACAATACATACAGAGGTATCCCAGGAAAAATAGCTCCGAAGTACCAAGTACAGTGTGTCCAGAGAGACACTACACAGGGCTCTTCTGCACTCACCTGCAATTCCTTGAAGACAGAGTACACAGCCACCTCTATGTTCGTCTCTATGTTATTTTCCAGCTTTATTTCCAAAGTATTTTCAAAAATAATTCTCTATTCATACAGTATAGAATATATAGAATATATATTAGGATGACTGTGTTACCAAAGCTGATGCAGTCATAAGTAAGTCAGTGTTCACTGTTTGCCATTTTGATTTTAAACATGAAACACGAAAGTTCAAGAAAGGCAGAAGTTCAGAAGAATTCCAAAGAGTACTCCAGAGAACAGACAGAGTATTTCTGACCCTAGAGAACTGTAAAGGCCACAGGAAAACAGAATGCATACACATAGAGGTCAGAATATTGCAGTCTCCTTTCTACTCATAATGGTATCTTTAAATTCACCAACCCTCCTGCTCCTCAAAGCCCTCCCCCAACCTCCCAAACAGACAACTGGTTTGTTTTTAAGGATTAGCCGGAACCAATTTTTTACCCTGGAGGTCTCTTATTTCACTGTTGTTGGAAGGATAAGGGTGGGCGACTGACATTCAAGTAAGTTGAAATGCGAGCTGCCAAGTCTTCACATTTTTCAGTAATAAGTCATTTTGATAGCAAAGTCCTTTTCTGAAAGGTAACTTAGATTCTGTTGGCAAAAACACACCCCAATACAACAGGGATCTCTTCTAAATCTTAGCCAACCACCTGTTTAAGTATCTCACAAAGACCTGGCTCCCAGAACTCAGATTTCAACGCAATACAGCCTACTTTATTTCAGTCTACTAGAATTACTGAGTAAAAGCCTTGTCACTGCTAGTCCAAGTAAGGGTAGAAGCCCCTGCCCTCCCCCATCAAAATTTGTCACCAGTCATGTCTAGGAGCTGCATCACAAAGATCTGCAAAGAACACTTGTCCCAGCCCCTCTTGTGGCCTCTTCCTTTTATCTTCAGACCTTCCTCACGGGCCATCACATTTCCCAGCCCTAAAATATTTCAAGGAGCCAAAAGCTGGAACTCTTAGAGGGGCCCAAGGCTTTCCTCTGAAATTTAGTCAAGAGTTGCCTGCATAGCTCCCTTTGGCCCCTTGAAAAAATGTCACCATAGCAGAACACCATCAGGTACTCGTGGCCCACTTTTCAGCATTCTTTTAAACATCTAGTTAACAACAACTGCTAGCACAGCTCTCTAAACCAAACAAAGCCAGTATGAGCTCAAAAATATTTCTCGCTTCAATTTATTTCGAGGGTAATTTGTGTTTTCTGCAAAGCTTGTGTTCAACAAAATACTCTGCATGCGTCACTTTTAAAGAAAATATTTTATTATATTATGGGAAAAAAGCATGATCATCCAAAGTTTGTATTGTTAAAAAAATTGAAAATTTAGACAGCGTGTCGGTATATTCCGTTCCACATGGGAATGATAAGAAGACTCTATATCATTACTAGATATTGCACAGTCTGAAAGAAACAAAACAAATCACATGATCTTGGGAAACATCTCACATTATGAAAAAATCTACAAAGAAAACATTAAAAAAAACCCCAACAAAACACACAATCCTTTCTTTCTACAGTAGCTTTAAGTTTATAATTCTTGGAATGACCGTATTCCACTGGAGACCATCTCAGTGACAGGAAGCTTCATTTCAGCAATCCCCTTGTGCAAATAAGATTAATAAAAAAAAAAATAATAATAATGCAGTGAAGTCTTTTGATATCGTGTGGGTGGCAATAACCACACAGCTGTTAGATCCCTGCCTGGTAAAACAAAACGGGGAAGGAGAAGGAAGGGGATTTAGGCCATAAGTTTCGCCTGCAACTCCATCTCTGCCGCCCTTTTGAGTGCAACATCCACCAGTAGCTGAAATCCACTAAAATCCTGGTTAAGGTCTGGTGGTGTTGGAGGAGGAGTGTTAAAGAGCCCGCTCTGCGTGTTTGCGCCAGGTCCCAGTTTAGACGCGTCCTCGTGGCAGGAGAGGGCGTTATCTGTGAAACCGCCGGCCGGGGGCTGCTGCAGGTCCGTGGTCTGGCCTACATCAGCTGGCTGGCAAAAGTGGAAAGGGGCATCTTTCAACGCAGTCACAGTCGTGTGGCAAATCACCGACGGCCGAGCCAAGACCGACCCCGGGGAAGCCGGCTTGGAAGAGGACACAGTCTTGCCGAGCGGCGTGGCAGCGGGAAGGAAGGCGGTCTCCTCCAGCAGGGGAATGTAGTTCTTTGTGCTGATGGCAGACTCCACCAGGCCGCCCTCGGGAAGCTTGGTCCCTCGCCGCGAGATAGTGAACTGATTTGGGTCTTTGCCATCCTTCCTCAGCATGTCAGGTAACAGCCTGCGGCGCGCATTGATAAACCAGTTGCAGACCTGGGAATATAATGACATCTTAATTTATACCTTCATTCATTCCCAACTATGTGCCACTAGAGCCAATGGTTAGATTAATGAACCCCTCCAAGCAGTTTCCTTCACTGCACAACAAAACAGAGACCCTACTGACAAGTTCTGACACGCCTGGCAAAGGCCCTTCCCTTGTCCCAGGGCTCCAGCACCGACTCCCTGCTCCTGTTACAGAAAGCCCCGGGACATCTGAAGTCCAAACCAGGGGTTTAGCTTTTAACCGTGTGCACACACATTAACCTATTGGCTATTGTTCCCTAGCTCAGGTTAATTAACAACAGGAAAACCTTTTCTCTCTGAAGGGAGCCACTCCTCCCACAAATAGTTACTGATTTTCCTTGTTCAACTGACTGTGTCGACAGACATAACATGAATTACCTCATTTAAGTTTGTCCTTGTTTAAATATCAACCAGTTTCCTGGGCGATACAGGATAGTTTATAGTTTAACGTATTTTTTCTGTTTACTACATAAAAGAAGTTTTCTTTATGATGTTGCACTAAAAAAAAAATTGTGTTTTATAGCCAATTATGAAATTTGCACTAATGAATTAATGTGGAAAAATAAAGCCCAGGAGTCAACAGGAGTGCTCTCTACTTAGCAGCTCCCAAAACCAAACCCTGGTTTACCCAAGTTCTCATGCAGCCACCATCCCACAACATGGGAAGCGGCATTGGTCAAAAGCTATTCCACCAAATATGACCAGAGAGGATGAGAATGGTGCAGCCAAGGGACCTCACAGATGCTAGCGGTATCCCAGGACGAGAATCCAAACTGATCACACGAAAGCCTCGCCATACCTGTACTAACACCCTCGAGTAGCTCTATCCCATACAGGTTGTTCCACTGATCTTAATGGCAGCGATCATACACATAATTCTATATGTGCATGTTCTACTGGAATGAGCCTCAAGTTGCCCTTTCCAGAAGTGAAGAGTTACATGTTAAGCTGCGCATCTATCACCACAAAGCCTCTGTTGACAAATAAATACCTTCTTCTCACAATAAATTACCTTGTACAGACATTTAATGTCTTTTGGGGCACGATTCCACAAAAAAATTAGCATGCACGCTCTGATTCGTGACTGTCTGTTCTCCCAGAAAAATGATTTTATTCCCAATAAACAAAGATCATCGTAACACACAATCAATCTCTCTCTCCTTACAAGTGCCATCAGCAAGAGAGTAGCAATAAAAAAAGGATATCTCACACGCAGTGTAAACATTTGTAACCGTGACTAGACCACAGGTGAATTAAAACAGAGAACGGCTCCTTTAAAAGGGAGAACTACTTGTTAAAATACCTGTAGTGTGGAAAGGTGTGTTTGTCGGGATAACAGCGCTTTCTCTTGCTCTGAGGGATAAGCATTGTATCGGTGCTCATAGAGCCAGTCCCGAAGAATCTGCACGGACTCCTTGGGCAGGTTGCCACGTCTCCGCCGCTTGCCTGAGCCAGCAGACGAGGAAAGATCCAGTGGGACATCCATGGTGTCATCATCCTCCGTTTCACTGCCTGATATTGCAACTACACCTACAAATGTAAGACAAGAACAATCAGCCTCCTAAATCCGGAAACTACCCGGCTCCAGCATGGTGTGGCACAGACATTTTATATCACATTCACTGTCTTTGCTGTTACAGCCTCTTACAGGGAGACTCGTCCTGCAGCGTTAACTTGTCATGCTGCAGCTTTCCTGTCAGCTGAACAAAAAGTAGCACCAATGATCCGCTCCTAAAGGAATTCTTCTCTGCAAACCTTCATTTTCTTGTTCCCCTGGCAACCTTTTATCTGCTGCACGTTATCAGATAGCTTCTATCTAATGAGAATATTGTCCAAGTTTGCTTGCTGTGGTATGCATCCAGCACTTTTTTTTCAAGGATAACTATCCAGTGGCTGGGCAAAAGGTCAATAAGCAAGAACTTAAAGCACCTAACTCAAGCAATAGGTTATTTAATTACTTCTTAACGTGCTGAATTCTTCCCTCCTGGGAGGGATAGGTTGTAGATTTTGAAATGAATAATTACATCTATTAAGAAAAATGAATGGGAGAAGGAAAGAAGAAAGGGAAGAATTGTGTTTGTCCCCACCCCTAAGGAGACTTTCACTTATGAAGGAAAAGAAAGTGCAGAAAGAGGGAAGAACCAGGTGCCTAAGAGTCTACCGGTTTATCAGGAAATGGACTCTCATTTAATTGCACTGTGTATCAAAGAACCATGATCATTTAAATGTACCAGTTTTTATCCTATTTTTTTCAACTTCACGGTTTTCATCTCCTATTTTTATCCACGGAAACGTGTGTTCTGTGCTATGCTTACTATAAGGGCTCCAAATTTACAAGTTAACTGCATACTTTTTCCCCTCCAACACAAAGGCAGGAACAGATTTCAAAATCTGATTATCCCCTCATATATGTACACCACACTACTCGTAACATGAAGCCGTGGTATGTAAATCAAACAAACGAGCAAGTACTCCACAGTTAGGAAGGCTACAATTCTACTCCTTTGGTAGGATACACAAGTCACTAGCTCTGTAAAACACAAAGAAAACCGTGCTTTAAGTACTCACCAGGAATTTTAGGAATCTTACAGGCTATATACAAGTCCAAATAAGATACTACCCACGTTCAGCTTGTACAAATTAATGCTCATTTCAAGTGAACTCACACTGGCTTTCAGAAGCAGCTTCAGAAACTATACTAGAAGGAAAACGAGCCCTTAATCTTTTTGTCTTTTGAACTTAGATTGGGGGGGGGGGGGGGGGGG
>VZTA01000966.1:120157-179284 GCA_013398855.1 Mohoua ochrocephala
GCCTTCCCGCCGCCTTCCCGCCGCGTCGCCCCCGGCTGAGTCCAGGGGGTGCGAGAGCTCGGTGCTGCCGCCCCGCGCGGTGGCAGCCCGGGAGGACGAGGCTCGCTCGGGGCCGGTGTTTTCACCCGAGCCGTGCCCCCGAGGGACTGGTGGCTCAGGGGCGGGGGTTGTGCACGCACGCCGCCGTATGGCTTTATTTTGGCTTTTACTGTTTTGTTTTTGTTGTAGAAAAGCCCTGCTTCCCAGCTGTGAGGGCTGGCTCTTCGAACGGCTTGTTCCGAGCGTCCGGGCAATGGTCATGCCAAAAAAGCAATTATGGGAATTTAACAAAAGACACGTCAAGGATTCGAAGAGATTTCCCTTTCTCCGTGCCGCCAGAGCCGCCTCACGCCTGCTCATTGTCCTTGGGACCGCCGGCAAATCTGTGGAGTCTGTGAAACTAGCTCTTCCCTTTCCTTATTTTTTTCCTATTTTTTTTCTCTTAGAAGTTTGGGTTGGTTTGTTGTTTGGGTTTTTTTGGTTTTCTTTCGTCTTTGGCAAAGGTCATTTTTATCAGGAGAAAAAAAAATAAAGTTTCATTTTCACACTGAGCTGAAGTTTTTTTTATTATTATTATTTTTTAAGATCTTTAGAAACAGCCTTTCTAGGAAAAGATCAATTTCGACTTTGTGCAGCAGCTCTTTAGCTAGTAGGAGTAGGCAGTGGAGCAGTGGATGTTCATTCCTAGCTCCCGTGGTATAAAATGCATGGAGAAGCATTGTTTTGAGACAAGTTACTCCATGGATGTGAGTATGAAGGGGTATACCCATAGCTGGGACCAATGGAAAAGACTGAAAATGTGTTCGTGCAGTTCACGTTGAGGTTGTTGCCTGGGGCCATATCTCAGGTTTGTCCACAAATTTTGGCTGCCTTTACCACTTGAAGACTCTTGATAACGTGTTCCAGGTGGTAGTGGGTTAAAGTTGGCAAAAAAGTGGTGCAGTGGAAGAAAACCCCCACAACTTTCTCTGCCAGTAAAGCCTCCACACACCTGAAACAAGGCTGTATTGAAAAGGAGGGCAGGTGTGATGTGTCTCAGCTCAAATCTAATGGATAGATCAACTTGGTTTTACAGCAAATAACCTGGTGGCCTGTAAGATGATCGTGTGTGTTAGTACTGGCTGCTGCTTGCAAGCAGAAGTAGAAAGCATGGAAGGCAATATGTAACTTTCTGCAGTTTTTATTTTCCCTTTGTGTGTTCGTGAGGCTGTGCTTTTAGAGTTACTTAATCTGCTGGAGCTGCATCAGCACTGTTAATTGTACCTCACGAACAGTTCAAACTGCTTCGCACTGAGCACCTTTGGCATCCGTGCAGCTCCTTGGGTAGGCAGTGGTGTACACGTGCATCGAGATACGTCTGTGCCAACAGGTTGGAACAGCTTGGTTTAGTCGCAGCAAGTTCAGCTCTGTCTGGACCCATCTGCACAGACATGCTGTAAGCGTTTGTAAAACTGGATTCCAAAAAGGGAGAGAAATTAAACTGGTGGGGCTGGGTTTTTAATTACTCCCTGATTGTCCAATGTCATGGGTTTATCAGTTGTCAGTGGCGGCGTGCACATGTTTCTGTCCTGTCACACTGCCACGTGTGATACCTTGCACAACTCACTGAACGTTTCTTACTTTGCCAGTGCTTTGCTTTGAGGTGCTGGGACTATGTTTGCCCAACTGCTGAAGTGTCTCCAAGGCAATGTTTTGGGCATAGAAACTATTGAAGGAAGTACTCTGGGAAATCAGGACCTAGGCAAATCAGGCTTGTGGACGTTTGTTATCTTGGTCTTTTTCTTCCAGTTTCCCATTTATAAACTAGATAACATTTTACCCCCCCCTTCCCCCCTCGAGGTTGTTATGAAAATAAATCCATGGACGCTCAGATGCTATTGAAATGTTTGTGATAAAATTTATTAAATTGTAGTCAGAACAGAATTAAGTAGCACGAAGTTAAGCAGGTCATGCCTATGTAAGAGTAAGAGTAAAGCCATGCAACAGGTGAATAAATCTGTGCATGGAAAAACAGGAATCACTGCTGTGGGCCACAGCTATTCTTCACCTTTTCTAATCCATGATGTTGACTAGATTCAATGGAGAGAGGAAAAGGAGAGGCCACAGAAGACAGAAGTGAGGCAATATTTTCCAAAAAATGTCCCATCCAAATATTTAATAGTTCCATACAAGCACTGGAGGAACAGTTTAATGGAACTTCAGTATTTTTTACTGACCTAGCTGTATAGTCTTTATACTGGTATAAAAGTTTAATATCTTCATAGGATTAAAACTCTGTAATGGCATTTGAGTGGCAGAGTAGCACACCGAGTTGTGAACTACATAAAAATGTATTTCTTCTCATTTTTTTCTTATCTATTTCATTTAATATCCTCTTCCGCTTTGAGACAAAAAACCCCACAAAAATTCCTGTTTTGGTGCCATTCATTATTTTATATACTTTCAGCATGACTGTCTTTTGACAGAGAATTTCTCACTCTTTTCCTGTGAGACTTACTCCCAGCTTTTGCTCATTGCCTTGGTCTTCTCCCAAGTGTATTTAATCCTACAATGTTTGGTTTTTCAGTAAAGGTGACTTATGCTGCTTTCATAAGTATTTCAAACAAGGTTATGCCTCCGATTAGAATATATGTGTATTTGATATTACTTACTCCCTGACCTATTTTTGTATGGAATCCAGCATGTTAGGCTTTATCTTTGGCTGCTGCTACGTACTGAGCATGGGGCTCTACCAGCTTTGGAGGCTGTATAGCTTGTTTGAAGTTTCTCTTCTGCATGGTTTCATGTTCATATCAGTGCTGAATCTTTTGTCATTGCATTGTTCACTCACGGAACAGAAGTCACACTGAACTTACTCACAAATCTCCCTTTCCCCAAATGCATTTTTTTATATCTGCAGACTCCATCGCTATTCTTTGCCTGTCCCCATTTCTCCCTCTCTCACTGGTCAGGGTTATTATATTCAAAAACACTGGACTAAGTAGAGGATGCAGAAGTACCCCGCTGTCAACCTTTTGTCATAATAAAAAAAAATTAGAATTTAATCGTACAGTTTTGATTCACTTCCTCCAACCAGATATTCATCCATGATACCTGTTCGCCTTTTTTCCCTAGCAGTATCTTAGTTTCTCCAGCAGCTCCTTGCATGGAACCCTGTCAAAAACCTTTTTGAAATCTGAATAAATTATGTCCACCAGCTGTGCTCTCACAATTAGAGCTCCCTTTGCCACCTTCGTGCAAGGGCAGAAAGGGTAAATCTAAGTCACGAAGACAATTCTAAGATTTCAGAATTTCTGCATAATAGACTCTGCAACCTGAACTCGCTTTTCACTTCTTTTCTGTGTGCATTCTTGTGGTTATCAAAGATCAAACAAGAGCAAAAACCTCAGGAATTCTTTACGTAGGATCATACTGATTCCTGACTGGAACAGCATCTTGTTTGCAAGCTTTTGGTTCTCAGCGAGGACTCTAGGATGGGCTCAAGGTAAGGGGTAGCACTTGGGATTCCTGACGAGGATCAGCTGCTGGAGGGATCTGTGCTTGTTTGTCACTGGGAGTTTCAGACATTTACTGGCAAAGAGGAGCAATGGCTGCTCTGGCAGGTCGTGGTGCTGTCTCTCTCTGGGGCCTCCTTCAGCCCTTCCCTGTGCCGGCCCTTTGCTCCCTCACCTGCACACGGTCCTCCCCTATGTCTGTGCTTAGTGCATAAGCATATGGAAATAGAATAATAATGTTACTGGAGAGACAACTTCGGTATATTCAGTGATGTTAGTTGTAAGGCAGTGCAGAAACTTCCTAAGTGGTGTGATCACTTCCACTCTGAGACTAAAATCTGTGTAGCTTCCTCTGGGGAGTGGTTTGTGAAACTTGTATTAAATGTAAATGCAGTTTTGTTTCCATAGTTTGAAGACAAACCCCTGTGTAAAATTGAAGATTAAAAAACAAAAAGTGAATTGTAAGTTTGATCTTGCTTGGAGTTAGAGTCTTCCCTTTCAGGTTTTAACTTAAAAGTACAGGAACAGACCTCATGTATTCCTTTCAGTGATGCAGAAATTATAATTTCTGTCTACCACAGGCACATCTCATACCTGCTTTGTCCTCTTGTCTGAGAAGGAGTGCTCTGGCTCTGTTTCCTTTTGTCATACACGAGTGAGTATAACAAGATCAGCATGACAAATGGCGTGATCGTTGACAGTCTCAGCTTAGCTCAAAAACTTGGGGCATGCAAGGAAACAGATCCCTCTTTCCTGAAATTCGAAACTGTGGATGCAGTTTGTGCAATCGGGTTTTTGCTTATCTGTAAGGAGTCAAGCAGGTAAATCAGGTATGGCTGACCAAAAAAGAAAAAAAAAATCTAGTTTTAAGGTTTTTTGTTTTGTTTTAATTGTGGGATGCCTAACTGGCTTTTAGCACAGACTGGTGGTGTGTGCTGAAGGAAGACAAGGCAGGAGGTTGACTGCAAGACACCCAAAACAAGAGTGACCTTGCTTAGCTGACTTAGTCTAGTATTTAGTTGGACAATCTCCCCTTAGGGCTGTGCGTCAGCAAACTATATATAACTGTACAAAAATCACTGTATAAAGCAACAAAAACAAAGCCTAAGGGTTATCTGCACTTGCTAGCTGATTTTTTTTTTCCAGGGTAGAATATTAATTTTGAACAAAAGAACTCTTTTAAAAGAATAACAGCTGTATCTGGGCACTTTTATTCTGTTTAGTGTAGTCTACTCTAGAGGAAATAACATTATGGCTAGCCAAATATTTGCTTGGTTGAGTCTACACTTAAAGTTTGTTTTGTTTTTTTAAGAATTGTATTTCAGGAACATTGTCTCTGAAGTTATTTCTGTCCTTACAAGACAGCGTTAAATTTGACTTCCAGAAGGACGAAAAAATGTAATCGTAGTGAATGAAATATACAGTGATTAGAAGAAGAATCAATGGTGTTCTTCTGGTAGAAGAATAAATGATATCACTAGTTTAGAAGAAAAACCTAACTTGGAATATTTGTTGTACCTGTGAACTAAGGAAGTAATGGTACCACGTCTTAATACTTTGGGAAATAGCAAGTTTTTGCTGAAGACACACTGTCACCATTTCCTGTCATTAGGGGAAAGGTTTATGTAGGAAATAAGAGTGCCTCCTGGCACTGCAGAATTTCCGTGCCTTTTTAGCAGAATGTAAATGTGGGTGTTATTTATGAGGCATAATAGTTCAGAAAAAATTGTTCAGATATATAACCTCATGTTCAACAAAGATTGAAAAGGATTCAGACTAATTTTAAAAAGTACGATTTTATGACAGGCCACTGTTAAATTGAATTTAAAATATATATACTGAATTTAAAAAAGCTTTCACGGCTGTCTGTACTGTGCCTGCTCTGAATATATTCTGGGAGCTTTGTTTTCAAAGTTGTCTGATTCGTTCACCTATAAGTTTTGCATCCACTTGATTGTTTTTGCTGCTGTTATTGTTTTGTTAATCTTCAGTGTTACACAGCTTAAAATTAATGCAACTTTAGAGTTGGAGATTGACTTTTTACAAGGGCTTGCAGTGATAGGACAAGGGGGAGTGGCTTTCAACTGAAAAAAAGAGCAAGTTCAGATTAGATATTAGGAAGGAGTTCTTCAGTATGCCTATGGTGAGACATGGAACAGGTTGCCCAGAGAAGCCGTGGATGCCCCATCCCTGGAAGTGTTAAATGCCAGGCTAAATGGGGCGTTGAGCAGTCTGACTCCGTGGAAGGTGTTCCTGTGCATGGCAGGGGGGTCGAAACTAGATGATATCTAAGGTCCCTTTCAACCCAAACCATTCTGTGATTTTAAGCGCAAATAGAATATTCCTGCAGAATTACGGACGTGTTAGAGAGATTCTGAGTGACCACTCAAATTTACAGCCCTGTGGGGCAGCTTCTTCAACTGAACATGTAAGTAAGCTGTTAATGTTATCATTTACTGAGCATTTCTGTACATTGAAAAGATTCAGTGCCCGCTCGAGAGGCTCAGCCTAAAGGAGCACGTTTGTAGAATTAGGGATTACTGCGTCTGTCTTGCGAGTGATAGCAGCGAGCTGATCTTTTCAGCTGGGTGAAAAGGGTGTTTGGTGACTAAAGGCAGGAGTTAAGCTTTCACTGCCAGAAGAAGTTGTGTAAGGTTTTTCAGGTGACAGGTACTGGGTGTTGGCTACCTTTCTGTGAAATCCTAGACACAGCCTGAGGCCTTGGTCTCCTTCAGGCAAATGCATGTTGTGATGATTTAGGACTGACTGCCTGCCTGCAGTTATGATTTAGGGCACCAGGGAAGATCACTAAACCTGCATGTGGCCCATACAAGAGTGAATATTACGAGGCAAGGAGAGAGAGAGAGAGACAGTCTAATGAAAGTAATTTCATCAAGGTTTTGTTGGTTTTTTGGAGTGGATCACATCAGTTGGATGGGGGCTTCTGCTCCCTCACCCTCAGTACTTTTTCTCCTAGGGAAAATGTCAGGTGTCGGTGCTTGATTTTAAAACCCCAAACATGAATGTTTGCAGAGAAAGGAGGTTTGGGCAGCGGAGAGAAATGGGAATGCGTACTGTTTTTTGGTGGTGCTGACATTTTGAATCTGCATAGAGCTTTCTGCTCTCTGTGTAAATTAACTAATAAGACACTAAAATCTACGTTTTTCCGCCTTCCATTGCAGTTAACTGGTGTAGTAAGAGCTACCGTCCTACTACCAGCAAATACTAGACTCTCTTATACTTACTTCCACCTCTGTACCCCTCATGAAGTGTAACAAGATGTGATCAGTCCAAGTAGGGTTATTTGCCTTCCGAGGAGCTGGAATTGAATCACCTGAATGCTAACAGTCTTATGACTTACCTGACTTGAGCTGTTGGGAGATAAACGTCACATGTGGACCTGTTTGATTAACTGGTTAATCCTGAAAAGCGTAACAAAAGGCCACAGCCGGTTCGAATGCCTTTCAGTCTTTCTGTTGTTTGCAACTTTGCAAGGTGCTAATTGTCTTACCTGTGGCATCTATTTCAGTCTCTTGCAAATGTGCCTGCAGCCACAAAATCTAGGAAAGCTGCACGTAGCTAGGTTCTGGCTAGCATTTGTATTCTTAAATTCATGCTAGTTTAAGACTGACTAACTCCCCCTTCGAAGACAGAACCTTTTAGCCTTAAATGTGAAACAAAAAAATGTTTAAAGTTTAAAAAACCCCTTACATGTTTTTGAGTTGTTGGCTGAAAGCTAAGTGATATTGTACCAATGGGTGTGTTCTCACTCATTTCACTAGCAAAAACTGCTGCCTGGTTCAGTACTAGATAAATCATGTATGCCTACAGCAAACTACAGTGGACACCAAGCACTGTATAGCTGTATACTGTCAAATTGTTAACCTATCTCTACCTAGTCATTGTTGTCACAACGTGCCTAAGTCATGCTGAAATGCAGAAGTGCCCGTCTGTGAGTGATTGTCCTGTGGGTAACAGGAGCCATGGGCCATGAGCAGAGCATTTTTTTAGTTTCTCGATTTAAACTGAAGTTTTTTTGTCTGATTCTTTAACGCAAACCACGTATTTGAGAGAGACAGAGATAAGGGTTATCGCTGTCACGTTATGTAAATGACAGTACTCTTTGCTTGGTAATTAATCTGGTGGTAGTGTCATCTGCCAAAATGTGATTTCTCAAATTGTTTGGTGTTCAGAAGTGGAAGGGCTTTACATTGAATAAAGATTAAAACTCTAACAGCTATTTTGCGTTCTGAATAAGAGCGTTGAATGACTTTGTTACTCAGTATTTTTTAAAATGCAGAAGTTTAAAGTTTGTTCTGTGCTCTAGAGATTAAATACTGGGAGAAAACTGCTGTTAAACTGAAAACTTTCCTATAGTGCTGTACTGTTTCTTGCTTTATTTCATAGTAACAGGGTTAATTTATATATAGTCTTGGTACGAAAACATGATAATTGATCCTGCCAAACTAAAAGAATAATAACACGGAATGCCTTTATCTCATATTCTTTGCTGCCTTAATACACCCAGCACTTCAGACTGATATTCTGTTCCATTTGTATGGATGTGCTCTGAGCTAACAAATGTGGATGTGCTTCTGAATGTGTGTATGTACAATACAGTAACCTCTCCCAAGCGTCACTGTTGGTGCAAATCTTTGAAGAAAACACAAAGCAGACAGCATTAAGCACTGTTTGCATCCACCTGTGCATGTGTAAATATGCACACAATGCTCTCAGTTGTTTTATTTATATCCCTTGATGTCTTACTGCACTAATAATGATAATAATGCAGGTCCAGATGGAAGATACTATTCTGCAAATCTGGTAACAATGGTATTATTTTTGGAAGGCTTAATGAATGGAATGCCTAGCAGAAATGATCACTCTGGTGTGTGTGTGTTGTGCCGATGTCTGCTGGGAAATGATAAGCCTCTGTAAAAGTTCTCTGTAGACTGGCCAAAATTTAAGTCCTGTCCAAGTGACACATGCCATGCTAAATTACCTCTGAGCACTGGTAACAGTATGATCTTGTCATTGTGGGGTTCCTGCTTCACTAACTAGCAAGATGTAAGGCTTAGTGTTGATGAAGCACCACACTAATACAGCCATACTGCTTTTCACTCTCAAACCAACTTCAGACTTTCATGTCCTGGTACCATCACGTTACGCATGACAACCGCTGTGAAAGTCATGCTGGTGATTATTTTCAGCAGTGGCACCTTCTGTTGAGTGGCTAAACGATTTATTAACTGCTGCTTCAGAAACAGTGTCCCTGACAGAAATGCCCATTATCCTTCAAAAGTGTAAAATTCAGTACAAGATAAGACTTGTTGGTGGCCCAGTGTCAGGAGTAGTTTAAGGCAAGCAGGTGTAGCTGAGGATCGATAAACAAGAGGCCACCTGGGACTGTGAACAAATGGGGGACTCAGTATCACTCACGTTAGGGTTCAGATGGTCTTAGGGGTTTTGAAGTGAGACTTTGGCCTAACTCAGATTTATGGAAAAACTTCCATGGACTTCTCTGAGGTAAGGTGCTATAACCTGTAGTTCTGTTCGCTTTCAAAGATGCCACACTTCTCATTGATTTAATTTCTGCAATATGAAAGGACCTGACCAGCAAATTAATAAAGTGTAACTTGCTTTGACAGAGCCAGAGGGAGATATAAAAGAGATATACTGGATACAGGAGAATGAGATGTGCAGCAGAAGAAACAGTGAGGTTGCCCGTGAATGCCTGGTGATGGCATATTGTGCTTTGCTGTCAGTCTGTTGACTCATGCACACTTCAAAAGAGCTCTCAGGGGAGCCAGTTACACGAGTCGCTGCCTGATGCATTGTAAATCACGGCAGTACATTCTTTTTTGTTTGGATGGGCCTTGAGTGTGCCTAATGCTGTTCTGAAACAGCACCTAATGGCACCGGAACTTGGGAATTTCAATAAAAGTGGGGCAGAGGGATGAGGAAAACCTGCCCCTACAGATGGGATCAGTCAGAGCTGCTTCATTGTTGGCTGGACATGGGTTCTTTAACAGTGTGCTGCTCTTGTTCAGAGCTGGGGAAGCAGCAGCGGCTGATCTTCGTGGAAGTTGAGTGGAGATGAAACCAAAAAGCTCAGTGTGGTCCGTCTCCATGGCCTGTCTCAGGAAAGTTGTACCCCTAAGACTTTGTCAGAAAACAGGGCAAAGGCTTCAGGGGGTCAGATCAGGGGTGCTGCTGCCGGGTGCTGCTGCCGGGTGCTGCTTTAGCGTGGAGTTTCCCCCTAGGAACAAAGAAATCCTTCTCCTCCAAGGAGCAGGCAGCAAAGGGTAGCCATCGGCACTGAGCGACCCTCGAAATGTTACAGACATAACATTATAGGAGAACAAGGCCAGGAATTTTAGGCAGGATTCCTGGGGAAAGGAGGTTTACACAATTGTGTTGCCCTCGTCTGTTGGTCTGCCTGGGTTCCTCAGTAACTTTAGAAGTTGTAGGACAGTTTCAGATAAATTTTACGGAATTCAAAAGAATGTCTCCACAGAAGGAAAGTCAGTGACAGGAGTTCAGTTATGTTCTCAGTGACAAACCCATAAGCGGGAAATTTTGAATGCCCCAAGCACAAGAGAAAAAGTGGTGAGAGTTTGCATCTTAGTTGAAATGGGGTTATAAAAACATAAGACACAAAGCAGCGCGTAAACATGAAGAACATTTCACTCCCTGTGGAACTGTTTAGGCCTTTTTAAATGACGTTTGATGAATCATTTGTGTTTTTAAAGCCAGAGTAGGGATGCTTGCAGTTGCAAATCCACGTGCATAGCTACAGTGATTGCACAGACGATGAGTGACTTAGTAACACCAGATGTGATGTCTCCTTGATTTCTCTCTGAAAACAATCAATCAGCCAACCTAAACCAACCAACCAACGACAGCAACAACAAAAAAAATCCACCACATTAAAACAATATTTGTCGTAGTGAAGTTAGTTTTGTGCAAAAATGCTACACCAATAGCTTGGTTTGTCTGTCCCTAATTAGAGTTAAATTTCTAGGGTCCAGCACAAAGAAGAGATAAGTTCAGTTGTCTTCCTCTTCTTTTTACAGTAGATCACCAGTGGAATTTAAACAATGGGTAAATGATGACAAGACTTTTATTTCAATGTTGCTGGAAATATTTTTTTATTTTGAATAAGTAATGGAAATCAGTTCTCTCTTAAACTAGTTGAAGCAGTGGGTGTTCCTGTAAACTCAAAGCACAGAACTGCCTATGGAAGATGTGCAGATCAAAGAGGATATGGTTATGAAACATTAAAACTAACCATAATATCCAAGTCAGAGATTATCAATGAACCTCTGGTGCTGGCAATTCAGGAGCTCCCAGGGCTGTGTGGGGTTTTGCCTCTTGCTTTGGCACGGGGCATGAAGGAAATCCCTCTTCTCTTTGGAGTACCAAGGAGATAATTTTGATGGCTTTTAAAATTAACAGGAGGGAATATTTGCAAGGAAGTGTGTTCAGCTTCTCATGTTGCTTTACAAAACACTAGAAATTATTTCAGATATCCTTACTTAGTTCAGTGATATCATGATTTCCACATACTTACTCAGAGGACAGTACAGGACTCCCAATTTACTAACTTGTTCTTTCATGGCTATCAAAGCTTGTAGAGTTGATAATCCTGATTTTTTGTTAATAGCAGTGATCACAGCAATAACAGCTTGAAAACAATTACATCCAGCCATGCAGACACAACATAACCACCCATGTCCAGGCCTAAGATTTTAGCCTGGCTTTAGGTGTTGTCTGGTATTTGCAGTGTCAGTGTCATTGCAATACTCGCACTTAATAATTTACAGAACACTTGAAATACATCCAAAGTATGAGAATAGCTGATTCATTAGAATATGCAGATTAAAAGTCAAGGGACTTGATTTCCATACCTGATACTGAAGGACTCTGCACAGGGAACTAGCAGTGGTCTTTCCATATCTGTAAAACCAGAAGGGCTCTTACTGCAGGGCAAATGCTGGGGAAAAGGTTCTCTCCAGTTAACATAATGCCATTTGTATTGCTGCATATGTGACCAAGCTCACAAGTTTTCTTTGAGCTGTTTTGTTATGCGTACTTTGACTTCATGTGAAGTTGCTGTGCATGCTTAATGTTTTCTGGCAGGGTGGCAGCCATCCAGGGAGCTCTGAAGCCAGACTGCAGCAATGAAATGGTGCCCCGTGTGTGACCTGCAGACAAACAAGTGGTTAGGTAGGGTCGCATAAGAAAGTGCTTCATTGGATAGACAGAGATTAATGGTGACACCTGTGCTTGCCACTTGGGCCTTAGAGAGGGTTAAAGGCTGGAAAGCTATAAAGCACAACCTGGCCTCTGAGGAACAGAGGGAGGAGATGGTGAGCAGAAGGTCTTTGAGACAAGAGCAGGGAGTGATAAGGGTCCCTGGTTTTGGGCTGCGTGGTTTGCAGATTGGCTACCAAGAAAATTGGCATCAGAAGGCAAAATGTATTTGGATGCCTCAGACACTCTGTGGGTGCAGGTTTTACTTCTCCTAGGAAATGAGCATGGGGGTTTAGTTTAGATGGTCAGACCATGTGAGTGTGCACGTGACTCTGAGTTCGCCGCCTGTTGTCACTTGTGGGTCAGGGACCTCTCTTCTGGTGTACCCGCTCTAGTATGACTGAGGTGTGGTTTACTTGGTTCTGCAAGTGGGAGTGAACGGAGAACCTGCTGCAGAGACAAAATTTGAACTTCTTTTTGTGATTGTGCTACCTGGTCCTCCTCTGAGTCAGATATGGATGCCCTAGACAAAAAAACCCAAAGCTTATTCTTAGCTGAGCTGTGGCTTCCTTGATTGGTATATCAGGGGAGCTGAACTAGGAATGACTTTCATATCTGAATTCTCATAAGGCAGGTGCCTAATGTGTACCCAAAGCCCCACTGTCAACACCGAGGGGGAATGATGTAATGCCACCTTACAGCCACGACCATCCCAAGATCATGATCTCACTTCTAATGAGCAGTTTGAAATAGTTCTTTGCCATTACTATGCCACCAGCAGATCTGTTAGTTAACTAATTAACTAATCCCCTGAGCCAGGTAAGGAGATTAGGGCAGCTCTTGCTGGTAGAGCCTTTGTTGGGCCAAAAACATCAAATCAGATGTTTTGATCATGCTGCTGGTGGTATCTAATCTCAAAGTCATTTTTAATCATCTGTGGAATGATCATCTGGAAACCCAGTGCAGATGTAAAGATTGCAGCGGGAGAAAGGAGTGGGAGGCAGTAAGCTGATAGGAAGGGAGTTTTGGCAAGGATTCCCATGTGCTACTTAAATCTTTAGTTGTACTTTCCAAGCTCTTCTAGCTGTTGCTGTGAGTAATAGGTTTGTGAGACCTCAGAATTCTCTGGCCTTTCATGAGCAGCTTGGGTAATTCTCCTTTTAGGAAATATTATGCTATTTTGAAGTAGTAGAATTCTGCAGAGATGGATGTGAGTTCATACAGATTATTGTGGTGAATTTCATGGATTTAGAAAAGAAATTGCCTCTCCTCCTCTCCCCACCCTGTGTTTATATAGCTCAGTAGGTCTCTAGGTTAGTAGTAGGGTGAAGAAATAATTTTTCCTCTTTTTTCCCCCTTTCCTGCCCTTCTTACTATTTCCTCCCTTGCTATGATTTCCCTCTTGCTAGTATTAATTTGAAGAACATCTATGTTGTAAGAAACACAGTTGTTACTGCTATTTATCCTGTAAGATGAAAAGAATGAATTAGAGTATAAAGTAATATTATATTTCATAGTTTGGGGGCTTATTGTTGAGGATTTTTTAAGTTTCGGGTTATTTAATCAGACGTGTGGAGGCTTCTCCTAAGCTAAGCACACATCGTTTTTCTACTATTCAAATATCAGTGCTAAGTAATTACTGAAGCCTTTTTATTTTTCTTTTTACCTTCCCTTGGCCTTCAGTGACTTTGAAGTTTGGTTCAGGTCAAGTTGTACATTCATCTTTTAAAGCATCTGAAGTGATAACCTCAGCTTATCCTTTAGATCCTGAAAGCTTACATTTCTGTTCAGCTTTAATTTAGCTCTTCATGTTCTGTACCAAAATTATTAGAGGTACCGAGTGATTTGGTTTTAATGAAAAATAGGAGACCAGCATCTGGCATTGCATAGACTTTGGAAGAATGTATTTTAGGGAAAAGAAACCCTATTGTTGGATTTTGCTGCAACTGTCAAACTGTTTTGTTTTCTAACAAAATCTGATTTATGGGTATGAAAACAGGACCCTTGAAAGCTGCCCGTTCAGTGAGAACAGTTCCTTAATTAGCACTTCGTCACTCATGATTGCAAATGATGTAACCTTATGTCCTGGAATTTCCTTTTTACCCCCAGAGAGTCTAATCTTTATATTTTGTCTGTGTCTTTACATATAGTTGTATGCAGTGGGGTAAAAAAAGTGGTGTAAATACAAAATTATCTTTATCTATTTTGCAAAGATTTTTGTTTCCTGCATCAACATCATAATCTGTTTGGCAGATTTCTATCATCATTCATCTGGAGAATTTTGCACTCCCCAAAATGGAGCGTGCATTACAACATTCATTTTGAATGATGAGCTGCTGTCTTCCCAGAAAAAATGTTTGGACACCTTAGAGAACAGCCGTGGTGGGACAATTTTCGGTCAATCTCAGCGCTGCTGAACTATCCCCTTGAAGCGCAGGGCTGTTATCCCAGGCCTGGGGGCTCAGCCTTAGATATCATTGAAGAGTTGTAGCAATCTTTGATTCTGCAGCTGTTAATGGCGCTAATAATCTTGATTTTCAGAAGAGCAAAAGTCGTGTTGCCTTCCACAGCAACTTTTGGGCGCTTCCAGTCAGGCTGCGTTTGTGGAATGTGAGCTGTGGCTGAATGGTGAATGCGGAATGCGATGCTGTGGTTCATTTTGAGTTCTCATTTGCCATGTTACTGTGGGCAGGTCGTGATCCTCCTTTAAGAATGGCAGATGGAGATGCTAATGGGGAAGATGAATCCAAAAGCCAACGTTACAGAGCCTAAATTTAAGTCCTGTATGCTCTGGGTACTGCGTGTTCTTGCTTAGTGCCTCACTAAGAGGTGACATATATGTCCTGTATAATGAGTGCTGAGGAATGCTTTGGACCTGTTCCCAAGCTGATGGTATTTTATCATGAGGTCAGCTTTGATATCAGTGAAATTATTGCTTAAAATTTTTGTGCTTTGAAGCAGAAGAATTAGGTTCTTGCATGTGGGAAGTCCTTGACATCGGTTGAAGTCTTCCCTTGTTCTGTGTAGCTTCACTTCTCAGTGGTAGTACTAAGATACTGCTGGAGCTAAATTATAAAGCAGTCCTTTCAATATCTGCTACTGAGACAGGGAATTAGCTGCCAAAGTTCAGGTTTGTTGAGAATCACTCCCTTTTCCTGTAATTAACAGAATGCCTTCACGGGCACGGAGGCATAAACTCAGTGCTAAAGCATTATGATAAGGCTGTAATGATCATGCACCAATTTGCAACAGATGAGTACTTCCTTCATGAACTTTTATTTCACCATTTCAGAATAAACAAAAAAAAAAGGAGGAGAGGATAAAAAAAGGAATATTTTTATAGAAAATAATTGCATTAGCTTTTCTGAGAAGTGTTCTTTGTAAGAGACTGGGGTCCAGAGATCTGGGGAAAGGCAACACATGTGAATTTCTTTGCTCAGAGAGTTCCTGCCTGTCAGCTGTGTTGTGGTAACTGCCACTGCACATGTGCTGTTGGGCTGTAGGAAGTGCAAGGTAAAACGTGTTAGCATGAACCTCCAGGAAAAAGGTTTAAGCTAAATCATTCTGTCTCCTTGTGATAAGATACGAGCAGCCACATACCATGTCACTGCAGCACCCTGGTAAGTGTCATAATTCAGCCAGGATCCTGAGGTGGAACTGGAATTAAACACTGGACCTGTAATGTTTCTTCTTTGGTGCTAGTATTGTTTGTTTTTAAAACAGTGGATTAAATGAGGAAAGTTTCAGTTAGATCTACTTATCCTGTTAGAAAGAGTGATTAAGCAATTTTAAAAGTATTTTGGGACCTGAGTTCTTAGTTCTGGTCATTCCTGCATTCACTGAAGTGCAAAGTCTAGCTTTGTAAATGGTATTTGTTTGACTGGGCAGTCAGCCCTGGCATAATCCCTAACCCTGACTCTGTCCAAGGAAGGCTTGGGCTGAATTTACTTTAAGGAATGAATACACACGATGATATGCTTGCACTCTACGTCCTGTTTCTTCATTCATGCCAAGTGGGAAACTGAACAGTGTGTACACCAGCTCCTGCCTGGCTGTCCCACATGGAAGGAACAGCCTGGGGAATGCTGAGTCATGTCAGATCTCACCCTGGTGGGACACAGGTTTTCTGTAACGTTGCTGGAATGGATTAAACTAAAAATACCTCTAAACTGACTGCTACCATTCCCCCTACCCCGCGTGTTTATTTGTATCTGCGTGTGTTTGTTTACAGAAAGTTATTCGCACTGTGCTTAGTGCCATTTCGGATGCCTTGTGATCAAGTCTCACCCACAGGTCATTTGATAAAAATCAGTGATCCAGAGGTCTGGGTCAAACATGTCTTTGTGTGGCACATCATTTTCTCCTTGATCTATGATCTAGAGATCATACTGAAAACACCATGATTTAGAAGAGCTAAACTTGGGTGAAATTGATTTTAATATTTTCCAGAGGAAGAATGAATTGTTTCACGAGTTTATCTCCAGCATGGAAGGAGAAAGGAAAATTAAGGTGGTTGTTAGAAACTTTTATGTTTTCAGACCATCTTTGCTAGTTTCCTCTGCTCAAATTCAAACATTGTAGGATTCTAGGGGGTTTCATTTTTGAAGATTTCACCTCCACCACCTCTTTGTCAAAGATTCAGTTTCACATGTGTGTCTTGGTGACTGTTAAGAAACACGTTCCTTGTCTTCAGTCACTACATATTTTTTCAGTTTCAATTCAGACCATTGGGTCCCTCCACCAGTAAGTAGGTATCTAGTCTTGCCCTTGCATT
This sequence comes from Mohoua ochrocephala, assembly GCA_013398855.1. Classification (NCBI taxonomy): domain Eukaryota; kingdom Metazoa; phylum Chordata; class Aves; order Passeriformes; family Acanthizidae; genus Mohoua; species Mohoua ochrocephala. The sequence goes on from VZTA01000966.1 coordinate 136,721, forward strand.
TAAAAACCCTTTTGGAAGGACTGCTGATTTTCCCAATCACTATATTGAGCCTGCTGTGCAATCAGGAGGGAAGAGGAACAGCTGTGATTTCCAGTATGATGAGGACTGTTCAAGTTCTGCATAACACTTAAGATTATAATCCTTCTCTCTGTGTCATCATTCTCTTCTGGAGTTCTTGCCCTATCATACTGTGGAAACTGTTTTCTTTATTTAAAAGATGTGATCTTTAAATCGGGAGAGTCATTGAGAGGTAATGCTAGAACAGTCATTAGCTAGAACAAGCATATGCTGCTTAGTCATGAAGTGACACACATCCCAAGGGAATGTTCCCGTTCCTGGATTCCTGCATGCTCTGTAAGAGATCCCCTCCAGTCTCTTGTACTAAATATTTATCAAGTCAGAGAGAGAGAGAATTACTTCCTCTCTCACTCAGCTGCGTTGTCACTGAGTGTGGTTCACTTCTTTGCTTTAACGGTCGTGTAGTTATTTATACAAAACTATATGAAGTCATTTAAACAGTTTACCTAATAGAGACTTACCCAACAGCCTGTGTTACACGGAGTTACAGATCCCTGGGTTAAATTCCATTTTAAGGGCCTGAAACATGAGCTTCCATGGTAGCTGGAAATACTCTAACCACTAAACTAATATGAGAAGCTAAGTGCTAAACATACAGGGAGAAAAACCTTGGTCTGGCTTTTGTGAGCACTGTGTATATCTTAGGGATGGCTCAGAGCTGGCCTGCGGGGTCCATTTATCCTGGTGAATGTGCTGGAGGAAGAGCCTGGTTGAAGATTTCTGCTTTGGGACTTTGGGAGTTTGCTTCAGTGGGTGGCATACCTATGGAGCGATCCTAGGATACGTCTGAGGACATCAGATCATGGAAGTGTACCTACATGCAGTGTTAGACAGCAGCTTTTGCAGAAATCCATTGTGCTTAGTCATCAAGTATCACTTGATGTGTCTTTTCTTCCGTGTTTGTATGTTGAATTGGAGTTAGTGATACAGGAATGGATTAGTTCTATATGTCCCAGTATTGTCGTTTTAGAGTGAAAACAAAAAAAAAAAAGTAAAATGGTGCTTGAAACAGTCATGAAAGTGTCTCAGTTTCTCATGGAATAAACAGATCTGAATAACTTTTTGTAGATTTTTAGCTTCTTGTTCCTAAGAAAGGTACACTTATTCTTGTTCCTAGATGCTTCTTGAAAGTGTGACAAGAAAAAAAAGCCTGAGTTCATTTCAACTCTAGATATAATCACAGCAAGCTTGGTGGATACCACCCTACCCCTTCCTCTCCAAAAGGAAGGATTAAACAGCTGGGGGGTTTTGCTTCCAGGAGCATTTTTTTGTAGACTCTGGAAGCCAGGAAGGTGTAGAGGTTTTGCAGCATGGACAGAAGCTCAGTAAAGCAATTGCTTTATTCGAGTCTTGGCAGGCAGGGGGAAGCTGAGCAACCTTTTTGGAGAAAACCACCAGGCAGTACTTACTCACTACAGAGAGAAATATCACCTGGAGGGCTGCACAGAGCTCTCCAGAGAAAAACCAACTGCTACAATTCAAGACTGCTACTAAATAAGTAATCCCTGAAGAATCAAAGCACAAACCGGTATCTCTGAAAGCTGTGTTTCTGTAACTAAGGAACTGCCCAGCTCTGCAATAATTTCATTGTCTTGGTAGGTTTAAAATGCAGTGTGACATGAAGGAAGGGGAAGAAGTTTTCAGGATTATACTTTCATCTGTGCTACTAAGCCTAACTATTAATTTAAAATCTGGTTCAGTTTCATTCCAGGTCTTCATTTTCTCAGTTATTTGGGGAAAATGCAAAGTGGATTTAGTGGCATTGTTTCAGATGTGTTGAATTAAATCAGGATGTGGCCTAAACCACAGCAAGTACAAGGTATTTTTCCACAATTCTCTTTTCAGTGCTTATTTCAGTTTATGCTGACAAATACTGCACGCTTTCTCTACTTGTCTTTTTTCTGCAAATGTTCTAAAATAAATATGGTTGAAGTTCAGGCCTGATTTAACGATTTGAATTTGAGAGGTTTTTCCCTTGTCTTGGCAACAGCGGAGTAGAGTCAGGACAGTCTTTGGGAGAGTCTCAGTACCCCTGAGCAGGGACAGCTTGACGGAGGGTGGGCAGGGAGGTTGGGTGTTGCTTGGGAAGATGTTTGGGGAAAGGGGGCTGAAACTGTCACAGACAAACAGCAAACCTTTTTCATGCAAGGCAAAACCTTACAAGCAGTGTTCCCCCCTGCTCTGCTCTGCTCTGCTCTGCTCTGCTCTGGGGAGAGGTCTGTGGCTCAGCCGGAGCCAGGACAGCCTCCTGGGAACACCTCACCTGCAGCCTGGCTGAAGGAGGGTCTGCACTGCGTGGTGGAGGGAGCAGGGCTGGGGGAAACCTGCCTAGCCAGGGCTTCCCCTTCACTGGGTGCACTGGGATCTCCTCCACAGAAGGAATGATCTTGTCAGTGGTTTCTCCCCAATGAGAAGGGCAAAGCAACAGTAGCACCTCAATAGGGGGAATTTTCTTCACTTGCCACAGGGGCCTGAGCTGTTGACTCCATGTAAGCAGGACAGGTCTCACAGGCGTGTGGCTCTTCTCTACAAACCTACACTGAGTGTTTGGCCTGGTGAGTGTGAAAGTTCCTCCGTTCCCTGGTGGGATGCTTTGCATGCAGTGGTGATGTAGGAGGTTCTACTGGAGCGGCCAAAGCAACAAATTCAGCAGCACCCCATTTGAGACCTGTGTCCCCTTTTCCCAGCACACCCAGCTCCACCAGCGACCTCATCAGCAGTTTGTGGGATGAGTCCAGTCCCGTGGCATTGCAGCAGATCCAAGACCTCAGTTTCCTTGAGTTCCCTGCTGTATACTCAGGTCTTCCCCAGTATTGACCTTCAGGGTGCAATGTGAAACTTGCGACCACGGTGCCTCATCTGGCTGTGGGAGGGAGGGTGGCTGAGGCAGTGTGAGGGCTATGCCAGCAGAACCGTGAGGCAACGCGAAAGGGGAGCTCAAGCTCTCCACAGAAGAGGACTTCTGATTGAGTGTGTCCTGATATCCCAGGTGCAGGGCTTCCTCAGGTCAGAAAGTTGAAGATGACCAGCCGAAGATGTTGGACTAGATCACCTGGAGAGGTTTAGAAAAACATATTTCCGCTGAGAGGGTTGTAAAGCACTGGAACAGCCTGGCCAGGGAAGTGGTGGAGTCACCATCCCTGAAGTGTTCAAAAAATGTGTGGATTTGGCATTTGAGGACTTCGTTTAATGGTGAACATTGTGATGGTACTGGGTTGATGGTTGGTCTTGATGGTCTTAAGGATCTTTTCCAAGCCTAACAATTCTATGATTCTACCTTCAAAGGTCCCAATCCACCCAAATCATTCCATGGTCCTATGATTCCATGAAAGCAGCACTCACAAAATACAGATTCCTGTTTAATCCAGTGTGTTTCCCAAGTACCAGGTTTGATAGGGCCGTTTTCAATTCTGTGTGAAAAATCTTTGGATTTATTAAAGAACCCTAATCTCCTTAAAAAGATCATTAGCTGCCCAGGATTTTGATGGAAAACTTTTGAATAAAGGTTGTAGAAGAAGTGTTTGCCTAGGTTCAGAATGCTAGTTTAATAGAATGGCAGTGTAATACACTAAAGAAGTTTTGCCCAGGAGTAGTGAATGCGTTAAAGATCACCTTGGTACTTTAAGTTCTTAAACTAGGTGTCAGTGGAAAGGGAAAGCAAATTCTGTGTTCAGTACCCTGGCCTTTGCTGTACAATGCATCCAGCAACATTAATATTTGCCTTGTACATTATTTTCTCTGCTTTGTAGATGCAAATATGTACTCACAGCTATAAGATCACGTTAATTTTATCAGAAGATCCAGTCTGCCAAATCATGCAGCTGGATTGTTGCCACGGTCGTGACTTATAATGAAAGAGGAGCTTTTAGCCATGCCATGAAATAGGACTCCAGTGAGATTGGTCAGATGTATAATAGATGAGGCCTTGAACTAACGGGACCTAGTGAGTCAGAGTGATTTGGTAAGTAACATGTTTTTCATGCTGCATGTATAAAAGAGTGACTAAGAAACCCAGCCCCCAGGGTGAGTATGCAAATAAAAAGGGAAAACTGCTCATATCCTGACCAAATGGGAACAGTCCAGGTCCAACATTTGGATCCCCGTTTTGCCAGTCCTTTTTCTGAAGTTCAGAGATCTTCACCAGAATAAATGGTATTCTGCGGTTCTGTCCAGCCTGTTATCCACAACATCCACAGATTAAAGAACAGCAGGGACACTGACAGCAACAAAATACTTCCAGTCTAAGATAGAAATAATTTTTAAACAAAAGGAAGAGAAATATTTCTCCTTTAGACTCAGACCACAAATGGGACATCTCAAGTATGTGAAATTGGAATTTAAAATGGAGATCTGCAAATAATTTCAGCTACATGGCTTTTGCTGAACTTGTTATAACACAAAGTGCTTGCTGCAGCACTAGTGCTGTGCAATGATTCCTTGGAAAAATACCTTTTCTTTCTCTGTTCACATTTAATAGTCACCATTAAAGAGCTCCTGCATTAAAGTGATGGTTGTAATGAGGAAAGGAAAAGATACTAGGCTAACATCTGAATAAACAGGAGGAGATGATCCGTGAGTGACTGATCGAGATTATTTTTACCCATCATTGTTTTAATGTGCAAGTCAAAAGTTTTCTTAGTAAAGAGAGAGCAACTTCGGGAGTTGATTGAACTTGTAGTGAAATGTCATCTTAATATTTAGCTAAGCAGAAAAGCCTTATTTTCAGTTTTTGAGGGGAATAGCTTAAACAGCAAACTATTTTGCTGCTACTGTTCCGCTCAGCCAAACTTTCAAAGTGTAATTAAAACCATATCCATCATATAGCATTTTTTTCCCCTGTTCTTGCCAAAAACATTTCAATGTATATTAAATGTTTTTCTTTCTAATCAGAATGAGTGATACAAGCTCCAGAGGGCACCCAGCCAGAAACCCCTCAGTTTTAATTTCAGCTTCTCTGTGGCTTTTTAGCTTGTTTCCCTTCTCTGAAGGACAGCAAAAGTAGCCTACACAACTAATTTTCTCTCAGGATGATTCCTATTCTTATTTGGAATGTGGAAGGGAGCAGGGAGCCAGCAAATGGGGTCCAATATTTTCAGCCATTCAGGAAGGAGGAATTCTGTTGAAGCCCCCACTGTGCTAGGTGCTCTGGGCACAGATGCTGGCAGGCAGTTCCTGATCCAGACCTGAGTGCCCCCTCAGAACTACTGTTTGTGGTCTTGGTTGTTCATTTTGTGAATAGCTGCTGTAGGACCTTACTGGTGGTGTTGGTCCCTCTTCCTCTGAAAGCCCAAGCAGGATAACAACACCGTGCTAACCCAACCAGCACCCAAAGCCCTGCTCTTACTCATGTCATGGTGCTGCCACGCAGCCTTCCTCAATAACACTTATACACAGGAAACGCTTTGGCGTACGAAGTATTTATCCCGCCTCTTTTAGGTCACAATTTTACCTTTCAGTGCTCAGTATGACACATTCGTGTCCAAACAGTTCACATCTGAGCTGAAATCTGTACACTCACTCCCAGGGTAAGAATGAATCTGGCCTGAGTAAGGATGACATACTGCTTCAAAAAATTCAAGAGGCAAAGCGAGAAAAAAATTAGAAACAGGGGCGTGCCATCCCTGCCAGGGGAGTCTGTCACCTTCTCTCGCCAGCTGCAGGAGTTGGTGGCTGCTTCCCAACCCAGCTGCCCTGGCCACAGCCCATGTGTGCTTACCTGCTCCCTCCCCTGGACGCGTGCCCTGCGCAGCGCTGCCAAACTATGAGCTCCAAGAGCTGTTCCTCCCTTCCTCTTCTTATCTGCTGGCACCCTTCAGTTGACAATGCTTTCTTCCCCCACACACCTTCGCCTTTAGCTCTCCTTGCCTTCATCCTCTGTCCCGGGGGCAGCACACAAGGACAGTGCTCATTAGAGGGAAAAGAGGAGGTTTAATCTACACACCTATTTTCTAGGCAGAAAAAGCAGCAGGGCACAGAAGACAACAAAATTTTAACTTCCAGGTGTCATTTTATTTTATTTTTTGTGCACGTTAGTTGTATACACATCTGAATGGGTTGTGCCAGCCATATGGATAACAAAACTTCTGGCTTCCAGGAAGCTTCCTATTTTTTCTTTAAAATGGCTGTCAGAGTTCTGGGGTTACGTTGCTAAAACTGACCACAGAGGAATGGAATAAATGTGAACTCTTGATTCCCACATTAAATATTAAGTAAACTTCTCAATTAAGCAAATCAGCAGAAATGACCTGTGATTTAATCTGAATTTTCCTCTGTGGCTTTTTTTGCCTCAGTCTGGTTACACTCCAATACAGTCAGTTCTGTTCTTGCCCTCGCAGGGAATGATTCTCTTGCTTGTCTCCCAAAACCACTCTTGGGCTCAGCTACCTGATGTTCCTGTGTTCTGTATGTTTTTCCATCATCTCGCACAGAAACTGGCCTCTCAGTGCCTTTCCAGACATACTGTTCCCATTTCAGCCAGATTTCACCATCTTGCTCAGTCCCTTGCTAACCTTTCTTCTATAGCCATTATGAACCTGAACAGTTATATTTGGCATATTGGTATTTCCTTTCAAGACCAAAAACTTTCTCCAAGCCTCAAGGTACTGCAGCATCAAGCAATTTGGGATCCTCAGTCAGAAAATAGGAAGATGATAGCTTTCCTCATCTGTCACATATACTAATGCCACATTACTCTCTGCGGCTCTCAGCAGCCCACTAATTTCTGTCATTCACCGCTATCAGAAGACACTAATCATTCCAACTCCCTTTCCAATACCAGTAACTTCTATCTCTCTGCTCAGCTTGTCTTCCCCATTTGGCCTTTTTCCTGAGTCACATGCAAAGAATTTTGATCATTGTATTAAATTCTCTCCTCCCTTCAACCTCTCCCCCTCAACTTCTACTGCTACTGCTACTACTTTGCCTCCTTCTGACTCATCCCAGGAGACCCTTATGCCCTCCTGTCACTTAAGAACCCCTCCTATAACATTTGGTCTGGGCTCTCCATCATCACTGTTACTGCCCATCGCACAGAATTCCTGAGCTTGCTCCGTAGTGGGAACCCCTCTGCACTTTCCTCTGATCAATCGCTCCTTTCATGTTGACAGTCCAACTGCTTCCTGTTGAATCTCAAAAGCTCCCTTTTCAGCGAGCAAATCATGAAAGCACCTTTGTTTCATCTTTTTAGGGTTTTCACCAAATACAGTTGAAACTAATTTTAACTTTTATTGGTATTTCACAGTGGGTAATTAATAGCCTATTATTACTGCTTGCCTTTTTTTTTTTTTTTGACAGTTTTTATGTGTTCTTGAAATTGGTATTGCCTTGTGTACTGGTTATTGCTTATGTACCAGTTATGCAGACACCACTATTGTCAGTCCACAATGATTCCCTTTTAGTACCATAACTTCTTTTCCATGGCAGCCCAGAAATGTCATATCAGAGTGTGATGTTTGGTTTTAATTCTTTCTCCTCTGCAATCATGAGAAGGAGGCTCAGGGGTGACTTCATCGCTCTCTACAACTGCCTGAAAGGAGGTTGTGGCCAGGTAGGGGTCAGCCTTTTCTCCAAGGTAATAACATAGGACAAGAGGGCATAGCCTCAAGTTGCACCAGAGCTGGATATCAGGAAAAAATTCTTCACTGAAAAGGTAGTCAGGCGTTGGAATAGGCTGCCCGAGGAAGTGGTGGAATCACCATCCCTGGAAGTGTTCAAAAACATGTGAGCATGGTACCTGGGGACAGGGTTTATTTTTGAATATGACAGTGGCTGGGTTAGCAATTGGATTTGAGCATCTTTGAGGTCTCTTCCAACATTAACAATTCAACAATTCTGTCAGCTTGCACCAAAAAGTATTTCAGCTGGGTGTATTCTGACTGCTTGGACAGGATCAGGAACTGTGAGCAGATTGCCTTGTGCAGGTCTGTAGATTCACAGAGCTTAGATAGAAACTGGGCCTAGAAAGCCACAGGCTGACATCGCTGACATTGGCTTAGAAAGCTGAACAGAGGCAGACTTGTGCAGAAGTGTGCCAGGGGAAGGGGAATGTGCTGACTTGCAGAGCACCAAAGCTAAGAGCAGGATGTATTGGGATGCAGCAGCTATGGGAAGGGCTGCCTGGTTCAGACAGCTGAAGGTGGAGTGCAAAATAGGCTCAGTGTTCGATTCTAGACAATCTAAAAGAAGGGGAATTGCGGACAAGCAGGCTCGTTGCATAACTCATGCACTGGAGAGTGAACCACTGGTCAATGCCTTGCCACCAGAGGAACCACAAATGTGGAGCCAGAGCCAATTCACTTTCATGACTTGCCATACCCGTGGTACTTCTGCCAGGATCAGGGGTGGGACAGATGAATTCTCCCACAGGACACTGTAAAAACATTGACAGAGGACCTACACAGCCTACTGGAATGTTACAAACCCTAAGCACCACATCTGGAGAAAATGGAACAGGGTCAGTGCATGACTTCACTCACTCAGGCACTTGTAAACCCCTTTCCCTGCAGTGCTTGGCCACTGTCCTGTCATTCTTTCTTATGGTAAGCTGATACAATGGGAGTGTATTGAAAGTGTCCCTCTCTGAAATTAGTGCTGTGCCACAGACAATCTGGCTGGGGAGTTGAGGACAGGGAGAACCCATGCATGGAAAAGCTGCGTTACTTAAAGGTGTGGAGTCCTGTGTGTTGGTATGCTCGAGCTGTGGCATAACAGCTCTCCTGAGAGAGACAAGACCAATAAAAAAATGACAATAATGGTGTCTAAGGGTGAGACAGGCAGGAACTTGAGCAGAAGCAGGCACAATGTGTAGCACAGATTTGGTATGCTCCTATGTTACCACCCCCCTCTCCCCCAGTTTTTTACAGTCATTTAGGCTTGACAAATGCTAATCCTCTAAAGTGGGATTAAAACATTGCTTCAGGTGCTTTGGCACTGAAGACCATTCTAGGAGTCTGAGGAGCTCATCCACAACTTTCCACATGTCATAGGCCTGGGCTGTACCTGCTGGCCATCTTTCTGTTGAGTGTTTAAGGACTGTTTGAAGAGGGAGCAGGTCAAGACAGAGAATGTGTAAGAGCTGTACTTTGCTGTAGTTTTACCAGGAATTGCAGGTCCAGATTTGCCTTGTGACCCTGCCCCAGTGAGGGAATTTTTGATGTAAATTTGCTTCCCCATAGACTGGTGTGGGTTGGAAGAAACCTTAAAGATCATCCAGTTCCAAGCTCCCTGCCATGGGCAAGGACACCTTTCACTAGACCAGATTGCTCAGAGCCCCATCCAGCCTGAACACTTTCAGGGATGGGCCTTCTCTGGGCAACCTGTTCCAGTGTATCACCACCCTCACAGTAAAGAATTTCAACCTAATATCTAATCTAAACCTACTCTTCCTTCAGTTTCAAGCTGTTTCCCCTATCACTACATGCCTTTGTAAAAAGGCCCTGTCCAGCTCTGTTGCAGTACCCCTTTGGGTACTGGAAGGTGCTGTAATATCTCCCCAGAGCCCTCTCTTCTCCAGGCAGAACACCACCAGCTCTATCAGCCTATTCTCACAAGAGGGGTTCCAGCCCTCTGATCGTCTTCATGGTCTTCCTCTGGACCTGCTCCAACAGGTCCATGTGTTTCCTGTGCTGAGGACCCAGAGTTGGATGCAGCACTCCAGGTGTAGTCACACAAGAGCAGAGTAGAGGAGGAAAATCACCTCCCTTGACCTCATGGCCACGCTGCTTTTGATGGAGCCCAGGACACAGCTGGCTTTGTGGGCTGCAAGTACATGTCAGCCAACACCTCCAAGTCTTTCCGCTTAGGACTGCTCTCGATCCATTTGGTCCCCTGCCCTGTATTTGTGCCTGGAATTGACCCAGGTGCATGATCTTGCATTTGGCCTTGCTGAACTTCATGAGGTTCACGTGAAGCCACCTTTCAAGCCTGTCAAGGTCCCTTTGGATGGCATCCCATCATAACACCTGTTTGTACACCAGACCTCCACAAATGAGAATAATGTACTCCTTGAAGCAGGATGTATTTAAAATGCAACAATCCTGAATAACTCAGACCTATGCCATAATGACTGATGAATCGTTATGAAGTTTGCATCTGCAGTTCACCAGCACTAGCCATAGAAAGATAAAATTTTACATGCAAAAATGAGACTGGTGTCAACCATCATACTAGGAAAGGAAATATCTTAATTGGACAAAAAGAGATGCCAATAATAACAGTGTGTGTACAAAGTAGAAAAGAGAGTGGAAAAGAGAAAATAATTCTGGACCCACTTTTACAGTTTAGTAAGGGCTTCCTAGGAGAGAAGGCAGGCCTAGCTTCTTATGAGGAATTTTTTACTTGAACAAAATGCACAAACTGAGTTGGGCCTCTCTGATGACCTGTCCCTGAAAGCACAGGTAGCCCAGGTTCTTGGTAATGGATCCCTTGAGGTAGGTTAGAGTGCAATGATGCTGAGTCACTGGTGCTTGCAAACATACATGTGTAGGGTTTGTTTTAGAACAATTTGATTGCAGAGGGAAACAGGTATGCAGCCATTTGAGCTGTTATTATCTATAGTGATATGACAGTATGAAAATATCACTTCAGAAAATGTGTAAGAAAGAGAAGGAAAGGATAAGAGTAGAAATCTCACCACCGCAGGCCTCACAAAGAGACTTGGCTGTTGCAATTTCGATGTGTGATGGTCATATCGATAGCTGCAGACTGGATCCCTCAGGTGGTGGGGACAACCCCAGAGAAACCCACAGAGCACAACATCTATTGGGTTTATATTCCTGTTCAGGTGGGAACGCCCAGGTACCTCCCCCGGGGAGGGCTGGGGAGGCTCACACAGGGTGATGTATTAGTGTGGATCATGGGAGCCTCTGGGAGCCCTTCACACCTTCTAAGACAACACAGCGGTGCATCACACCAGGCAGTTGAGTCAATCATGGCCCATTTTGCCCCATCAGCAGAGATGAACACCCTCAGGCAACAGGTGAATGTCTCCAGGGAAGGGGAGGAGGGGGAGCCCCACAACCTGTTTGTGCAGGGGAGGACAACTTACCATGACAAGAGGCACCATCACCTCCACAAGATCCGTCTCCTGTCTCACCCTTAGCCCATCATTCACCCTCTGTCTGATCAGATCAGAGGTTTGCCATTACACACACAAAAGCTCACCTCCTCCATTTCAACAAAGCACTCTGGCATCTCCACAAATGGGGGAATGTTTTGAGTCATTATCCCGAAAGAGTCCAGTCTCTCAGCCTCACAATGAAGTAGCCCAAGTGCTCCAGAAACTTTTGAATTTCAGAGCCAGGCACTGTATGCTGTCTCTTTCTGGCTTTCCTTGTTCTCCCATGAATTCGACCCTGTTTTAAAAGTCCAGCTTCACCAGGAACAGTAGAAAAAGCTCTCACTGTAACAGAGCTTCTGCTATAAGATCCTTGAACCTTCTCAGGCTCAAAAGGAAATTGCAGTCAGGTCTCAGCTTGCCATATGCAACCTCCAGATACTGAGCTGAAGTGAAAAAGGCATGAATCTCATCAGCTGTGATTTTGTGTGAGATGCTACTGAGCTTGTGCTCAACTCCATGCTGTCCACCCTTGCTAAAAACATTCAGCATATTGCTGGACTCAGGCTCTGAAGGAGCAGGACACAAGTTAGGCCCAAAGACATCATTACATTGTAGAGCAAACATGGCTTTAGGTTGGAAATAACAATCAAGCTGTTCAGCTCAGCCTAGAACATTAGATATGTTGTGAGTCTTCTAGAAAAAAAATTTAAAAGACCACTCCAGACAATAAACAGGTATGTAAGCAGTCAGGACAAGGAAAGTACAGTTCACTCTGTTAAGAGTTTGAAGGCTAAGTTCACCATGAAACCTGAAAGTTTTAAGTTCCTTTGCAAAAGCTATGTATCCATGCTTACAAGACATTACTGGTAGATGATGAAGTCACTTTTTACTGTAATTATCTCATGCTCTCAAAAACAGAAGTACCTTTCAAACACTTTGGGATGGAAACAGATCTTCACTTGTTAAAAAGTGAGTTGCAGACACAGAGCCAAATTTCCCTGTCAAACTCGTACACATACTGGATTTACTTGTATGGATGCAGGCTCGGGTTTGGCCAACACAGCGTGTCCCAGTCCCAGTGTTTCAAATGGCAATAGGATGCTCTGCTCTGGCTAGCTGTTAGTGCAGGGACTGAGGGTGTTTGGCAGCAAGATAAATAAAATAGTGGACTAGTAGTTGGATTGAGCTCCTGGGCTTATAAAACCAGTCCTGCTGAGCCTTCAGCACTACTTTCACCTACGTGATTCATGGTTGTAGCCACGTGCAGCCACAATTAGCTGGGTCCTCTGGGAATCTTTCTGAGGGCTCTTAGTAGCTCATTAATTTGTGCTACTCTAGGAATTGGTTCAGACCTCATTTCCTCTTTCCCTCCATGGAAGGGCTCAGCCTGCTGACACATTTAACCCAGTTACCTCCAGCTATGCATGCGTGCCAGTTCTGTCCATTCAAGCTCGGTGCCAAAGCAGGACTTCAGTGCAGAGTGGACTTCTTTTGCAAGACATAATAAAAGCTGCATGAGATTGAGATGAGATGATGAGATGAGATGAGATGAGATGAGATGAGATGAGATGAGATGAGATGAGATGAGATGAGATGAGATGAGATGAGATGAGATGACCCACAGTTTTGGTTACCAGAGTAGAAGATGAGTTCTCTGAGGGGGCATCAGAGCAGCAGATACCCCAGGGTGCAGAGCTGTACCCCAGAAGGGTATGTATCCACCATGCTCAGAAGGGTCAGCAGAAACTTCAGCACTTCTACAGGGGAACAGAATCCTTCTGGTACTTTATGAGAGGCTTTCCCTGATTCTCTTCAAAACACACCAGTGTGGAAGCCTCACTGCTGCTAAAGCAGACAGCTACTGAGGCTGAAGCCCAGTCTCTCCCGACTGCTTGGAGGCTGTGGCTCAGCTACACTCAGAGCACGCAGACCATATGGTGCCCAGATGATGTATAATAGCATTTATTCAGTGGCCTGGAGTTCTGATGTTTCACTGGCTGGCAAAAGGAACAACTTCCCTCTAAACAACAGCGACGGGCAGGTGCCGGCGCTCGTGTTTGCCCTTTTGTGATACCGTGCCCATGTGATGCAGCCCGGAGCTGCGTGCAGGAGCTGTGCAGGCAGCCTCACAGAACGATGGTTAGCAGCTTCATGACAACATGAGCCAAAATGCAAGATTAAAGCACAACATCTAGTTAGCAAACAAGGTACGATTGTCTCCTTTTGTCATTAGGCTGTGGGATAAGAGAGGATAAGGCAGCCTTGAAATATTCTGGTTGCCACTTGTTATCTAGAACCTTGCTAGCAGAAAGCTGCTAAATCGGCCTAGCCAAGCCAGAGGTGAAACTGATGTTCCAGTGAGTTAGAGAGGGCTCGGTGCTCTTTAAACACAGCTTTTGTCACATCAACTAAAAAAGTGCTTTTATCATGGAAATGCCATGAGACATTTAATTTTCCCACTCGCACACCAATCCCCATTGACACTGTGCAAACACAGAGGACTGCTCACCTCTCTGGAGCTCTGGGAGCATTGAAATAGAAGTTGTTCTTCAAATAGTTTTTTCAGTGTATTAAGAGGAAATATCCTCATCCTAATGTAAAAATATCTACTAAAGTCAGCTCAGGAGTCTGTCTGTCTTTCTCCCAGTAAAGATGTAGCTTGTTTCAGGAGTCCAAACTACTTCTGACTCTGGACAGGACAGGACAGACTGGCATTGCCCAGAGTTTCTCTCTTAATTCTGCTCTTACTTAATATTTGGCTAGAGTAATAACATATTGCATAAGGTCATATAAAACAAGACCGTACTGTGCAAAGTGCCCCAAATTATTTAATCAATATGTCTCATAGTGTCTGGGTGATTACACACAAAGTGCCAGGGGCAAAAAAGCAATAAAGGCAACAAGACACTAGAAGTATTGTTCAGATAGCTGTGTAATAATCTTGGGCAATTTAATTTTCTGTGTTGAAAGTTAATTACTTACTTTAGGGAAACACCAATTTAATGTCTTCAGTCAACTAAGTGGCTAAGAATCCTTAAAAGGAACCCACATTACAAATACCTTCATGCCACAGTGCTTTTATTTCCAGGGATAAGACTTCTCACCTCCCACCCCCCACCAACTTCTGTTCTAAACAGATTTTATACAGCGCCTTTCTCCGTAGCTTCTGGGAAAAAAAGCTCAGAATGGACTTTTGTGGACCATGTAAGAACATGCCCAGATGTCACAGGTGTCTGACATTCAGCAGCATGTAGCTGAGAAATGCAAGGAAATTCACCAAATGAAAGTTTCAACTGCAACAGAGATGAAATGGGGCAAGCTGTATAAGCAAGTCATTAATGAAATGGTGATTGGAGGCTAAAACTCAAGCAAATTGTACCTTAAAAAAACCCCAAAAAAACATCCCCCCCATGCCCCAAAGTTAAGAACAGCAGAATCAAGAAATGAGCCAGAAATATATATTGGTATGCAAAGATAAATATTGGAAACTTGAATAACGTTGCTGAAATGGCCTTTTTAGGTGACCCTCAGTGAATTCAGTATACTTTGCCTGTAGAAGCATTGTCTGTTAATAGGCTTAAGGAGGCATGGAGGGATTGGAAGGAGACAAAATAACTAAAATAAACACACCCTAACCTGCTCATAATAACAGCATCTCCCAAATGCTTTCTTTGCTTTTATAGTCACTTTACAAACCACAAGTAGGTAACAAAAACATTCCTGCGAAGGGTGTGTGTGAACACAAAATCTGTCCCAGGTAGGAATAATCCAGTCAATCACAGAGGTGGTAAAGAACACTTGGAGCTGGGAAAGGGTTGTGAAAATAAGCAGCCAGCACCCTTTTGTTTGATTCTTGCTCTTTCATAGCAATCCTTGAGATGAAGAGTGGAAGAGGCATAATTACCGGCCCTGAAAACCTGGCACAGGGTGAGATCTTCCAGGCATCACTTGTAAGAGCATCAGCCAAAAGTCTCCTCCGTTCACCCACTGCCCTCAGAGGACGGTTCTGTCACGTGTTGTGCATCCAGAGATGTGCAGAGGGGTCTGATCTACACTTTCACCCCAGAGCCTGAAATGTCTGAGGTACTGCCATCCCGTTTAGATACGTGTCAGCATTTTAAAAGCTGCCACTAAACACTCTTTAATCCAGGAGGTGAAGTTTTCCTCATCAAAATTTGCAAAGCCTGCCTTACAACTTATTAGCTGCTTTGAATCTTATCTCAAAGCGAGGCCCAAGGTGTGGTACACAAAGTAGAGAAGGGAATGCCTTTCCTGCTTGAAGGTCTTAACCCTTCAGCACATGCAAGGCTTGTAACAGAAAGGGTAGATGCAGGCCCCTGACATGTGGAAGGCATTTAAGTGCTTGCACAAAAGATGGGAAGGGAGGGGAGGGGAGGAGAGGAGTCAAACATCAAATGAAAAACAGGACCCTGGAAAAGCTGCTGTCAGATGCCAGAGCATGGGGCTACATAAATTGTTGACTGGGCACTGGTGTCCAGCCTCTGGAGAAGTCTGACTAATGGAAGCTCAACTAGAGGGTGATATCTCTCATCAGCTGTATCAGGAAACACTTGAGTGCCTCGGCCCCCATCTTCTTTCCTGGTATTTTAATCTTCATTAGTTTAGATGGCTACTCAGATACCCAAAATCTGTGTCCAGAGCTTGGGGCAGAAAATTTCAGGGGCAGCAAGGCCGCATTCTTTGCAACAGGAACAGAGTAAAACCAAATACTTCTAACTAACAGAGTAAAACCAAATACTTCTAACTAACAAGTGTCATCACTGTCTTCTGATTGCTGTCCCATCCACACTGCAACTTGTTTCCCAATTCAGCTGCAGCTGTTATCAGGTAGGTTTTCTGCTTATCATGCAGTTGTAACTAGCACTTCATGGCAACAGTTCATCCTCCTCTTTGGGATTCAGATAGCTCCATGTCAGCTTCCAGCAAATGAATTAGAGTTCTGCATTTTTTGCAGTGTACTCCTTACTCATCATTTTGTACGAGTTTGATGACTCCTCCTTCCTCCTAGGTCCGCATGTAGTAGGGCACCCCCACAGACAGCTGTAACAGTGCTGCTGTTCTGTGCCCCACCTGGGCAAAGTGGCCACGGAATAGATGGATATGCTAAAAAAAACCACTAAACACAGTTTGCTTATCTAGATTTTCTGCAGCAGAAAAACTAGTTATTGTTGGTGAAGTTATAAGGTTGTATTCAATTAGGTTACCAAAAAATTCAAAGTCTGAAAGAAATGCTGTCTTCTGACAATTCAAAATTGCATTGCTACCTTTTTATTATTACCTTTTTAATGAGCAGATAAGAAGGGCAGGCAAAGTGGGAGGATTTAGATTCATGCCCAAGTTCCCCTCTTTGCTAACAGGAGAGCAATAACAGTGTTATAACTTGTGTTTTGCACAACATGTATCTGAGGTTCTAATAAAGATACAATACCTTATCCCCTGAATTAGTGAAAGAAATAAACAAACGGGCAAGCACTAACTGCAAGTAATTTTGTTCCATTTAATTCTCTTCCAAAAATGAATCACAAAGTTCTTGAGCTTATCTTACTAACATGAGTCTTGTCAACTCTCCTTTTAACTAACTCCAGCCCTGCAGCTTTGAAGCTTGCTAGGGTTGTGGGGCACGGAGCTGAGCACATTTCCCAGGAAATCTTGTGCGTGTGTGTGGGAGGGGGCAGCGTGCCACGACTGTGGTCTCACTGTAGCTTTTTCAACCATTTCCAATGTCACAGTGACCCGCAGTTATTTGAAAAGGAAGTTTCCAGCTGCAAGTATCTTTAATTTGCAAGTCTTACCTACTCAGTGAAAGAAGCCTGCTGGGACTGGTATGCATCCCTATTAAAGTCATGTGAACTCTTTTTTATGTTTTTAATTATGCCGTTTACATGACATTTCTGATCTGTATGATGATTACATAGGAACTGGGGTTAGGTTTGCCTTTCACAGCTACAGAGTGCCACTGAAACAATTTTTATATTTAAGCACTGGGATGTGCCGAGTGGAAGCAGAGATGAGTCAGCAGTTAGCTGGGGTTATTTGAATAGCAGAACGAGCCCTGCCTGCCGCTAGGAGACCGTCCACAAAGGTCAGACCGAGTGCTTAGGATTTAGACACCACCACCCTGGTGACAGGAATCCTCTCCAGACCTCGGCGGTTTTCAGAACAAGCACCGTTCTATTTGACATTTGGAGGCTGCTGTATTAAATACCGGCTACTTCGCATGTAAATGAAGAATGCTCGGCACCGCTGGTACTGTCCTCAGTGAGGCGTGTCGGCCACACCGGCAGATGCTGCTCCCTCCCCAGACAGGGGAGTCAGGCGCTAGAATTAGTAACTATTAAAACAAGGGTATTGAGTAATCTGAATCTCGTCAACGAGAAACACTGAAGAGGAGGCAAGGAGTCACCACTGCCCTTTCTACAGGAGTTGTGGCTGCAATTCCCACGTAGGGACAGTCACGAATCGACTGCCCCCAGTATGGAGAGAGCCGAGTCGCTCAAGGATAATCAGGTGCTGAGCCACGGCAGCTTACAAAGCACGGCGTCCAAACCTTTACAAGTCATTACCTACGCTGGCAGGAGTTAGTTTGGGGGGTGTAAAGCCAGATACAGGATGTGTGAGACAGTTCCCTGGCGAGGCACTACTCCTCGCAAACAGTCCTGGAGAGGAAACGGTTTAAAAGCTAAAACTCATTCAGGGTTCGGCTCTGTTGCCTCTGCAACCACAGGAAACAAGCATCCCAGCCCCACTTGTGAGTCACAGCTTTTGGGAACTTCACCTTGAAGAGCAGGAAAGAGTCCTCTCAAGGTAGAATGGATCTCTTTTATTCCTTCTCCCGGGATCACTGCCTAAGCTCCTTCATTTGCCAAAAAAAAAAAAAGAAAAAGAAAAAAAAGAAAAAAGAAGGCACAATAAGAAACACAGCTGCTTGTGATGGTTCCACCCTCCCTTACTCAATTGTTCAGTGGTTTAACATTCAGCCTGAATGTTGCAGACCTACTTTTAATTCTCTCTTCTAGCTGAGAGGATTCAAGGCCACATTGTTCCCGCCCTCCACTCAAGTGACCTAGCTACAAAACAGCTGAATTAATAATAAAAATAAAAGGAGAAGGACATCCCACGACAAACGTCTTCATGTTCTGCTGACCCACTTCAGTGAGAACACTTGAAAATTCTGTGGCTCTTACTGAGAATGATTTTGCCAGGACTAAGAACTGCAATTAGTCTATAAAACCAGAGTTACTGGTTCCAGACACACACAGACTTTAAGGCACCCTCTGCATCAGAGCTGAGCAGGAGTTTAAAATTTCTTTGCAAGAGAAATCCCAGGCCTCTGAATTACACACCAAAAATCCATTTTTATCATTCTCCCTGACATGTTTTTATGAGACCATTAAATGCCATTAAAGTCGAGAGAGTAAAACCGAGATTCTGCCGCAGGCAAGGCTAAGAACAATAGTATTAGTGAACTACAATTCATCATCACAAGGCCAAATGGCATATAGGTGTTGCTATACAGCAACACAGCCCTGGCCCGTAAGCAAGCACTGGGGCTTAACAATTGGCATTTATTGCTGTAGGTAAATACCAGCTGCCTCGCTCGGAGCCCCAGCAGTTCAGTTTATATCACAGGTTTGAGTCTTTCATATGTAAACAAAGTTACACAAACATATACATTTGAATTTGGGAGTAGTTTTTTTCAAAGCTAATCTCTTAACAAAAGAAGCAGAGTGCTCACTGGGATACTGAGAGGTGAAATGCAGGAGCAGTGCCTCTGGTTTGAGTTACAAGGAAGGCCATGAGTCCTTTTGAAACCCAATCTTTGCCAAACATACACCACATGTGTGTTTGTGTATGTGGGCCTGCAACAACGGCTTGCAGAGGCCTCGGTTTTTTCTGTAATGAATGAATTTGATTAAAGGGCCAAAAATTCAGCACATGCAAGAGCTGCAATGTGAAAAATCCTGGCAGCATCAGCCCTTGCTGTGGCAGGAGCAGGACTTCTGTGGGAACGGAGCATACTTTCCTCTATGCACGATGCACCAAACGAGCTCTTCGGGACTAAAAAAAACCAAAAAACCCAAAAGACAACAAACAAACCAAAAAGCCAAACCAAAGCCAACAAAACTTTGGGCCGGGAGCCGCCGGCCCGGCACAGCCGCGCTGGTGCCGGGAGCCGTGCTGCCACCTCCTGGCGGCTCCGCGCGTGGCCCCGGCCGGAGGCCGCAGGACTTCGCCCCCTTCGGAGGCACGGAAATTGGCAGTGATTTCACCCAGAGTTTACTAAAGTTCTCGTTCGAGTTTTTAATCTCTGCCCTCTGCAAACGTAAGTGTTTAAAAAGAAAAAAAAAAGAGCAGCAACCGAGGGAAAACATTTGTGAAGCATTTGGATTTCTTCTGATACCGTTAGGCACCTTTCCCCCCCTCTCTGCTTTTCCAGGCTCTTCATACAGCCCCACAGTCAGCAGGATCAGGTCAGCCCTGCGAGCACAGCTCCCACGCCTTGGCAAAGCTCACTGGCACTGAGGTAGAGCAGGAGCTTCACAGCTTTAATCACTGTCCTTCCTCCAGTGACATTTCTTAAAAGTTCAGCTCGCAACAGCAGCCTACCAAGAAACAGCGAAATGCTCTCAGCCCAATGACATCTCTTAATTTTGTAACGTCAATCCTGAAGGGATTAACAATGTGATTCCTAGAAGTGTCAGAAGCAGCCCTGATCATCCTTCCTCTCAAGACAAAAAAACCCCAGGAGCACAAACGCTTGTGGTCCGATTATTGTAAAATTGCTTCAGAACACTGCAGCAAATCTGCCATGCCTTCCATACAACAAAAACTACAGAGCATACAACTGTGAGAAATGGAACAAAAAGGAATGCCTCAGTCTCACACATCCAAAGCACCACTCTCAGCAGGAGGTCTTAAAAATATAGTGTATATTGTTTCATTTAAAAACCAAAAATAACATTTTCAGACAGAAAACAGAAAGGACAGAGACAGCACACCTTCCTTCTTCATCCAGCCCCGTTCTTACTGTGCTTTGGAAAAAAAGATAGAAAGGTAAAAGAAAGAAATAAATGGTTGCAATGAAATGTCAATAATGCAATATTGGCAGCCCGACAGATCTGATGAGAAGCATCACTCAAGCAACTCTACCCATATATGGCATCTCGTTTTAAAGAAAACACTAGGATTCACATTATAAGCTTTTTAAAAGTGGTAATAATACAGTACTCAGTGTCCAGAAATGGAGGCACTGAGGTGGTAAAATACATACTCAACTACATCCATAAGACTTAAAACGTTTAATGTGCAAGTCTTGGACAGAAATTATTAATTTACAATACACTAAAATCTGAAGGATGGGAATTTCTTCATTGTGTATGCTCACAGTAGCAGGTGAAATACTCAGTTGCTGAAGTACAAACATCAGTGTGCTTAAGTGACTTATGCATCGTTTTTAAGGCAAAAATAGGTAACAACATGACTGCGTATACAGTTGCAAAAATATTTACAGATATCATTAGAGAAACGCTATACTTCTAGCATGAAAATTTTAATTATGCACTTAGTAGAACAGTGATTTATTTAAAAGATTATCATTACAAATGTAAAATTAATCTAGCTAGGATGAGTAGCACTGACATTTTTACCCGGGCCTCCACACCCTCTGATCTTTGACCCTCAACCTCTATCCCTGTAAAGCTGTCCTCTCTCTCCCTGCCACTTTCCAGTCTTACTACAAAGGTGCAGGTGTGCCTGAGCAGCCTTAGGATCCACAGAGGAAGAAGTCGCAGTACTAAAAATGTATGCAAAAGGTCCCAACAAGAAAAAAAGAAAAAAACCAGATCCTGAGAAATAAAATTAGTGAGAAGAAAAAAAAAAAAATTAAAGGCGCTATCTTGCAGGTGTCCAGGGATTTGCTCAGTCATCCTTGTCCTTCGCTCCGTGTTTCAGGATGCGCGTGAACTCGATGTAGTTGAAGTTGCCCTTTTTGTCGATGGGGGCCTCTCTGTACAGCTCATCCACCTCCTCATCCGTGAACCTGTCTCCCATCGTGGTCAGCAGCTCCCGCAGGTAGTCTTCTTGGATGAACCCTGGGGACAGAAACACAAAAGGGAGGCCGAGCCTCTCAGCCGGGGCTCCGAAAGCAGCAGCACGGACGTGCCAGCAGGCAGGCTAAGGTTAACCAGGGCAGCACGTAACACATGACACTTGCGTTTGCACACAGAGCCCCAAAAAACTTCCTTCACTGAATTCTAAAGAAATTCCTTGAGTGCAGAGGGAAAGGAAGTTTAATGCATTTCATACGGATTTTTGAAGACAGGGCCTGACCTGCTGTGGTATAATAACACTTATTTCCATCTACTGATCTCCAACGGCTCAAAGTGGAAAAACAAGTTCCTGTCACTGCTAGTCTTCATTATACAAGCAGTTCTCTTAAATGAACTATATTTTTCTTGACTTAATTAGATATATTTGCACATCCTCTATAAGCTAGTTTCCCCTGGGGACTAAATAACCACTCTGGCTCTTCAGTGCTGCACAACGCTGTTGCTGGAGGCAGTTTATGTGGAAACAGTGAACTCCTGGCAAGGGTCCAGGGAAGGAGTTTATAACAGAAGAGACTTTCAGGCAGGACCGTGCAAGTTAGCTCAGGAGGCAGGAAGAATGTTTATGGTGGAGAACCCAGATAAAAAAAGTAGGATGTATTATTTATTTTATGCTAAAAGAGCAGAAGACTTTTGAGGAAGTTAACAAAGATATAAAAAGGAGCAGTTTCTAGGTATCTTCTGCTAATTCTATTTCAAGAGATGGGCAGAACCACCAGTTGCCAAATAATTCCAGGAAAACTTAGAGATGAAAAAAGGAACATGCATAACAAAGGGTAGACAGTAGAATGCAGAAACTGCTAAATGCTGAAATAAGACCTGCCATGCCTTTAGCAGCATAATAGTTGCTTCATTTGAGAAAGAAATTGGTTATAGAACTTTAGTTGGAGAAATATCAATAACAGAACACACGAGGTAGAAGCAGGTTCCAAAAAGAAGATATGTAAACTCTGTGGAACAGCTGGAAATCATATGTAGATATGATAGATATCCACATCAACTGATGTAGATTCCATTAGAATGTGATAAAAAAAAAATTCTGCTTTGGAAAGAGAGTTGAATAACTTAAGCAAACAGAGTTCATTAGCGAGACAAAACCAAAGAGGGAAACACGGGACCAAAAACCAGTCAATGAGCAAGACAAATTAGCACGGGGGTGGTGTAAGCTGGGGGAAGGGACAACATATGCTAAGGAAAATAGCATCATACCCCAGGGTAGACCAGCCCTTGGCTGCTGACTCCAAAGCTAGCAGCCTTCTACTTCAAAAATAGGGAGAATGTTCAGTTAGCCAGGCGCATCTTAATCGGGTCAAACCTTGGAGTTCTCTCTTTGCAGATGGGTGTAAAGAAGAGGAAAAAGGCAGCTAAACAGATTAGACTCTGTTTCTGCTGCCCTACAGAGACCAAGCAGTGATGAGAGATGACACAAGGATTAGTATTCAAAGAATGCAAGGCCTTCAGTGCTGCAAGTTTGGCCTCAAGGACTTAATTGCTCCTGTCTGAACAGCTAGGTGTTTAAACACTGAACTGGGCTGCCAGACTAGGGATACGCTACAAGTTTTATCAGCAATGAGTTGTAAAGCAAACAGTGCTCCTCTCCCTTCCACACAGCTTCAGTGTGGATGGAGAGTGACAAATAAATGAGGTAAAACTTAAGATTCAGCCCTGTTGCAGGTGGCACAAAGCAGATGACAACGCAGGATCAAAAAGCAGGTAAAAAAATACTCCAAATGCAGACAGATCCAACTTTTATACCAACTCCATAGTACCACACACGACAGTATTGCTGACACCACATATCCAACTTCACAGGCAATATAGGAAATGTAAGCAAAACCCAACAAGTACGACTACCTTATCCCCACCTGTAGGATCTGATTTGTATTACTCCCTTTTAAAAGACCTGCACTGATGTAGGGCTAGAAAATCGGGCCCATAACAAACACACACATGAAATAAAAAAGTAAAAGAGTCTGATATAGCTGGAAATGCTCTTGCACATTTTTAAAAGGAACAAGTGGATCAGAATTCAAATCAGAGGATAAAATTAATAAAGGATTAACATAACATGGGTTCTACAGATACATCACATGCTATTTTGAAGACCTCATTTTGACTGTTATGAATCAAAACTCAATAAAACAGCGTAACTATCTCGCATGTTTCCTGGTTAAAATTTGAGGGTGGCATAATACACAAAATGACCGTAGAACAAACTATTATCCTCAAATCATCGTAGGACTAGACTAAAACATTTACCACAACGAGCTGAAAGATATTAAAATCAATCTTATCAGTATAGGGGTACCTGACCTAGTAACTTATTGTTTACATAGACACAGAAAGTTTCTGTTCTAAAGAACTGGTAGCACAACCATTTTCTCTATATTGTAATTCACAGACTCTTGTTTTGGTGCACACGAAAAAAACCCCTGTGTGGAGAGAAAACAATTAACCTACTAACAAAACTTCCTTCTCTAGGAGATGGTAAAGAGATTTCCCTTGAGAAGGAGGAAGTCGATTAACATTTGAAAAGGTCTTACCAACAGAAAGCCTGTTTACCTACACCTCAGCAGGAAGGAGATGCTCTTTGAAAAGGCAAAAGGTGCTAAAAATACACAGACTGGAAATAGCTGTTGAAATGGAACGATATCCTTTGAAAGGTTCAGAGCATATATCGACTGGTTAAATTAAAATATTGTGGTGGACGGTTGTGAGGAGAGGTATAGATGCAGTGTCATCTCTAGTACAGAGGCTCCATAATTTCAGTGTGAGCTAGTGAGACAAGTTCACAACACATCAAAGCACTGAAATACTCTGTAATTCCACAGGACTGCCCCATGGATTCGTCCCCAGTTACTACACACTTCTCAGGAATCTCAGCCTAGGTGAATAAATAAATAAAAGCATAAACTCTAATCTCAAGATTACAGGCTCAACCTTGGAAGTCTGAGATAGTAAAACTGAGCTCTTGTGTTTTACTCTTTTCCTTCATCTTGCTTTGCAAGTCAGCCCAATCTGTCATTTCTGTCTTCTACACCCCACCCGGTTTTTACCTTTAGACCACTAAGGCTGCAGCCCTTCCTGCAATCTGAAAGCAAACTGGGCTGCAGGTGAGGGCATGACATTTGCCCTTAGAGGCATAAAGAACACTCAGCCAGATGAGGGTTCAAAAGAGTTTATGAAGTCTGGACAGCCTGTCTTGAAATATTACACATCTGAAGAATTCAGATGCATCTCAGACCTACTACAGAGGGGGGACAAACTCAGTGGTATGACAGATTTCCCATCAGTACCTTTTCAACACCATAGAAAATCACACATTACTGATTTGAATTCCTCACCTCGGAGCAAATACATCTTATTTTACAATTATGAGGAACAAACACGCTGCCCATTTAAAACACTCTTCTTCAAAGCCTCACAGAAGAACAGTCCTACTCGTCCTCAGTACTGACACAAAACAGCCAGACAGGTTTCAGTCTCACCCAGTAACAAGCCAAATTCTCAATACTTAGTAGACTATGCCATCTAGGATTACCATCTCATACTTAATTTATAAAGGTGCAAAAACCAGCATACTGTTTAGAAACCCAAACAAACAACATAAAAACCCAGCCATGCTCCCGCCAAGCAGCTGAGTTGCATGCACGTACCTGTTGCTTCTTCATCAAAGCAAGCAAAAGCATTCCTGATGACATCCTCCGGGTCCGTGCCATTTAACTTCTCACCAAACATCGTGAGGAACATCGTGAAGTTGATGGGGCCCGGAGCCTCGTTCATCATGGCATCCAGGTATTCATCCGTCGGATTCTTTCCTGCAAGTAAAGGGATTCATCCTTGGCTTGGCTTTCAAACCGAAAGAGCAGTGTCAGTAGTGTTAACACAAACCGAGACACCTCCCGTATCCCAAACTCAGCAGTTGGATTTTTACAGCACAAATTTGCTTGGCAAGCACGACCAGCGAAGGGACATTACCAAGGGAGGCGAGCATGTCGTGCAAGTCCTCCTTGTCAATGAAGCCATCCCTGTTCTGGTCGATCATGTTGAAGGCCTCCTTGAATTCCTGGATCTGCGACTGATCGAACATGGCAAATACATTGGAAGTGGCGCGCTGAGGGCGCTTCTTGGTGGTCTTCGTCTTCGCCTTTTTGCTAGACATGGTGATTTTTGGATACTAGGGAGAGAAGGAAATACAGTAAGTGCAATAAGATCAGAGTTAGGACTTAAAAAAGGGAAAAGGACTATGGTTTAATGGTAAAGTGCGCCTCTAACGCACTCCCATTTCCTCTCATCAGAACGTATTTCCCGACTACTTTCAAGACGGGAAAAAGAGAAGCAGAAAATATGGATAAATAAAAGACAGACTCATAAACCAAAGAAAGAGTCATCATTATAAGACGCAAATTAACTTAAATTTTAGTCTTCAAAGGTCCCTTACCCCGGCGGAGGCTGCGGGGACCCGGTACGGAACAGACGCGGAAGGGAGGAAGCGGCCCCGGCGCCGGCGGATGCTCCAGCGCTTCCTGGAGAAACCATCGCCCTCCCGGGCCGCGGGTGGGGACGAGCGCCGGCACAGGCGGCGGGAGGGCAGCGAGACGGCAGCCGGGGGTTTTCCTTACGGATCGCAGCCCGCCCCGGCTCCCCTGGGCGGCGGCCGGCTCGGCACGGCCCCGCGGCCGCTTCCGTGCTCCCCCGCCTCGGCCGCGTTGGCGCATCCCGGGGGAAGTGGCCGCCGCCGGCGCTGGGGCCCGGGCGCCGCCTGCAGGGCAGGGATGGAGGCAGGGAACGGAGCTCGGGAGGGCTGCTGCCAGTCGCCGAGAGCTTCCCGTGGGGTTCTTCTTTCGTGCACATAAATCTCTGCACTGAAAAACTCTCCAGCTGAAGGTGGAGCTCCGTCCCGCGCTCCCGGAGCCGCTGCCGGCGCCCGCGGCGGCCCCGGGTTCACACGGTGGTTCCACATCGGGGAGGTGAACGAAGCCTCCTCGTCCTGCGGGGACGTCCTGCCCGGATTAGCAGGTGTGAGGTGTTATCCTTACCTTCAGTCTTCCTCGTGTTTCGCTTGAGGGATCAGAAGAATTCCAGATTGCGTCGCAAAGTCGTCTAAGTGAGTGCTCCCGCAGGAACAAGGCTTAATGCCTCTCGCAGCCATAGATTGTAAGGCCCCTTGGAGGATGGTTTTTTTTGCATATATTTTCTTAATGAAGAAGGATGACACTTATTTTTCCATTCGTCGTTTGATGTAGGATCTCAAATAAATTGAGGTACAAGCTGGTTTTAGTCTAGGGGGATGGGGTCAGAAATTGCTTGAGAAGCAGTTCGGTTTTAGCCCACCTGTACATTTTTGAAATGTTCTGAAGGCAATGCATATTCCCATTTGGCTTGTTGGAAGTCCCACATAAATAGCTTGGGCTTCAAGAAAACTGTTGTTTAGCGCACAAAAAGGTCCTGGAACAGTCGGATGGGAAAGCTGAGCTTCCAGATCATCATTCCTTGAATCCCCCTCCTACCTGCTGTTGGCTTTGTTGGTGTGCAGGCTGTGTCTGGGAAAACAAGAACTCTTCAGGAGGAAAGGCATTGGCCAGGCACTGGAGTAAGACACCGAAGGAGGGTGGTGGTGGAGTCACCATCTCTCGAGATGTTCAAGAGGTGTCTGGATGTGGCATTTGGGGATTGTGGTGGTGCTGGGTTGATGGTTGGACTAGATTTATCTTTAAGGTCTCTTCCAACCTTGATCATTCTGTGAAAGGAAAAAATGGACATACAGGCTTTTGCTGAAATTATTAATTATATTTATAAATGTAAATGAACTCCATTTAGGCACTGGACCTACTGAAATTAACATGTAATCTTATATGTAATCTAGAAGTTGCAGTCTCAAATTTGAAGGGAGATGTTTTAATTGCCAAGAGGCCCAACTCTCTTTCCCTGCTCTCCTCTCACATCAGAAGTTATTTCATGAGGGCTGAGAATGTGGCCTAATTAGCTTACAATACTTCCCCAGTGAATTTTAATATCACTCTTCTAAAGTTTGCCTCAAAGTGAAATAGAAACTAAGATTAAACTTTGCTAAATTGAAAGCCTATTAATGGAAAAAGTTTTGGGTAAAAAATTCTCTGCTCACTAGACATGGCACATAGTTTCAAGATAATTACATGCAAAGTATGAGTGGGCAGAAAAGCAGCAGAAATATCAAGATGTTAAGAGAGTTAATAAAATACTTCATGATAATGTTGAACAACTGAACCGTGTGTTGAAATTTAATTATGAAAAGTTATCTGATCTCTTAATTTAAACTTCTTTCATCAGTTACTTTAAATCGAGCTACTGCAAACGTGCTAGTCTGTCTTGTATTGTTTTTCATGCTATTAAAAGGGTGTTACATGATACCTGTCACCGCGTGTGTTGTTCTCAGTGTTTAACTTCTGCAGATGTGGGGAGAGGTAACACTAATATTACTTGCCCGGTATGAGATCAGTTCTTCATGACAAAATTGCATGCCAGTGTGTGTCTGTCTCTTAGAGCTTTTGTCTCCAATTTGTTGCATCGTGGTGGAATGAGAACCAGTTGCTACAAGCAGACCATTTTCTGTTCAACGTAAATCTAAGTAATGCTATTAGAGATGGTTCAAATTTACTTGATTACAGCATTCATCATAGCAATAAAAGAAATTTAAAGGGAAAAAAAAGATTTGTTTTGCCTTTTATAATATTTGGAGGATATTTTTTTAACTCATTGACATAAATGTTGAAAAGGGAAAAAAAGTAAGAGTCTTTTTTGTGAGCGTGGTGCTTCCTGAGAGCTGTGCATCAAACATTCCGAATAGAAATGATCCTTTCTGAAAAGATAATTTAAAAAAAAAATGCTGAGCTCTTAACTCTTTATTTTTTCTTCTTTCTACTTCTTTCGTTCATTACTCCCTTCTCCTTTCTCATTTATGTCTGTCTTGTTTAAGAAAAAACCTTTTTAAGCAAAATGTATGAATTGTTCCTATCCTTTCTGTCTAAAATACTCCAATACTTTGGTGCCATTGAAATGCTTGTTTTCTTTGAATTGTCAAAAAACCTTCAAAATTACGTGTTTCATACTTAAGTTTTATGGCTGCTACAGACAGCAAGCAAGTTACAGCAGACCTTTTCCCTCCTTTCATTTAACTCTCTCCATTAACAGTTGAACTCGATTATCTTAGAGGTATTTTAAATCATCAATTCTATGATTCTATTTCCCTGCCTCTGCTGAGTTACAGTGACAGTGCAAATATTTGTGATTTTGCTTAATGAAGCAGAGTCAGTCTGTGTCATATGATGTTTCTTTATGAGTCTAATGAATGTTACAGGAATGGTTGCACTGGCTCCCTCCAAAAATCTGCCTAGGCCAGTGCGCCCCAGCTGCAAAGAGATGTGGATTCTGGATGTGGAAGGCAGGGAGCAAAGTCTTGGCAAAAAAAAGTCTTGAGACTGGGGACGGGGAAGCACAGCGGCTGCTTTTTCCATTTCTAGGGTGGAGCACCACCAGGATGTGTCTGCTGATTTCTTGGATGCCCTCAAGAAATAAGAGATGCTGTGAGGTCTTCCCTACCAGGTCACTGGAGAGTTTTATTGGTTTGGATGTTTTTACCCAAAACTTGGAGTGATATTTTAAAAAAAAAAAAAAATCTCTTTCTCTATACTTCCCGTTCTTTTTGGAGGAGAGCATACTGGGCGCTTTTAGCCTGTCCTTGAGGGGAGAGCAGCAGCAAGGGCCTATGCAGGTATTGAGGGAAGAATAAGCCTCTGATATCTTCCCAGAATGCTCTCCCAATACCTACTATTTTTAGTTCATGGAGGGATAAGCTACCCTGAGCCAGATGTGGCATTTGGTAACCCACAATGAGCTTCTCTCACAAACTTGCCTGATATGTAATCCTTGATTTGATGTAACTTTAGCATCCACAATATGCTGTGCCGGTGTTTTCGGAGCCCTTTGCAAGGTTGCTGTTTGTTACCTGAACAACTGCCCCTCACTAATCCTGACCGTACCTATTCCAGTGTTTATTCTGTGCTCTAGACTTTGTGTTGGAAGAAATACTAAGGCTGAATGGTGTGTCCACCTCTTTTGTGTTACTTTTGCTTCTAGAAAGCTCTTCTGTGTTCCATCAGCTGTAGCAGAGAGTCCCACTTAGGTAATTTTTCTTGTACAGAAGCCATTTCATACCCTCGGTCATCATAGAAGTAAGACTGAGGATATGCATGAGAAACAAAAGAGTCTGAAAAGAGAGACTAGATGAAAAAGCAGATGTGTGATTTCCACACTAAGAATTAAAATTGTGTGACAGTTGAGTGGAAGGTTTTGCAGTTAGGAGACTTTTTTCTGAGCACATTATCACTGTTCAACAAATGTTAATTACAGAGATTAAGTATTGACAGCAGAGTCAAAATTAAATATATCCATCTGAGTTCTAGGTCTATACTATCATTTAACAAAAGCATTTTGTCTGTCAGCTGCTTCACCTGGTATTTTGGCTCATCCCTCTGCCTTTCCATCCCTCCATCCCTGGTTCCAGCTGGCATCTGTTGCCTCTGTCAAGCTGTACCAAGTGCACTGTAGTGTCAGTCGGAGTGACAATCACTCTTTTTGAGACGCTGAGAGTGTCACAAAGTTTTCTGGAATTTCTCCAAAAATAACTCCAGTGCTGTGATCCAAGGGGAAAACATTTAAGGAGTCATGAGTTAAAGAAGAGATTCTGAACATGTGTCTTCTCTTGGGTTTCTTGGAGGGCCTCAGACTCAATGACCTCATGAATAAAAATGGTTGCTGCTTTCCCAGGTGGTCCCTTCCACACGGTGGTAGATGCTGAAAGGTGAAAAATAAAGGCTCTCAGAGAATGAAGTGGAGCCTGTAGAAGAAAGAGATACCTTCTCCTTACTGAAAACTAAAAATAGCACTGTGTTGACTTTCTAGCAACTTCCAGTGTCCGTGGCTGAGAAAGAGGCAAGAACATAAGTTCTCCAGAGCACTGTAAGACAATGATAAGCAGGTCGAAGGATGAAGCAGAGAAATTTAATGGAGCATAAATAAAATGCAGTCAGTCTGTGAAATGTTGTAAACACAAGAAAGCAAACCTCAGTATATTTATTTAAAACTGCATCTCAGTCACTGTATGAATGGGCACTGACACGTGTTTGACAGAGTGCTGCGGGACTTTACTCAGCAGACACTGTCTTCCTTGCGTTCCCAGGTCCAAAGTGCTTTATACCTAAAGAACACAATTTTAAAAACCCCAACTAAACGTTGAAAAGTACATCTTTGGCTGTTGGGCTGTTGATTTCTGCTGGGTTTTGTTCCCTGTTCTCTATGATCAAAGTCACCGTACTGCCACTTGTGCTGTATGTCCTGCCCTTGTTTTTTATCGTCGTTGGTAAGTTGCAACAATTCCAGCCAAGTCTTTGTGGGGTTTTCAGCTCTTTCTGCACTAGTTTTAATCAGGAGTATTGCCAGACACTGTGATTCAAGTGCAGAACTGAAATGCAAAAATAAATGCTGATGGGTATTCTTAATAAGGAGAGCTGAAGGCCTCCAATCTTTCAAACAAATGTAATTAATTCTGCTAAACCTAAGGATGTACATATGTGCCCTCTCCTTGTGTGTTGGAGTTTGAATCTGTCTGATGATGTGTATGTACAAATATGGAAGAAAATTAAATGTGCTCAATGCTTGGCTGAAGGTCTAAAATAGTGTTTTAAAACGTATCCAGAAAACAAGAAGCAGCAGATTTAGTCAGTCGTTTGACATGAAAAGTGAGCTGTTATCAGTTTTCTTATCAGCTGATGCCCATGCAAGTTTGGTTGGCTGGTGGAGCGATTTCAAAATCAACCTACTTCTGGTGAGGCGGGAATATGTTACCACAATTAAACCTTTTGTGTTAGAGATGGTTAGCTCACAATTCAGGAAGAACTCAAAAGAGGGAAAAACCCCAGTGTCTGTTAGATACAAGGCTAAGTCAAGGTTCGAGCAACTCGTGTCTGATGCCAGCTCTGTTTTAGCACATACTGAGACAGGTCTTGGAGGCCTCAATTTACACCCACTCACTTGAATATGCTTGGCACAGGCTGGAAATTGTTGTGTAATGCTGTCTTTTAACTCCCAATTATTCATAATTGAAAAACAAACCAAAGCCTAGTTCAATATTTAGTGGGGTTGTACTCACTGATATCCTAAAATAGTCAAAGGGAGGATTAAGGATTAAATAAACCTTGCAGAATTGAGCAATTTATAAGAACGCTAAAATGACTGCTGCTGCCACCAGCTGCTCATTTAGGCACCCGCAGTAAAGTCAGACCTGCCTAATCCTGTAGTATTTGTTACTGACTTTCAAGCTTTATCAAAGTGCAAGGCTGCTTTACTCAGGGACTGAATCACAGCTGGCATCGCAGGGGGGTCTGCATGCAGCAAGCAGTTGGGATTTTCCAGGAGGCCAATTGGATTTCCTGCTCTCCTGTTAAGTGCATGCTGCTGAGAAATATGTAAGTATCTTCCCTCAGATTTATTACATTGATACAAACTGCCTGACCCCTTCAGTCCCGTGATGCAGGGCCTATTATGTATGATCTCTAGGGAATATCACACTTCTGGTCTGAAAACATTCCTTGGCAGTGTTTTACGCCTGGGCTGCAGAGAAAAGCAGGAAAAGCAACCTTTTTCCTTTTTTTTTTTTAAGATAGAAAATTTTCTATCTAGTATATCAAAGGTTTGGGAAAACGGTGATCGCTGTGGAGGTGCTGCTCAAAGCACAAAAACAAAAAAAGAGCTGTATGGAGGGGTTTTGTCCCCCTCAGTATTATTTTTCAATATTTCATGGTAATTTTAAGCTGCATTTTGAGAGGCATTTACTGAGTTCTTTTTGCCTCTGTATTGTTCCTAGTTTCTGCAATACTGTTCATGAGTTACTGTAATCCTAAATCATTTTTCCAAAGGAGGAAGTTATCTAAAAATGACAGCAGGGTTTTGAAAACTTAAGTAAGAAGCCGAAATAGGAGCATGGGTGCATAAGCAATACCAGGGGAGGATTAACAGCTGATATTGAAAATGTTCTTGACTATACTTTGATTGTTACTCACCCGTTATTTGAATTTACATTGTCTGAATGCCTTTGCATTTGTTGTTGTTTAAAACTCCCCGGGACCATCCCAAATAACAGGTTAATAGCACTTCAGACAAGAAAAGGCCACGAGAAACATGCGATGGCAAGATTTCAGCTATTTCCCAGCTTTTGGATCAAATGCAGGTGTCAGGACACAAAGGCATGCTGTTACTGATGCCCTGTGCCAGGATGGGGCCGCTGTGCTGCGTTCATTTCTCCAGTGATCCTAGAAACAAGCGACCTAAAGATAGTCCTTAGGTCAGCCGTGAAACGGATCCTTGCTCTGGAGTGCAGGGACACCGCCTCTGTGACATCCCCTAGCTGCCGAGCTAGTCTAACGAGCTGCCTTCACGGTGTGAAATGCTTCAGTCATCTGAGCACTGTGCCATAAAAATGGGTTTATTTGCGTAAATAAAGAGCAGAAACAAGTGTAGAATGTTGCACGTTACCTTTATCTCCGGCAACAGAGCGGGGAAGGCAGCAGGCAAACATCCCCTGGCAGGACTCGACACAAACGTGGTCCTCTTTGGAGGTTTCTCGTGGAGCCTCAGCAGCTCTTTGGCTTCATTTTGACCTCTGCGTTTGTAGCCTTAGAACAGGGTAAGTGGGTCATGTAAAATAAATCACTGCTTTTCAGCAGTGCTTCACGGGGCATTACAGATCACTGTAGCTGTAAGACTATTAAATGTGTGCATGAGCCTATGAAAATAGTTTTTCATCATAAGCTTAATCTGGTGTGGAACTTGGAGACTGTTATATATGAACCCCGAGGGAGAAAAGATTAGGTTCCGAGATTTTGGCTGCAAAATGCTAAGGCTAAGTCATCAGAATTTTAAGCTGTTTCAGTGACCAAAGTTATTTTTATTTTTGGAAGTGAATTATTGATGACACATCCCTACAGCCCTCGGCACGCAACCTCAGCTGTCACATTCCTCCCTCCCTAGCTACAAAACGCATCTGATGCTCTTATATGGTCTCCTGGCTGGGGCTGTTGGCCTTGTAGCCTCTCAGTGGTTACAGGGTTTGTGCCCACTGGCAGGTTAACTGGTCTCCTACAATTAAAAAAAAAAAACAGGGAAACTGGAACTTGGAAGGTTTTCGTTATACTCAAACATCCTTGGACATTCTTTCTCAGTAACACATCTTCCTGGGTAGGTATCTTTATATGAGTACAGTTCCATCTCACCCTCTACTCAGAGGGAGCATCCAAGACCAACAAGGAAAAAAACAGCTAGGCCCCATATTTCAGCTGGCTCTTCAGAAAGTGAGAGCAGCAGTACAGAATTATTTTTGAAGTGGACAATTTCCTCTCAAGGAGGATACGAGGTTTGCTTCTATGTAGCTCATATTTACCATTTTAAAATCACTACTTCCAGCAAGAAAAATCCAGCTGGCACACCTGCCAATTACTCAGTGTAACATATCAGCACCTAACATTTTACAGAGAAAAACAGGATCAGGAAAAGAAGGGTTTAGGGATCCAGTGTTCCTAACAGAAGTAAACTGTCTCTGGATGTTAACGCCATTTAGACACTCAAAGGGAAAAAATAATCAGTATCTTCCATCTGTCCTTCGTGCAGGCTGCTTGCATGTATGCACACAGTATTGAATTGCACAGAGGTGACAAGATCAGTCTAAAGAAGTGACAGCATAACTTGTTCTCCAGCCTAACGTTTCATAGCAACATTTCAACAAGACAGTGTTTCCTCAATCTCCACTCTCTTGTCTTTCTCAAGTGGGCACTGCTGGTGAAAACTTCCATGCATGCTCGTAAACTACTTACCAGAACCTTGCAGGTGTCATATGGAGAAATACCTCAGCAGCCAATACTGAAGGGCACCAAGACAGTTAAAAACCAAACACTCAAAAAAAGGAGCAGCTGTGGCAACCTGAAGTAGTGTAGAACATAATGTGGCAAGGAGAAAAATTGAGGCTAAGTTTGTTAGCAGATAAAACACAGAACTGGGAAAAGAATGGTTGAAAACTCAATTTTAATTCAGCCCGTAAGTGGAAAAAACCACCCCCGAATAAAAAATAAAAAAAATAGTCCAAGTACACCAACTGAGTGTATTTTGTCAAGTTATTTACAAACCTAAAGCCAGAGTATCTTCCAGAGTTGCCATACAGGAACACAAGTAAGAATAAGTAACCCAGCCTTCACGCTATCACACACAAAATGAGACAAACCCACCTTAAAGGATAAGCTGTCAGAGCCTTTACAATCCTTTGTGCTCAATTCCTACTCCTTGGGGTCTTCAGGCATGTGATATAGCTGGGGGCAAGCTTTCTGCATAAGAGGTCATGATTTTAATTAATTAAATACATAGGCAAAATAAATTCTCCTTCTGCTTTCTAACTTGCTGTAGCCAAGAGAATGAGGCACACAGAAGAGCATGGTCATACTAAGAGAACAATCTTCCTCTTTTCTTTGTCTTTGAGACATCATCATCAGCACAACTGGTTCTGAATGACTGACTGTGCTTGGTTATAAGTCATCTTACCAATTTAACTGAGGAAGATGTATGGTATTGTAAAAAGTGAGAGCAACTTCAGCACCTATAAGGTTTTACCAAGTTAATTCTCAGAACGACTTGGCTCACATTCTCACATGCATATT
This sequence comes from Mohoua ochrocephala, assembly GCA_013398855.1. Taxonomy (NCBI): domain Eukaryota; kingdom Metazoa; phylum Chordata; class Aves; order Passeriformes; family Acanthizidae; genus Mohoua; species Mohoua ochrocephala. The sequence goes on from VZTA01000966.1 coordinate 171,718, forward strand.
AATCAGCTGTAGAAAAATAAAGTAACCATTTCTTTGGTGGGCCATGTATTGCTGTTAATTAGTGCCAGCACAGATTCCTTTGCACAAGGCTTCAGCAGAAGGGAAAAATTATGCCAAATTCCCACTTACTGCCAGCATAAAGACTTAGCAAAGAAGAATGCACACTTTGACATGAAAGTACTGCTAGAAAACCCATCAGTATTAAAAGGAAGCAAAAGTTGGGCAGGGTATCTGCTTAAGAATCAGATGTCCTCTGCTGGCCATGAGGCAATTTTAACAGTCTTCCCTAACCATTTCTTTGGTGAACTACTTACGCAGTAGTCAGATCCCACTTCAAAAACCTGAGATGAAAGACTTCTGCAGCTGCTTTTTTAAAGATGCCAGCAGATGCTGCTAGGAACATTTCAGAACCCTGTAATACTGAACAAAACATCAGGAAAATGAGTTTTCTAGCTTGACTTGCAACTGCAAGAAAAACACAATGAACGCACCTGCATTTGTAAATGCATAATAGAAACGTCATTCTTCACGAAAGATTTTGAGGTATTTTATCTATATAGCAAACTTTATTTCAAAATGGCATTTATTACAAAAATGTAAAAATCCAGATAAACCAGAAACGTTGAGATTATTTTCCTGGACTACCAACTCCAGGGAATGTTTTTCCTGTAGCCTTTCCCTCACAGTATTTTCCCCCCTTCCAGTCTGATTACAGGTGCAAATGTGCCTAAATGGCCTGGAATAGATGAATATATTGAAAAAGACAAAAGCTTTGGAGCTAAATGCATGCAACAAGTTCTATCAGGAAGAAACCGTTAAAAATAAACATAAGATTAACAATTTTTTGCAGGTATCCAGGGATTTGCTCAGTCATCCTTGTCCTTCGCTCCGTGTTTCAGGATGCGCGTGAACTCGATGTAGTTGAAGTTGCCCTTTTTGTCGATGGGGGCCTCTCTGTACAGCTCATCCACCTCCTCATCCGTGAACCTGTCTCCCATCGTGGTCAGCAGCTCCCGCAGGTAGTCTTCTTGGATGAACCCTGGAATGAGCACAGTGTAGGAGAACATTTATCTGCTAATATATGGGTGATAATTTCTTTCTCTGAGTTCTTTCCCTCAATTAAAGATACCTACAGTCTTTGTCTGCCAAATGAAAACAACGCCATTAAAGCCTCTTACTAAAATTGCCAAATAATTACAAGGATTCAATCAAATCAGGCATCTTAGTTTGAAAGGTCCCACTACTTCAAGTAAAGATCATTTTATGATTTGCCTGTGGTGTTCTAAAGAATATAAAAATTTGTCAGGATTCATATTGGACATCCTGCCCAACAGCAGGGCTACACTCCCAGTAGTTCCAAGAACCTTCTAACAACTCAGTATTTTAAAAATCACAATGGGGACCAGTTTGCCTTGAGCATTCCTATTGAAAACCACCAAGAAAAAAAAGGTCATGGAACTTGACTACTAACATTCAACAAGTGCGTGAAACATGGGGAAGTTGACAACATTTCAAATTGATCTTAAATCAGTGGTAAAACTCAGATTTACCAGACTGGTTGCAAAGAATAAATTTTTGGCATTGTTTATTAAACAAACGGGCTTGTGTAACTTGTGATTCCTTCTATCAGCACTCCTTGGCATCACACAAGAATTTTCCTGCATTCATTTTCCTCTCCTTTTAGTGCAGCTTAACAGAGGAAAGGTGGATACAAGTTGCTGACAGAAAACAAGTTCTTCATAAAAGCACAACAGCTTTGAAAACGATGATTCCCCTCATAGAAGTGGCCCCAAAGGTGAATTTTAAGTTAGGAATAAATTAAGACCCTGGTTCCCAATCAGCATCTTTTATACTTTCTCTTGTCTTGAACAACAGAACAGAATTTGGAATTTTTACAGAGATTGAAAGGGTAAATTTAGTAAATGAGGATACAGGCATGATCTTTCGTCTGCAGAAATTAAAATTTTCAGAGTTAAAAAATTCATCACCGCTTCTATGAACACAAGAACTTATTGTTTTATGAAAGTAAGTAGAAGTAATACATGTACGCTGTTGTTTCATCCACGTACCTGTTGCTTCTTCATCAAAGCAAGCAAAAGCATTCCTGATGACATCCTCCGGGTCCGTGCCATTTAACTTCTCACCAAACATCGTGAGGAACATCGTGAAGTTGATGGGGCCCGGAGCCTCGTTCATCATGGCATCCAGGTATTCATCCGTCGGATTCTTTCCTGCAAGTAAAGGGATTCATCCTTGGCTTGGCTTTCAAACCGAAAGAGCAGTGTCAGTAGTGTTAATACAAACCGAGACACCTCCCGTATCCCAAACTCAGCAGTTGGATTTTTACAGCACAAATTTGCTTGGCAAGCACGACCAGCGAAGGGACATTACCAAGGGAGGCGAGCATGTCGTGCAAGTCCTCTTTGTCAATGAAGCCATCCCTGTTCTGGTCGATCATGTTGAAGGCCTCCTTGAACTCCTGGATCTGCGACTGATCGAACATGGCAAATACATTGGAAGTGGCGCGCTGAGGGCGCTTCTTGGTGGTCTTCGTCTTTGCCCTTTTGCTAGACATGGTGGCTGTTGGTTCTAAGGAGACAGAAACACATCCAAGATTTAGCCTTATTAAATCACATTACAAGTCCCTGGGGGAAGGATGGGTATAGGGACATCAAGTTTTATGTTATCACCAATAACTCCAAAGTACCGATTTATTTCGGTATCTCTGCTCCATTTTCTTTCATTCAGACTTCACTTGCTATTAAAGCATAATGCCTTTGAGGATTCAGGGACCGGCACTGTAGGCCAATAGCAGGCTACATTAAAAAACCCAGTTGAAATCATAGCTCTTGAAATGAAACTCACACAGTGCTTGTACTGCTGATTGAATACTCCACCTGCACCTTCCACAAATTAAGATGACTAAACGCTCAGGAGTTTGGGAGGCACTGTTGACCTACCACATAAAAGGATATGCGCTGCTAAACTAGCACAGTGGTTAAACAGATCAGACAGTATGCTAAACTAACATTTTGGAGGGGGAAAAAATGTATTTTAGGCTCTGAATAGCATTTTGTTAGAATAACTGCCGTTGAGAGAGAGAGAACACCGACTTGGTTCAGAAGCTCTACGTTGCTATTCCTTTACCCGGTGGAACTACTACACAACCCATGCAAATGCCAGCATACTCTCTTTTAAATTAATTACTGGCATAATAGCTACAAAAATGTGAAGATTGTTTCTTTTACACCACCAACCCTTAGAAACATTTATATATTTTTATACATTTTCACGTATCACAGGTATACCAATTGTTTCCCTTGAAGCTGTCACATGAAGAAATTAACATGGTAGATTATATGTTATAACACTAATACACTCAGGGTAGAAATGAGGCTTTTATGTTAACTGCATCTATTTAGCTGGGAAGATACATGCAGTGTTCTAACTAAATGTGTGACAGTACAAACTCGAAAAGCTGAGTCATTCCCTGAAAGGCAAACACAAAGCCCTCAATATTGCTTTTGGATCAGAAGTTAGACCCTTTTTAATGCTGTTTCCAAAAGTCTCGTAACCTCTGCTTGCATTAGCTAAAACTGAAGCGTAATACATACTGCTAGAATCCTTTATTATGCTCAAAGAAAGTGTTATGCAAACCAGATTCCTTCCATCCTTGATTCTGAATTTTTACTGAAAGCACCTGTAGCAAATGTCTCTTGACAGAAGACAAATTTAAGCCTCACCTGTAATTGCAAGAATATCAATATTCTGAAATTTACACTAAGTATTAATTTTGTAACTCAGAAACAAATTATCTGGTCAGAAATGCAATGCTAATCAGAGTCATAGCACAGTTCTAACTGTTTCTCAGATAGTGTGTTCAAAGATAGAATATGTTGCGTTAGACTCCCAAAAAGTAAGACTGAAGTCACTAACTGGGATTCACCCTTAAAAAAACAAAAGGGAGTGAAATTAAACGAAGTAAGTCCCTTACACAATCGACCCAATATGCAGGCAAAAAGCAGTTATTTTTTGGTTTGTTTAACTAAAAGGAAAGACATTTTACCTTGCTTTGTATTAGATACCTGACAGGGTGCACCAAGCATCTGGAGCATAAAAGGAAATTCCATGGTTACGTCCTTCTCAGTCTGTCCACATAGACAGCTACTAACTTCCCCTGCTAATTCCACACTTTTAAGTCCTACGTGCACCTACAACGTTCTTCTGACGTAAAAAACAAACCATTATGTCCCGAACTAAAAATAGCCCTGAAATGCAACTGCGCGTGGCTCAACAACGCAGACGTTCTCTTCGTTGCACTCGCTAACCACGAGCTACCCGAGATGTCTGGGCACCACGACACTGCAGCAAATAAACCTGAACTCTTGACATCGAGATATTTATGCAGACAGCTGACAACAAAGGTAGTTTGCTTTCAAGCTGCAGCCAAGGGTTGTGCATAACTACAGTGGTTTTCTTACCTCTGTAAAAACCCTCAGGGCAAGCTCCTCTGGAATATTGATTAAACGTTTCACTACTCAAAATAGAGCCAAACAGTATCTTTTAATAACTCTTCTCTGAAATAATACAGTTTTCAGGATATGACCCGTTCAAAGTAAACAAAAAAGTTTACTTTGCCTGTGCCAACCGAATTGATTTTTGCCTTTTTGCTTCTATGTATTCTGTATATGCTTTACATATATATTTGTAGCTCCATAGCCTATTATTGTATTCATAGCTAGCATTTTACAAAATACATTCCCCGGCGGCTCCAAGGCCTGGGGGTCCAAGCTTGGATTCTTTTGGAATCGAGGTCAAATGGCTTCCCAAGACACTTTTTCATAAACAAAGTTCAGTTCCTGTCTAAAGGGGGAGAGGGTTCAGAAAAGGGTCAGAACCAGGGGGGAATTACCTCATCACCTACGTCTCTAACTGGGGATTCTTGTCAGTTATGCCAATTTGCTGAACATATAAAATTGTAATTTCTTTATGTTACGGCGTGCATCTTCAGCCCTTTTTCATCCAGCATGCTGTGCATCATAAGAATCCTTATAAAGGTAACCCCTTTTTATCACCTAACTGTGTCTGGCTCGTAATTTCAGGACCAGTGAAAAGGCATCAGTGCTGCAAAGGCAGTGCTCCCAGCAAGTCACTACCTGCAATTCTCCCACCTACAACTCAATCCTAAGCAAGAGGAGGTAACAAAAGCAGACTGCCAACACATTCTTTTTAACTCTGTTCAGAAGATTGACCTATCAGAGTATATTTTACTAGAAAAAATGAAAAAAGTGCCAATGCTTGCATTACTATTTTCTAAGTTTCTCTGAACCAGGCTTGGGAACTCCTCCAGCCCCAAAGAGCTGTCAGCCTGGCTACAGAGAAACATCTCATCGGACTGCAGTGTCTTTCAGCAGACGTTTGGTGCAGCTATGCCTGAAACACTGAGGGTGTTACATTTTGGAACATGTTTAGAAAACCAAAGTCATCGATACAGTTAGCCAAAGAGATCAATTTATGATTTAAGAGTTCCAAAAGTGCTTGCACTTTGTGTTATCTCTGTGTATAACAGTGAATGATGTAATGAGCCAGAGCTAATCTCATTTGAGTCAGATCCCCTAATTTTAGAGGAAGTAGAATTTAACCTGATAAATTCACCAGGTCATTAAACAAACCAACCAACCAACCAACCAACCAAAAATCACACCACCAAAAAAGCCCCCCAAACCAACCAACAAACAAAAAAGGACCCAACAAAAAGACCCACACCTAAGACAATGCTTTTATAATTGGAAATAGGGTTAGTATAGGCTGCAAATAGAATTTCAGTAGATAAAAAGTGGGAATACTTCACATTAGATAGTGCAAGTCATGACATGCAGGTTTAGTCCCTGTTGTTTAATACTATGGTGCACTTAATGGTCTGGGCCTTGTTTTGGAAGCTGTCCAAGAAACTTCAAATGTAAGACACACTAGAGGAAATTATTTCTGAAACCACAGCCTTTCTTTAGGAAGATTTTCACATATTGAAAAAATAATAAATAGGTAGTAGCAGCACTGTGCTGCCTTGGGCTGCCTTTATTGTCATTTGCTCAGTCAAGCAACAGCAGTGGATATCAAACCACAGAGAGTCATCCTGTGGTCCCTTCCTCTGGGAAAATGATGAACCTCGGAGACAAAAAACCCGAGCAACTCAAAATTTTGAGCCAGGCAATAAGCTGTGAAAATTCACAACCCATTAACAGTGGTGCATTGAGAGGCAGTGACCAGAAGTTATGCTTTGGAAAACACTCTCATGTTTCAACATTGTGAATATTGTAATAATTGCAATGTCTATCACTCAAAAAACCCAAACCACCATACAATAAATCCCCACAACCCATAGTCAAGAAAGTCTCTACATGAACTAAGACGGAACATCAAACTCAAAAGTCAAGCTCAAAGCTAAATCCCAAGTTCTGTCCACGTAGCCAATTATACGAATCACACAGAGTCACACATCCATCACAATCTGGGTGGCAACAGGAAAAGATAAGAGCAAGGTGCTCTCCAGCAGATCTGTGTCAAGGCTCAATAAAGAGCAGATTACACCGTAAAAGCAAACGAGCAAAAACCAAACCCTATGCTGTCCCACCCAGTCTTAAAAGCCACTTTAACACACTCCTCACTGGTAAGTTTCCCAAAACCCTTGTACAGGAGTCACACTTGCCTCAAAATCCAGCGCCAGTGAGTCAACACAGCCCGTCTGGAAAAGAGAAAAGGAGGCTCAGAGCTGACCTTATCGCTCTCTACAACCACCTGAAAGGAGGATGTAGCCAAGTGGGGATCGGCCTCTTCTCCCAAGCAACAAGCAACAGGATGAGAGAACATTCTTAAACTGCGCCAGGTTTAGGTCGGACATTAGGAAGAATTTCTTCACAGAAAGGGTGACTAGACATTGGAATGGGCTGCCCAGGGAGGTGGTGGAGTCACCGTCCCTGGAGGTGTTTAAGTGAAGACCGGACGTGGCACTCAGTGCCATGGTCTAATTCACATGGTGGTCGGTCACAGGCTGGACTCGATGATCTCAGAAGTCTTTTCCAACTGATGGATTCTGTGATTCTGAGAGCCGGGGAACCCCTGCACGCAGTCAGTGCCCTGTGCAGCCGTGCTAATTCCAAAACGTGCGCAGGAGGGAGCAGACCCAGGACCTCTCCCACTACCTCACCCTCTTCCGACAGCAGCAGCTTCCAGCCCTCCCCTTCCCGTGCTCTAACAAAGCCGAGGAAACACCCGCAGAGGCTCGATGTGGCCGAGAGGCTGCCGAGCCCTTCCGACAGGGAGACAGACAGTACCTTTTCACACAATTCCCTGAAATGATGCACAGGGAGCTCGTCCCCCCGGGCACCATCCCCGTGGCGCCGCGCCTTGCCCGGCTCACAGGACGGGGTCGCGGGGCCCGGAGCGGGGGTCTCCCCCAGCCCCAGCCCGCAGGGCGGATCCCCGTCAAGAGCAGCAGCACCGAGACGAGGCCCGAGGGGAGCTGCACCCGCGGCGGGCGACGCCGCAAGCGACGCCGGCTCCGCAGGCG
>VZTA01000967.1:0-63259 GCA_013398855.1 Mohoua ochrocephala
AGGAAAGGAAAGGAAAGGAACAATAGAAAGCAACATAATCTGTTGCCAAGTGACCACTACAGTTAAAATTGTCAAACAAGCTATAGGGTGAAATGTCTGAAATCTAAGTGTGTCAACCAAGTTTTAGTGGGTGCCTAAATATAAAAAGCATTACCTACTCTCCATCATTTTATGGAAAGATGAAGATTGCAACTCTCTTAGCCAAAAATTTATTCAGATATCTTTATTATGATGATGACAAGTGTAAGTTGTGTCTATGCTGGCAATGTTCTTCAACAATATTGCTAATCTCATATATATTGAAATGTAAACTAGGTCTGTATAGTCTCTTAAGCTGAAAGTGTTAATTCTCTTCCTAAAGATGTTCATATGAAGCAAGAAATCTGTTCTCCAAAATAGATCTGAGAAAGCAATGAAAAATGGAAACCAATTTATAGGACAAGGAAAACATGAATAAGATTTAAATTAAGTCATCCATTTCTTATTAATATTTATATATGCATTTTTGAATTAAGACTGTACAGAAGTCCTAGCAAGTGTCCCATGACTTAACATACTCAGTATTTAAGACAAAAACATTATTTTAAATATCATACTATTCATGAAAAAGATACTACATGTAATTCTTTATAAGTTCTAGGATTTTTTATAATTTGTATTTGAAAAGCCAGTACAAACTCTTATCTTTTCAATTCCAGTGATGGAGTATCCACAGCTTCTTGGGCAACCTGTTCCACTGTCTCACCACCCTCGTCATATAACCTTATGTCCAATCTGAACTCTACCTTCTTCTCCTTTAAAAACATTGTCCCTTGTCCTGTCACTGTAGGCCTTGGTAGAAACTCTTTCTCCATTTTTGTATAAGCCTCCTTTAAGTGCTGAAAAACAGCAATAAGATCTCCCTGGAGCCTTCTGTTCTCCAGGCTGAACAGCCCCAGCTCTTTCAGCCTGTCTTCGTGGAAGAGGTGCTCCAACTCTCTGATCATCTTAGTGGTCCTCCTCCTGTACCTGTTCTCTCCTGTTATTTTGCCAGTGCTCATATCAAATCCAACCACTCTTTTTTGGGTAAAGACTAACTTAAAGCCATATTCCATAGACTTCAGAGTTCAGTGTCAGATTGAACTGTTCATCATTCAGTATTTTTCTCAGAATAACCCTGCAGATGCAAGGTATTTTCATGAACTCACAGAAGGTCTTGGACAAGTACTTGGAGGACAGATCTACTGAATATCATTGAATGGTTTTTTTAATTCTTACTTATTTACGATATTTTCATGTTTCCCAGAACACAGGGATCTTCAAAAACAAAGTAGTTTTGGAAACAAAGTAGTTTCTGAGAAGTCCTGTCTTATATTTTGTTGCAGTGGTATCTTCAGTAAATCTTCAGGCAATGGCAATATTATATTTAATACTGTGCTCATGGTATTTTAAGTTTTCTTTCTTAATTCCTAATGAATTGACTATGAATTGTCTTTATAAGTGCATAATTACTAATAAACTGAAATGAAGAAAGCCAAGTTCTTTAACTCATGATTTTAAGAGTTATTCAAATGTTCCAGTTATTTAAGCAATGCAACAATATTTAAATTTTCTTCCTCTCACATTTCAAGCAAGTTAATAAATTTTGTCCAACACACCTGACAAATTGCAGTCAAATTTTCACAAATGTTCTAAACCCCAAACTCACCCCCAATATTCCTGAACAAGTTTATAGGGAGTAATGGCTCTCATCATGTTTATGATTTCCAGACAAAAGTCTTAGAACCCTGTGTAGGCTTGTTTCCTTGTTTGCTGTCATTTAATCCTTAAATAATACTTAACTATGTAAATTGAAATTAGTGGTTAAAAACTGTCATCTGTGCTAAATGTATTTCAAGTCAAACACATCATAATTAGATAAAAACATTGTTTCTGTGTCTGCACAGACCTATGATAAATATGAGTACGCAAAGTATTAAACTTAGTTATTCAGAAAAAATCTGTACTGTGATGTGATTATAACAGCACTGGCATAAATCATAGCTGTTTCTGCTGCATATTCTCTGCTTTCTCTTATTCATTTTCTGACTGATAGCTCATAGAGTCAACAGCAGTTTGTCATTTAAAGTATTTTGATACGATGCTTTATAACAAGCCACTGTAATTTCCTGAAAGGAGAAGGAACAGTTTTTAAGACTGCCTGGTTAAATCAGATTGTTCCAACATTTCAGAAAATTAGTTCTGAATTCAGCCAAGCAGTTTGCAAACTACCAAATAGAATTTTGGACACAAAGTAAATTTTCTCCTCGCACCTTAAAAAGTAGTGGCAAGTATATTTGTGCCCTTGTTCTTCTTTAGCACTTTTGAGAGCCAAAGCTCCAGTGCAAGATGTCATCTTTTCTTAGCAATGTATGATTTGAAGGCAAACTGTGGCACATAACCCAAGCCAACACTAGGAAGTGTTTGATTATGATTATTTTTGTGATGTAGTAGATTTGTGGTAGTTATAAACCTGGAGTCAAAAAGCCACCTGCCTCCTGTGTTGGCATACACAGAAATGTAATTCTGATCAAGAGGGAGCTTCCCCAAAGCATCTCTTCCAGTGGGGGCTTCTTCCAAGAAATGTCCACCAGCTTTAACACAATTTCATTTTCTTTATTTGAAATGCAGAATGTCAAATAGTATCCCCTTACTGAACTTCCCTCTTTCTTCCTTGCTAGTATTCTACAAAAAATGAATTTAACAAATCTTTGTGAATACCATTTAGGTATTTTATTTTCTTTTCTGCCTTAATCACATTTTCCAGATTCTGCTTAGTTACTCCTTGCACCACAAGGTGTCTTAGTACACAGCAGGTACTCCAGACATAATTTTTCACTAGAGATGTTCCATATGCTAAATGTTTTGTTTATTTGGTTTTAAAACATGAAAATTCTAAAAAGATGCAAGAAGTTCTGTGGCAGTTCTTAGAAGTTATATACCAAATTTTATCCTAGGACATTTTTGCTGTATTGCGTATCAATGTTTACTGGGAAAAGCATTTTTCTCGGACCTGTCCAACTACATCCCAGCATTCGTGTCCTAAATTTGTCTAACATTAGCTAGTATATAGACATAAATATTTTAATGAAAAAATGTAGCTCTTTCCTGGGCAATTTGTGTTAGGTATGGACATACATAGGTGTTATGATGAGCATTTATAAATAAGGTTTTGCAGCCACAATGGTCACCTTAAGAATTAAGTATGGAGACTCATAGATTAAACAGAATAACAAGACGTACAGAAGTTAATCTAACTACTATTCTGAAAGGGATCCTATGTATAAAACTACTTACTCAAGTGCCATTCAATAACTGATTCTTAACGTGCTTCCATTAAAAAAATTGACTGCACTTCAAGTGTGTGGGTGGATATACATGGAAATATGTAAATTATATATATTTCTGTTTTACTGACATATTCATTAAAATTGTTTTCTGTAATGTGCGTATTTGCATCATCGATTCTACAAATAATAAATGTATGTGTTTGTGTGAGTATGCATTGCCATATACCTACCTGAGCAAAGTGCTGTGTCTGTACTCCATCACATTTACTGCTCATTAAAGCAGCAGTCAAAAGTCTTTATTTGTCAGAAGAGAAAAAAATCATCCCTTGTAGGACTGAAAATAAATTAAGGTGCTGCTGAATTATATGGTGGTGCTAGAACAAAGTAAGAAAAGGCTCCATAATGGCCCACAAGGTGCCTATCAGTACAGCTCAATGTACCTGTCCTTTGTTCTCTTGCAGAAACCTTGAGTGTTTCACCAAAACAGAGAGTACACCATGAACAATAAATAGCATTGCAAATATCTTTAATTTGATTTTCGTACCAAAAGACTACTAAATCACACAGAGCAGTATTTCTCTTAATTTCTTTGTGAATAAACTCCCATGTTTTCTAGGGGTACATACCTTGTCTGTCTCTTCATGCAACTAATACATATACAGCATATTGAGATAAAACAGCATATAAAAATCTTCTTGATATTCAAATTTCAGTAATAGGGAAGGCAGAAAGAAACGGGGCTCACTGAAAGATGGAGATTTAATGATGTAACTCTTGTGAAAAAATATTTATTCCATGCTTAGAAGGGGAAATGCTGAACAAATAGCTACTATAACTTTAATATAAGCCATCAAGCATGCTTCATACAGTTTTATGTTCTGTGGGTAGAAACAAATGTTGGTAGGTCATCCGTCAGTACCAAGGAAATGCACTGTAGTCTTTTAACATTCTGTGTAATTTCAGTAATGGACAAGAACAGTTATTTCATAAGGGCTGACTTTCATGCTTTTTTCCGTTGTCTCATTTTTGTTCTTTATCCTCTGTGTCCTCCCCTGTCTTTCCCTTTACAGTTATAAAGCTGCAGCAGTTGACAAAGGAAATTGCCTTGGACCATAATTCTTTTGTAGTAAGACACTCTCCAGAGATCGGTAACACAGCAGAACTGAGCATGAACAAGATCTTAATCCTACTCAGTTCCCTACTGCTGCTATAACTCTGGACAAAGTGTCACTTGGCAAGAATGAAATCTTTCTCAATTATCTATGAGACAAACAGACAAATTAAGGTGTATCCCAGGTGCCTGAAGACTCAATTACTTCTGTTCTTAGGAACAAGGACCTACAGGGCTTCTGCTCTTGGTTTAGTTTGACTTGTAGGAGTATCATGTATTTTAGTCAGATGACAAACAGCATTAACTTGAAAGGTGCCCATTGAAGTTTAGCATAATTCTGTACTATAGATCACATATAAAAAAATTGCCTTGAGACTCTAAAAGGAAGAATAATCCAATCAGTCAGAGTATCAAGAAAAAAGGAGGCAGTGTTGGAAAAGTATAGAAATCTGAAGGTGTGATGAAAAAGACAGCAAAGGGATTTGATGAAACTAGAACTTGAAAAGTGACCTCTGACATCCTTTCCTTAATAAAGATGATTTCTTTGTTTACTCTGCCATTTAGAGTGGTCTGGGATGTAGCTGTCTAATCATTATAAAACCCTGGCAGACTCAAGTTTTTTCCAAGCATCCTACTGAGGGCCACACTTCTTTTGCTATTACCTAATAAAACCTGTATGATTCATGTCAATGGAATGACATTAAGTTTATGATTTCCATAGATCATGTATGTAGATAAAACGTGTATTTCATAAAATTATAGAATACCCTGAGTTGGAAGGGACACATAAGAACCATCAAAATCCAACTCCTGGTCCTGCACGGTACAGCCCCAAGAATCACACAGTGTGCCTGAGAGCATTGTACAATTTGGACTCTGTCAGGCTTGGTGCTGTGACCACTTCCCTGGGGAGCCTGAGATTGCAGTGCCCAGCCACCCTCTGGGTTAAGAGCCTTTTTCTAATATCTAACCTAAACCTCCCCTGACACAACTTCAGGCTATTCCCTTGGGTCCTGTCACTGTCACCACGGAGAGGAGATCAGGGTCTGCCCCTCCTCTTCCCCTTAGGAGGAAGTTGTAGACTACGATGAGGTCTCCCCTCAGTCTCCTCTTCTCCAGGCTGAACAGACCAAATGACCTCAGCTGCTCGTCATGTGGCTTCACTGGCAGGTGAAACGATGACATTGTACTATGTGGTGCAAACCCTATTGCTCACGTTTGTTAAGTGTAAATAATCTTTCTGCAAGAAGAGAGTTGGTCCACAGTGGATAATTCAACACAGAAGAGACAAAACTGTTAAATAATAAATTGAAGGTAGTTCATCACTGAATCCATAGGACACAAAATAAATCTGTTCTGGTTGGAGATTCTTCTTTCTTTCCTAATGCCAGTGCATAATGCCCTTTATATCCTAAATGATATATCTATCCCAGAGCCGTGGACTAGTCAGACATTCCCATTTCTATGACTATTCCTTAGAGCATGGTAAGTAAAAACACAGTCACCTGTTTATTTTGTATTTGTTAGATAATCCAGTCTCTATTTAGGATTAGAACAAACTCCTTGACCCAAACCAAAACAAAAACCCTAACGAACATTCCTAGTCATAGCCCAAACAAAGATAGTTACAGTTATGATGTATTTCCACATTTCTGATGCCATTACCTAGATGGAAAGGGATTTTGTTTGATGTTACCTCATCAAAATTGAATGTGGTTTAGTCCAAGATTCTGGGATTGAGTAGCAAACTGACATAGAATGTGAATGTGAAAGTATTTTCTAAGGTGCCTTGCAGAATATGTGTTCTAGATCTATCACTATTGCTAAGAGTAGAAACAATATCATTTTCTTCATTTGTGTCACTATATTACAGGTATAGAATTCAATAGCTTTTCTTCCATGTGTCGTTTATATGTTGCATTTATGTACCAACTATGAAATAAAAACATGCAGGCAGAGAGCATCTCTTTTTAATTATAGCAGAATAACACTAACGGAAGATAATAGGCAGTAATTTGTTTGCAAAGACTAGCACAAATGAGTCCTAGATGATAACTTATAAATAAAGCATTTCTCATTAAAAAGTATTGGTGAAGAATCTTGGTCCCAGATACGTCACGGGAAAAAAAATCCTGTTAATTTAAGTGAATACAGGATTTTGCTTTTTGATTATTTTTTTATTACAATAATTTAATAGCATCTCAAGAGGAGTCTTAAATCTAATTTGTCAGCTTGTCTACACAGTTTATTTGTTTGCATTACATTTTGGTATTCTTTGAAGTTAATTTTATTAAACGGTGTAAAATGCAAACAGCAGCCTAAGCAATATATGAACAACAATTGGGAAAAGGATTTATATCTTATTGGTTGTTTTCAATTTTATGCATGATACATACTGTATTTTTTCAAAGAGATTGTCTTCTTACAATGCATTTTTCAAGATATGGATTAATTATGTCAGATTTTCTGCAACTACACAGAGAGCATGCAAATTGTGGCCCTGGTGGTGTTCTCAGTGTTTGCCTTGGTCCCCACTTGCTGAATTGGACTGCTTGCTGTTGATCCCAAATTCTATCTCTGCTCATTAGTTGAGAGTTCACTTTTCAAGGCAATAAACAGTGCATACTGAGTTCTCCTCTTCATCTTCCATTAAGGCATCGTAACGTTTTGTGCCACGACTTGAAAGGTGTGTCAGGGTCTTCACGAGTAGCTGATGCCTCTGTCTGCAAGAGAATCTTTTTAATTTGCTTTCAATTTGTGCTCTAAAAGGATTTGGCACCTGGTCCACTTGTCAAATCTATTTTAGGGCAAACAAAAATTTATTTCTTCCTGTAAATACTGTATATAGACCTGCAAAATATTCTCAGTGATGCAAGTTATGCACAGTTACTGAGGGAAGTACTTGAAGAGAACAGGCTGTTTTTATCAGCTAAAAGTAGCCCTAGGAGTGTTGAGCTCAGTAACACTGCACCTTCAAACCAGTAAGTACTTCTGCTTATATTTATTTCATAATTCCTGAAAACTGATATATAAATAATTTATGTGACACACATTAAGGTGTTTGACAATTTGTGAAAAAGCCAGTATGTTTTACAGGTGTACTTATTGGTTAAAAGTCAATACGTATACATATATATATTTGTACAAAATTATGACAGCCTATGTTAACTTTCTGGGGCAAGCATTCAACAGATGGTTCTGAGGAAGGCTGATATTCAAAAACATGAAAAAATAATGACTGTGACAGTGGCGTAGATCAGTATTCCCAAGGATACCCATGCCTAATGCAGGAGAATTAGCCTTTAAAATTAGAATTCAGAGGAGTCACCACAGTGAGCACTGTAACCCTGAAGTCGGCCCATAGGAGCATGAAGGATAACACACGAAACTCTCTCTCTCATGTGTTGATGTCTCTGCTGTAGTTGCACATCTGTGTGAAGCAGGGTGTTCAGGTGAGCGGGTCTGGTCTCTCCTTTCTTACTTTGGCACCATGAAGTAGTCATTGAAAAAGGGTAGGTCTGGTCCCTGTTCACTGCTTATGCATTTTGCAGCAGTGAAAATGAAAAGAAGAAAAGAATCACACTCAGAACATATGAAACCAGAGGAATTAATCCAGTGATCCCCGAGATACTTTATTTTAAGAGCGATGTGACTGCAGTCACAGCATTCTGCATCCCTGATACATGTGCTACGCACGCAAAATGTGCAGTTCTGCCTGGCATACAGGGCAGCTCTTCAGCCTCTTTGGTAGGAGAGAGGATTTAAATGGGTCTTACTGGGCATATGATTAACTAATTTACCCAATTTTTGCTATCTAGAGTTCCAAAATCTAGTTTAAGTTGTTTAAGCTAGCTGTTACACTTTTAATGTAGTGTAGTATATTGAAGTAGACACACACATCCAGAGTCTATCATAATGAACCAGTTCTTCCCAGTTTAAACCAGAATGTAGGAATTGTTATTCAGGGATTCTCTAGAAAAAGAAGTAGCCAGGGTGACTAGCTTGAATTACTTTGTATTCCTGACTTTGTAACTTAAAGCTCACATTTCCCTATTGTTATTTTTGCAAAACACTGCCCCCTCACGTGGGCATCTTTGAGGGAAAGTGTGTGTAATTTGTTGAAGATCACTCAAAAGGAGCAGATAATTCTTTCACGTGGGAATCATTTCATGCATTGTCAATGGCATTTTTACTCTTTACACTTTAGATGAAGAGTATTTAATTGTCTCTGCAGAGACTGTCAGTTCTGGGAACCCGTTCTAATATCTGGATGTTGAAGTGCATTTTTGCTGGGATTAGTTCTCTCCATACTATAGACCTGATTTTGCAGTGTCCTTAAGTAAGAGCCCTTGCCAAGTAGGAGTCTCCAAACCCAATGTTATGCATAAATTGAAGTGTGTTCCTGAGTCGTGCCTGGGGTTTGGTGTGCCTGTCATTCTCTTTCCTCTGAATGGGAATGAAGTGCATGGCAAAACTGCATGGGAGATGTCAAAGTACCGCAGTTCTGTACATCCTTCATCTTCATTCAAACTTAATCTGACTGGGAATAAGGCCAGGTACCCTGGGATTTTGCCTGCACATTTAAGGGTCCTTGTTAATGCTTCATCTCTCTCCTGGCCTCTCCATACATCATCGGAGAAGAGAAAGATGATAGCTCATTGCTTTGATTGTTTTCTCCTGAGATAAAGAGACAATCAGTGCCCTTTACATTTCTCATCCAGGAAATGACATCCTTAAGTGGATTTGCTGTCCCTGCAGAAAGGCAATGGTTTTGATCTTCTGGCAAGATTTGTTGAGTTACGTAGATCTGTAAAAAAAAAAAGGAGTTTACAAAGTAGGTAGGAATACAACTACCTGAATGATATTATATACTGGATTGTTTTGCTTTGTTTTGTTTTTACCTCACTATTTGTACAATATAAATAAGCATCTTTGATCAAACAAGGTCAAAGGAATTCCACACACACAGAGATGAGGGAAGCTATTCTATTTTCTGTAGCACAAATTGGTGGGCTCAGGAGGACAACATTTGAAACAAATAGGATATATTTTCACATAAACTGCCAAATTCCTCTAGTTTATCTGTAACAGAATGTCCTTAACTCTGTTTATGGCAGATGGGAGCTCACCTGTCACATACGCACAGAGAATGAAAGCGATGCTGAGACTCGGGTTCTTTTTTTTTTGTCTGGAAGGGGCAACTATATAGAGAGAATTTTGGAGAAAAATTATAGCACTTGCTTTGTGTGTAGGGCACAGTTAAGATGCTGTCTTTGTGGTTTCTTTTCTCATCAGGTTGCTAAGACAAACACAGCAAACTTTATTCAGCTTGGTGCAGGGTAGAGATTTTTGCCAGTCATTGACATAAAGGGATCAACACGCCCTGAAGCAAAGGGGCCTGCACAGATTTAGGACAGTTAAAAATTTGACCTCCCCCATATTCTGTTTAATTCCCAGTAGACAGTAAATCATTCATAGATAAAGACTAAGGGCACGGGTGGCAGTGTCATCCTGCACCACTGAGAGGAAATAATTTATAAACCCTTAGAGAAAAGGGTTGCCTTAAGTTTCTGTGTTGTCCAATACCTGTGAAACTAATGTTCGTCAAAGTAGTAGCACAATGTGAGTGATGATGGCCTCCTAATTATGTGAAATACTGTTTGAATCCAAAATATCTGGAGAGTGGGGGATATCTTTAAATGAGGTTGAAAAGTTTTACAACAAAAATAGCTCTTTTCCATTTTTAAGCAAAGTAGTTTAAAACCGTTTTTTCTACATAAATGCACACTAGATATATTTTTTTAAAGATGTTTTTCTAGACAGCTGTAAATTTTATTAATTGTATATTTATTTTGTAAAGAAATCTGTCGTTTTCAACAAGACACAACGTAATTCATAATGTAATTACTTGAAAGGCCATTGGTATGGTTAGAATTAATGATTTGCTCAAATACCTCCTTAGAGCACTCATAAATAAACTCAAAACATGTTCTCATTACAGAGCTTTCTTTTGTTATTTTGTGATTTAAAAATAGATATTTGTTTTTAGTATGATACGCCCTTTCTGTTAATAGTAGGTTTTTTTAATATGGAAAGAGGGAACTTGTATGTCAGATCAACACTTCAGATAAAGTAGGGAGTCCACAGATCATCAGTGGAAAAAATCCTTCTCTTTTTTTTTTTTAATCAGTATTAAATATAGATAAAGGAGTTTCAGGGTAAATTTCACAGATGAAGTCTGACAGATGTTATTCAAGCACTGCCAAAGTATAATCTATCCGTATGATTAAAGGGACATCTGACCACAGAGCACTACATTTATTTAATTATGTACCACAGAGGTGTTAAAAGTTCCTGTGGAAGTGGAAAGAGATCAGCTATTTCTAATACAATTTTCAATGATAACTACATTGACTTGCTCGTGTATGATTTTTTATATTTGTTTGGTGTTTTCTTTTCCCCTTTAGGCTGTGCTTTGGAGGTACAAGTTTTCCCAGCTCAAAGGTTCTTCAGATGATGGGAAGAGCAAAATCAAATTTTTGTTCCAAAACCAAGATACTAAACAAATTGAAGCGAAGGTAAAAATAACACGTTGTTTGTATAAAGGCAATATACAATTTTCAAGGCAGCTAGGGGAGTAGAGGAGTATAATAAACTAAGTTACTTGGAAATATTAGGTTAATGCACAAAGAATGCAGAGAAAACCAATGAAATTGAAGAAAATTGAACAAATTACTTTTATCTAGTTAAAAGTCTTTTGAAAGGTGTAGATTTAAAAATAATGAAATACAGGATTTATGGGATATATGGGTTTAGGCATGCTTTCCAACTCTCCTCTTTGTCATTGTGATAAAGCCATCTAAGATCTTGAATACCCTGTTTCTCACCCTATAATTGTATCATGAAGAAATGGTGGAAAATATATCCTTAAGTCAACCTGGGAACAAAACTCAGCCAAGGTTTAAAATCTGTTTTTCTTTCTCAGAGAGAAAAAAAAAAAGTGGATTAAATATATATTTCCTCACAAGACTGAAGATTTGTGTCTGTCTCTAATGCAAAATCAGAAAAGTTGTATTTTCAGTTGTGCTTTTGATTGAAGAGTTAATTCATGAAAACTGTAGCTGTGAGAGATTAATGCTTACTTCAGTTTATGTCTTTTGAGAATAAGGGCATTTACTGTCCCTATATATGTGAGAAGTGATCTGCCCAGCTCTGTGATAATTGGAACTGCCTTAGAGTCTGGGTTAAAGTTCTTTTTTGACGAGAATCCAAATTTTAGTGTAAACCTGAAGATTATTTTCTTGTCCATGTCTCAGCCTTGCTTTTAAAGCCTTTGCTATACCATTTTTCCTGACCATGTCAGAGACAAAATTGCTGCATGAATGTGATAACAATACAGTTCCATGAGCAAAAAGGAAATTGTTAAATAAATTGTCTGTAAGTGCCAAATATGCAGTATATAAAAATATTCTACATATAATAATAAAATGTATAATAAAATATAGAAAGAAAAAATGCATCATTTTGGGGACAGTTATGAGTTTAAAAGCCAATAGCTACATTAAGCATCTATTTTTCCTTCCTCTATGTCTCTTTATGTTTGGTGTTAATTATTTTCTGCCCAGCAGCTATTTACTTGATTTTGAATGTTTTACTCAATAAAATAAAGGTATGTAAGAGTTCCCATTAAATCAAGGGCAATAAAATGTGGGGACCATGGTTTTGATACCTTCATGTTCTGCTGCATCTCAAAGACAAATATTTTCTTATTTCTGATTTCCTTCAGAAGGAACAGAAGGAAATAGTACAGAAGGATTTTTTTAGCTCTAATAAAAACATATAGCTTAACCTAATGTCGTGAGGATGATTTTCTCTTAAAGAAGTAATTGTAAACTTTTATCGTGCTCTTATGTACAGATGAAGGATGAAAGTCATCATTATTTTTCTAATATCTCTCTTCTATTTCTGTCATATTAACACATGATTTTAGCACTGACAAAAATTCATAAGAGTCCAAGAATTGCACACTGTTGGGATGTTTGGGGATTTGGGGGCTTTTGGTTTTGGGGGTTTTTTTAATTGGTAAAACTAGAATATATTTTTAATACGGAATGACATTTTTAAAAAAATAAAACCAAAGAATGAAATCTAAATTTTGAAAAAATAAAATAGTTTTCTTCTTTTTTTTTTTCATGCTTTAAATTATATCTGTCATATAAATCACTTAGAGATACATAAGTATGTTGGAAATACATAAGCCTTAGAGGTATCCTGGTGCCTTCTTTGTACCTGTTGTTATTCCCACTCAAATTGAGTTCTAAAAAATTCTGCCAAACTTTTATTGAGGTAGAAATTCTACCTTCCACCTTATGAAGCCAGAGTATTAATACGAGTCTGCTAGAATGCTTATTAATGTGCTGTCATGTTCCCTGGTTGCTTCTCTTTACTATAAATTTAAACTTCCACATTACTCAATTTGGAAATAAAAATTTGTTACTTTTAATTAATTTTCTTGGTGATCAAAGCATATCAACTATATGCAAAGATGTCGGATTATATTCTCTTTGGAAGGAGCTGCAGCATTTATAATGAGCACTTCTATCCATTCCAATTTGTTTACATATGAAGTATGTTGCTTAGTCTAAGAAATGTAGATAAATGTGTCTGTAAAATGAATGTGAAGGTTCTTGGGTTATATATTTTCAACACTGGTTAGCTTAAAATGTTGTGGATAACCCCCTTCTGTATCATTTAAACCTTTCATAGATTTAAAGCACTGTTCGGCATAAGGAGAGGTGGAACAGTCTAGCCTCTACTTTTTTTTGCTTTACATTCCTGAGTTAGAGGTATAGCTATTTGTGGAACTGTTGAGTCATTAGGAAATGTTAATCAGATTTTCAGAAATACTTGTAATGCCAGATTTCATGAATACTGTATGCAGGCTTCATTTGAAATCAGAGGATGGAAATTTTGTAAAACATCTGTTAAAGGTTGTGATGAATATTCATGGCCACGGCTATTATCACCTGTTAAATGCAGCTCTGTTTTGCAGCTGGCCTGGAGACCCACTGCTGTAACGGGAAATAGAGTGTAACATTTTCTTTATGATTCTATTTCTTTTTTTTCCCCAGTTATAATTCATGGGGAGTAATCAGAATGTAGTGAAATGAGAACTCAGCAGAGAATAAAACCAAAAATTTGAGGAGCTGTTGCAGCAATGTATTAGGGCTCTTCACTTATTCATTCCCAAGCAGTAATGTGGAAGCAGGGCATGGCAGGTAACTCTCCAGACACCTCAAATACTGTGTTCAGTTTTGGGTCACTCACTAAAAGAAAGACATTAAGGTGGTGGAGTGAGTCCAGAGAAGGGCAACGGAGCTGGTGAAGGGTCTGGAACACAAGTGTGATGAGGAGCAACTGGTGGAGCTGAGGCTGTCTAGCCCGGAGAAAAGGAGGCTCAGGCAGAGTTTCATTACTCTCTACAACTACCAGAAAGGAGATTGTAGCCAGGTGGGATCAGCCTGCTCTCTTAAGTAACAAGCAATAGGACAAGATGAAACAGACTCAAGTTGCACCAGGGGAGGTTTAGATAGGGTTTTGGGAAAAATATCTTCACCAGGAGGGTTGTCAATCATTGGAAGAGGTTGATCAGGGAAGTGGTAGAATCACCATTCCCAGAGGGATGGTGTAGATGTGGCACCCTGGGACATGTTTTAGTGGTGGACTAGGCAGTTCTGGATTAACCATTGGACTTGATAATCTTAAACAACCTTTCTGACCTAAATGATTCTGTGATTCTGTATAATTGCTTCACAGAAAAATATGAGTTATCAAGATCCAAGTCCTTCCTGCCTTCCTTCATTTATAATACAGAACATTTTGTGTATCTCATACTTTCCCAGGTGTGTGTGATTGTGGCATGTTGAACCTGTTTGATAATACTCTTTAGAACACTTATTCATGATCTGTAGAATCAAGAGTGTCAGAATGCTCAGCTATTGAATTTTGATCCAAACTTAGATAAATTTGTTATTATTCTAGAAATGCATTTCAGCTTGGGAAAAAAGTAGGTATGCATCAGTATTTTAAATTTTAACCATATTATCTTCATAATTGTCCAGCATCTCCTCTGTATTCTGGTGAATTTACAGAGATATCACTGTTAATGTTAGAAAAATCTAGGAAAAGTACATTTTGGGATGAAGTTCAGCACCACATACATTCATCAGTTAGCTTTTTTCTGTTGTTGAGAAAAACACTTGCCACCAGAGTTCATATTCCTAAGTGAAAGAAAGTCCCTCACTGACACTGAATAGCTAATATTTTTATAATACTGTCAAAAATTTTATAGTGTGCTTCATGCCTGACTTAAAAAATTCAAAATGGCCGGCTTTGAGACAGACAACATGTGCTAAAGATTTAGTTGTAGTTTAATTTATTTCTCAGTATAGTTCTTTTCAGCTTTAAAATAATTTTGGGTATTTGTACGTTCCAAATACTGCCTTTTTTTTCTGTAGAGACATTGCACCCATGCTTTTGTTTGGCTTCTGAGTTAAATCATGTTACCATAAAGATGTATAATGTAGAACAAAAGAAGTGTTTCCTCATGGATTTAAGCAGTTCCAGTCTAAAAATCTGAACAATAATTACCATAGGTCACACCAGTGGGTCTATGGCAGGGTGCCTGAGAGCCAACACCTAACTTAAAAGGTGTCTAAGGCAAGGTCTAAGTGGCTTCTGACAAGAAAAGCACTTAAGGGCAACATTAATCACTGATACCCCTTAGACATTCCAATCTGTAGGTTATTTCCCAGCTGTCACTCAGCAGGAGATATTGCACAAGTTTGCTCCGTGAGACAAAATTTTTATGAGTGAGAGCTACAAAAGAGAGCTGTCAGCTTGACAGAACGTGGAGCCAATGTGTCCCTGTATTTGTTCTTACTGAGCTGTTTTGCTTGGGTTAAAAAAACCAAGCGCAGAAGGGCAAAGCTTTCTCTGCATTTGTAAGGCACAAAGGGATTCACTTAGGCCTTCCTGCCTAGTTACTACTTATCTGTTCACCTGTTTGTTTAGCTGCAGTTTAATGATCCATTAGGGTCTCAATAGTA
Organism: Mohoua ochrocephala; assembly: GCA_013398855.1. Lineage (NCBI taxonomy): Eukaryota > Metazoa > Chordata > Aves > Passeriformes > Acanthizidae > Mohoua > Mohoua ochrocephala. The sequence continues at coordinate 15,528 of VZTA01000967.1, forward strand.
TCACAGCAGCTTCCAGAGGTGATACACAATCTAAGGACTGTAATAAACTCAGAGTGCTGTGATCTCCAATTTTACCTGAGTATTAGACTTTTCTGACAAAAAAAGAGAGAGTTCCTGTTTCGAGATATAAACATATGCCTCTGAACATAGAAGTAATGTGTATAAAAATCAGCATCTCATTACATTATTGAATTTTCACCAAACTGTGAACTGAGTCTCATGTTTGCTTTTGCAAAACATGTATAACTCGAAAGCTGCACTTCAGTCTGTGCTTTCACCTCCCCCACCTTGCAGCATAACAGTTCTGTCAGAAAAACTCAGGCAAGGCCACACTGCTGTGCTGCATCTGGTGAGCTTTTGTTCACAGATTGGCTGAACTCCCAAGACTAGCAGTACAAAAGTGAAGTAGGTACAAAAATAAGTTTATCAGGATGAAGGTCCAATCAATTGTCTTGGTCTATTTGAATATGGAAAACCAAAGAAGGCACAGATGTGGTATCAGCAAAGGAAGAAGTTTAGCATCAAGGATTTCGCATTAATCTCATTATTAATTAATACTACCTCAGCATTAATTAATGCTAATTAATTTGTACTTGAAATTATCTTGTATAGAAATCTAATCTAAATAGCCTGAATGACTCCTGATCACACTACTGTGAACAAAATACCCCGCTTTCGACTGCTGCAAGGTGACTTGATGGATGCTTGCATCGTTTCCCAGACTGACATTTCTGATCAAGTCTGTTCTCCAAAATGCAATTTTAAATTAATCCTTGTTCTTAGCCTTGAGAGTTTTTCTGTGAGCATCACAGTGCTCCTCACATTTAGAATATCATCTTTAAATGGGTTATAAATATACATCCTTAGGATTTTTATAGAGTGATTGCTCAGTTGCAGTTACTGAATTTTTGAGTTCAGATTTCTGAACTTGTGCTGGTTTGTGTGGTTCAGTTTTTAGTTTCCCCATATATTGCACATTAATTATTTGTCTAATATCTATTTTAGATCAAGAGATAGCTTAGAAAGACAATTTGAAGACCAGAGGGTACACTGATCTTCCTAGGAGAGAGAGTAGGGTCTTAGGTGAGGTGTACAGACAACAATCTGGAAACTGTAATAATAGTAAATCGTGTACTTCTGCGTGGACAAGTAGGTGTGGCTTAAATTAGGATTTCTTTGCTTTTTGGAGGATTCAGAGCATGTGACTTTCTCTACTGGTATCAACTTCAGCAGCTTAACTGCATATTCCTTCAGGTTTCTCATGGTTTGTCTGTTTGTTCACTTGAAACTTCATCTGTACTGGGTGTGCAGTACACACTACCCTGCCTAGATGAAAGTGTGTTCAGACAAAGGTATAGCTGAGGACAAAGTGTATGCAAAAACAGCTAGGGTGGCTGGGGGTGCGCGAAAACCTGTGGGTTCCCCTGTCTGCTGGCAGTAGTGCCAACCTCAGGGCGCCTAAAAGTGCAAGTTCCCAGCAGAAGTGAGGGCATGTTTTGTCTGTCAGCAGCTCTACAGGAGTCTTATCTGTTTGTTAAGCTTTCTTGTGATTAGGCTAATCTGCCTGGAAAGTGTTGTTCCTGATAGATCCTGTTCCCATCAATCAGGCTCCTGGGAATTGAGTTGCAGCCGTTAATCAGGCCCACATGTACTTGCCACATACCAGTGTTCTTTCTAAGCTATCTCTTGATCTAAAATAGATATTAGACAAATAATTAATGTGCAATATATGGGGAAACTAATGCTTCACATTGCTTTAATTTCCAGTTAAAAATGCTTATCTTCATTGAAATAGGAATAACATTTCATTGCAAATAATAATCGAGCATTTGCTGCCTCCTTAGTGCTCGTCTTTGCAGTCAAGGTAATTTCCACGTTGTGTCATTACTATTGATAACAGTTATCAAGTGGGAGCTTCAGAGGCTGTTCTGTTGCCTCACCCATTTCCCTTGACGGTCCATTGAGCAGTGGATATTCCTGATGTGTTACTGTTGTAGAAACACCTGTGATAACTCTTGGTAATAATTATACTCATGCACTGTGAAAATTCCGTGTCCGGTAGCTGTAATTACGATGGTAACAACGTTCAGCTTGTAGCGTTACCTAATTGACTTGAACAATTCTCAAACTGTAACATTTGTTTTAATATGGTTATCTTGTTGAGACATAGGGGGAAATGTAGTCTTTCTACAGATAACACGTGCAATTGATATTATTTCACTGTTCCACTAAATATTTATTCCCTTATCTTAAGCTTTTCTTATAGCACCGAAAGGGTAAATATATGTATTAATAAAATGAAGTTAACTGAAAAGTAACTTAATTCCAATGACTCATAGTTGTTATTCTGAAATAACTTCCATAATTCCTTGTTTCCTCATCTTCGAATGTCCACTGTTTCCTTATCTATGATAAATTTTCTTATTTTGAAATTTGAGGGAGGAAAAAATCCACTTTGACATAGTGATAAAGTTGCCCTTCTCTCCAGGTTTAAAATTGAGAATGTCTCTAAATTGATTTTTTCTTATATAGACACAGATGGCAGGTTTGTGAAACTTGGCACAAACTTTATCTTCTTTATTGAGAGTTGGTCGTCAGGGGAGTTTAAAGAACCTCATGGGATGTTATCAATTTATTTCTGAGCATGTCTGAAGGACATCTGCTGAGGCTGTAGGAGACCTGAACAAAGCTTCAGCCGTTCAGTGCATCACTGGACACTCTGCACATCCAGCTGTCTGCTTTCATGCTGTTGTCCCTCACACACAAGGGATTTGTGAATGTCTCCGTGTATTCCGTGAAACAATATCTTCCAGGGAATCTCAAGAGGCAGAAAATTGCAGGTTGATGTCATTTTGAGAGGTTTAGCAATTTTCGGTGAATGTACAACATTTTCAATATTCTTCTAAGCAAAAGAGCAAAACCCTGGCACTACACAGCCTGGAAATACCAATGCTAGACAGAAAGACAAGTAGAATACACCACAGATATCAATTATTGGCTTCATGTTGCAGTGAAAAAAATCTGTATGGGCAGTGAATCAAAGCAGAAAGATGTAAACTCTATACTACTTTCCCTAGACCTATATGTATTGAAGTACCTCAGTAATTGCTTTCAAATACAACAGATATTTATTGATTAAATACCAGCTTCAAAACCACATACTGAAGATAACCTAAAAAAATTGATCAGATAAAGTCAATTAGACATAAAGGAGCAAATTTATATATGTAAAAAAATGTAGTTTTTATTTATTTCCTCTCTAGTGGTATCTAAAAAAGTCCCAGCTAGTCTAGTCACATGCTGAGGGGGCTGTAAAGAAATTTAAATTATAGCAGAAAAATAAGGAATTTGTATAATATTCCTAATAAATTTAAAACATGGAGCATGTTCCTTTTTTGGTCCAGTAACAGATCCAAATTATCACTGTGTGATAGCAGCACATTTTGAAAAAATGTCCTCTTTTTTCCTGTATAAATTAAAGAATCAGGTAAGAAAATAGCTGATTTAATAGTGTGATTTAATAGTGGATTAATAGTGTGAGGAGATTTGATGAACAAATGTAATATATGTGGAACTCAACATCATTACTTTTGGGGGTACACTGGTTAAATAGCAGTAGTCCAGAAGTGTGCAGCCTGTTACAGTGCAGCCATTAAGTTTCTATCTAAATTAACCTGCAAAAGGGCCGGATATGCATTAACCTGAGGCAAAATAAAAATTATATAGTATCACTTTCTTTCCCCTTTAGCTAGTAGGATCTCATATTTCTGTGGAGGCACTTAATCCAGAAATTTGCCTGTCTTAGCCTCCAAGCAATTGCTTACTGAATGTTCCATGTTCAGTGTCTAAGTCCCTATAATGGGGAATTGTAAGGCACATCAGCAGAATTCCATCAGGCTATTAAAACTTTTGCTGTTGGAATAGTGGTTCATTCCTGGTTATATGTCTGCGGGGTGTTCTTCTGCTTCATGTTTAATCTTTTTTTTTTTTTTTTCCACTTCCAGGAGCTGGAGTTTTCTAACCTGTTTGCAGTCCTTCACTGTATCCACTCATTCTTTGCAGCCAAAGTGGCTTGTTTGGACCCTTTGTATGTAGGCAGCCAAGCCACGGCTTCTGCTGCTCCCACAACTTCTGGTACTGGCAAATTAAAGTATTCTACTTGACATCCCCCATGACAGCACTGCCACTTAACGACGAGACATAAAAATGTATAAATATCCATAAGATTTAGACCTTTGGTGAACCATGTATGTAGAAACCAATCCTGGAGGCAAGACATCTTGCAGCATCAGCAGATAAATGGTCACGTGGGATCATAATTTCATCTTGGTTCTGCAAGACATCAGTAAATAATCCTAGCCAAAACCCCGGAATAGGATGGATATGCTTTTAGTATTATCAATTTGTACTTACTTAGTGCTTTAAGCGACACTGGAAGCAGAGGAATAAATGGCGAAATGAAGCACTCGAGTATTTAATAAAATTTTCAAATTGCTGTAATAATACACAAATAGAATTGTCATTTTCCTGTTTTCAGATGTTTTTTATGACAATATACTAAACTCTGAGTATGAACACGATGCCCTATCATTATATTATAAATGAGAGCAAGCAGCAAGCATATAGTACATGGTGACAAAGGAGATAAGCATGAAAAGGCATTTGTGTAAGTATCTCCTCAAATAAGAAAGCACTTTAAGCACTGTTGTAAATCCATACTTGTGTTCATACATGGAGTCATGCTACTTTTTCCATTCTGTTCTCTTCATCTAACAGTAACAACAGCAAAGATATAGCCATACTGGACTGATACATTAAAAAAAAAACCAAAACAAACAAGCCACAAAAAGAAAAAACACTTTTTCATGGGTAAGTCCCTCTTCTGCAAGTAAAAATAGTGGCATTTGGATTTAATTTTAATTATAAATTAAATGCAAGTACAAAAAATATTGTGTCATGTATTTACATCCTCTTTTTATTTTGTCAATTATTAAATACTGTAAATCCAACAGTCTTTGTTCACAAGATTTTGAAATCGTTTCAGAGACAACCCACCTAATACATTATTTCCATGGTTAACCTTGATTTCACATCATAAGTAGAACTTTTCTTCCACTCAGACTCTCAACAAATCGACATTTTACAATAGGCTTGAAAAGTTATTTTACCCTTTGAATTCTTAATAAGTTATTTATATATAGATAGATGAATAGATAGTAAAAGACAGGAATAAATTGAATAAGCTGTAAAGAATACATTACAGAATGCATAATTTCTTTGCTTTTAAGACCATTACATCACTCTGGATCAATTACTAGTTCCAGAGTATCATTTAATGATGAAACATGAAGGACTTGTAAATTTAGAATTAATAATGTTTTTTAATTGCAATTTTGCAATATAATTTAATTTTGTGCTATGACACAGACCAGTGGAGATGATGGAAAAAAGGTGTACATTTTCAGTAGTAGTTTTTGGGGCTTCTGTTTATTGTATTGAAATCAAAACTACCTTTTTTTTCCCCTCCACTTAGACTCATTAGTAGCATTTATGAGATAGGGCCACCATCTTCCTTGTTTAGCAGAAAGACTAGTTCTGTCACGTCTCTTTCTATGTGTTAAGATGATTAATACTTCAGAAGTGAAGCCAGAGGAGAGCTTATCCAAATGGGAACAATTCAAAATGCAAGGCAGGGACAAAAGACGAATGAAATGTAGGAGCGAATCCTGTCTCTGGTTTTTTGCTTCGCCTTAGAAATATTCGGATTTACATATGTGAGAGTAACATTGCTTTGAAGTACAGCTGATCTAACTTAATACTAGTTCCAAATAATCTGAAAATATTTGGGGGAGGGGAACTCTTTCATCACTTTCAAATGTCTTTTGGTGCACACATAGTTCCTGTTAGTACACCTCCAAGGGCTACACATTTATTTTCCATCCTAAACTCAGTGGAATGATGTAACAATCCAGCTATTAAATACTCTGTCATCAAAATCCAACATTTTCATAGACATCATCATGAACTTTTTTAGAAGAATTGTCCCTAAGTAAGGGGGTCACATCTGAAGGACAGATAAAACTACCACGGCTGTCCATAGGATCTCGAGCTTGGTCCTGACACAAACCCCAGATATTTTGAATCTAAAGCTATAACAGTGTAAGAGGTTTAACAATGGTTACTCAGGCACTGTCCTTGTCTAGAAAGCATATACTGGAAACACAAATTTTGGCAGAGCGTTGATGATACTGAAAACAGAAGCCTGATATCTTTTAATGACAGTTCTCAGTGCTCCCAAATCATCTCCCTCCTTTCAGTGCGTTGCTGTGGCACTCAGCCGTCCCAGTGTGGCCATGTGCTAACACCTCAGTAAGTGCTCTGCTGGCAATAGCAGAATCTAGAACTGGTCAGCTGCCGGTTGGATGTTTCTCCTTCAGCCGTTCATGTTGTGTGCAGCTGCATCACTGAATCTGAGGGATGTTTAAAAGATGTGCTTGAATGAGCGTAACATTTACCCAAACCAGCCCAAAGCATTGTCAAAGTCATTGCAAATTTCTGTAGATGAAGGGACTCCATTATATGGAAGCCCCCCCTCCCCTCAAAAAAATTTAGACAAAAATGCTCATTGTGCAGAATGAAGCTACTGACATGAACTTTTGTGACTCTGCCAGGGTATCCTGAAGATGTCTGTCAAGAATGCTGTTTGTAGAACACCTGTGTTCATCACTGAGACTTTCACAACTGGGCGTTAAATACAAAACATTTAGGAAACACATTAGCCTGTATACTGGGGGTTTTTGTTGTTTTTCTAAAGAGGTGAACTGGTGGGGCTTCATCAGTACTTTTATTTTCAAGAAGAAAAGTGTTACTGAGAGAATATAAGATGTCATAGCTTTGACTGCAGGTCAGTGTTGATTTGTAAACGCAGCAGGCGTTTGTGCAGTGCCCTCACAGAATATTCAGAGGTGACTCTGCATCCAACCATGCCCTTGTAGAGCAACTTGGCCAGAAATCCAGTCTTGAACCAAAGAGGCAAAATTTTAAACTCTGTGTTATAACTAATCTTGAAATACCAAAATTAAATTTGCAAACTTATTAAATGGCTACATTTTTTCATTTAAATACCTACAAGAGGTTCCTATTTAAAGCATAGTGAACTCCATGTGCGTATGTCAAAACCCAGGCTTTATGTTGCAGCCTGTAATTTCACTCGTAACATATCATGAATACAAGTATTTTGTAAGTCAACACAGCCCATTGACAATGAAAAAACAGAATTATAATGAGCCATCAGCTTTTGCTAAAAATCTGTATGCAAGTGAAAGGAAATATTTTAAAAAGAAAGAGTAAACCAACCAACCCGTAGCATAATATGTAATTTGTTCTCTTTATGTCATGATATTTTCAAGTAAGTTTAATAAAGAAAATTCTTTATAGTACTGTGCCTATTGAAGTGATGTTATATAGTATACCAAAAATATGTACTCTTAAGTATAACTAAATATATTTGGGTTGATTTGCTTTGCTTTATGATGGGAATTTCAGATTTTCTGATCTTCACAGAACTAATCATATGCTAGGTTATAGTGTTAGCATAATTTTATTATGGAAGTGTTACCAATTTGAATACATTTTATTCTTTATTTCATCAGTAAATGAATATGTTTCATTTTCTACATATTTTTAAAAGCAACAGTTACAGATTTTCAAAAGAGCTTTGCATTCCAGTAGCACAAAGGCACCTTTGAAATAAAAATCATCATATTTTTTAGCTGTTGGCCATTTTATTATGTTAGTTAAGTGCAACAAGAACTTCGTGGAGAAGAGCTAGTTGTAAGTGGGTTATTTTTTTAAACCAGCCGTTTAAAGTTTGTCTATTCAAACTAAAATTCTTAAGAATGAAAAAAAAATATACAGCATCAAATGCTTTGAGAAAAGAATCATGAAAAATCTTATTTTTTAAATTAGTTCTCGATTCCACAAAATGATTTTTATTTATTTTAAACGTGGAGACTTATCAGAACACCTCAAAGTTCATGTGTGTGTGTGTAGTTGTCAACACTGCAGCCTGTTACTTTAAATGTGATTTGGTTTATTCAATGCCTTAAGATGTTCCTTGTATCAGATGAAATGTTAAAAAAGGCTTAAGATCTTGAGAATGCACAACTGCTGCCCTTAGAAATTCAGATCAGTTTTCGTTCTTTCTTGGCAATTCCAAGAGAGCTTTTGGAGATGTTGTTAATATTGAAAACACTAGTCCCTGCATTTCACTTTCCATTTCTGTATGTGGTGGTTTGGTCTCTGACAGAGTGTAGTGTCTGAAAAAGTGTTAAAGCTGATTTTAAAAAGTTCTGTCTCAGGCAGTTATGAGTCCGAGCTTAAGACTCTCACCTCTGACCAGTTCAGTGTGATGTCAAACATGAAAGACTCACTCAAGTTCCCAAAATTTAAGTACCTGTCTTAGGTGCCTGAGGTTGCACTTGAGGCACTTCAAAAGGGAAATACAAGGTGGGAATGTAGCTTAAGATCTCTGAAGGTGCACATGCATGTGTCTCTCTTTCTCTGTTTCTCTAAGGAACTAGAGGTGCATCTATTTTAGTATTTTCATTTTATCAGGAATGTGCTTTTTCAGCCAGGCTCCTGCCTACAGCCACTCATGCAATTCTTCTTATCACAGAGCAGTCTTTAGGCACATGAGCTGTTTCTTTCAGGACGACGCTAAACAAGCATCACATCTATATGGGTTCCAGGTCCTGATGGGCTTTCAGACCACGCAGCCCAACTGAAATGAGTCCAGAGGGAAAAACCCTCTGAGATGCTAACAGCAAGACTGCCAGGTCCTGGTGCCTGCATTTTCTGTGCCCCTAGTGGCTGCCGCTCGTGCACCATGGAAAAAAAGCTGAACAGCTGAGCTTCACGGTGTAGCCCACCGGAGCTTAGTGCCTGAAGGGGGATGCTGTGCTGCAGCAAGGGGCAGAATGAAGCTGAAAAAGGCTGATGCTGCCCAGGGCAGGTTATTCTGCATCGCTTTTTCCCTCACCACACCAGGACAGTATTGGCTGCAAGCAGGCTTCCCCATGCTGGTCATCCCTCTCCCTGCTGCATCTTTCTCCCCATCTGCCACAAACACACACCTGAATATTGGCTCTGGGGTCCCCAAGCACACTTCCATGCTCCCTCATTCCCATTGCTCAGACAGATGCAAAACTGCACTTAGCTACATAATGGAGCTTCTAAACCTCGTACGGTGCCAGGGGACAGTGTCAAGGTATGGCAAGGGCATAAGAGTGCTTGAGAGCGTGATTAACTTTCAGGTTATAGCAAATAAAGTCGTATCTGTGCTTAAGTGCTTTCCTGACTTGGAGGGTTCTTAAGTGGAATTTTTTTATTTTCCTGGAATACGTTCTGTAATGTCAACACATTTTTACTTGCTTGGCTCCATTTTCAGGAAGTTTAACAGAGATGGTGGTTCATATCCTCTTGGAATCATAAAGAAAAAAACATAGAAATACTGGAATAAAGAGAAATTTCCATCCAGATTCTGTATATTATTACAGTACCTTACACAATCCATCGAAATATATTGAACAATGTAAAAACAAACACTTTCATTTACATTTCCTTGTCAACTTTCGCCATGGTATACATGCCTTCCACTTCCAACAACTTTCTCCACAGGAATCCCAGCTATTTGTTATGGAAATTCTTTTACTATTCAGTATATACTAATATATAGTGCTGTGTGTGTGTGTGTGTGTGTGCGTGTGCGCGCGTGCGTGTGTCTATATATTAGTATATACCAATGGAATATATTCAGTATATATTAACGAAAGTTACATATTAGGCACAACTGTAAAACAGAAGCATACATCCATGAAGCTTTACATTTAAAAACTTATACTACTATAAAGAAACATATGTATATTAGATGAAGAAATGGCTATTTTTGCAGGGTATGCACAATCTGGATATATGATAATAAATTGATAAACATTAACAGATCTATTATTTCATACCTCCAGGAACTTAGGGTTTTTTTAAATTATTCTTATCCCTTTAGCATATTTGCAATATATGTCATAAATTTTAATTTGTTATGGATAAAAATGACTGAAAAAATGTAATAGAAAGTGCTATATATTTTATAAATATTAAAAAAATTAAGAAAAGCTATTCAAATTATTTATTTCATTTTTAGTTAAGGTTTTGTGATTGTTTGTAATATGTATTTGTGACAAGCATAAGTCACCTAGTTGTTTAAGCTCATTAATGTACCACTAATAAAATGCTATCTTCTGTTTTGTTTTTGTTATGCTTCTTTTTGTAATGGAACATAACAGAAAAAAATAGAAAATAAATACTTTTTTAACTAATCTTTTGCATTCAGTCATAGAGTGTATGAGTTTTATATCATTGAAAGCTGAGTCTGGGAAATCAAGAAAAAACTTGAAGAACCTGGGATGGTAAAGTTATTTCCCAACAACTGTTTATTTGATAGAAATAATGACCATTCCTTACTTGTATGATGATTTCTACAAAGCCTGTCACCCACTTAATGCCTGACTAGGATTTTGGAAATAACCACCCCTCCCTCGGCTATGAAGCTCAACCCACAACTATCACACAGCCACCAGATTCTTTTACCATTGACATTTGAGTGCTTAGTTTTGGTTGAAATTAACCTAGGCCAAATATTGCAGTGCCTGAAGGTATTTTTGGTATATCTTTGAAACCAAACAGTTTTCAAATGGTGCTGCAACTACTAGAGCAAAACCAACTTGGATGGGTTTAATTTTGTCTTTTTCCCTGACTGAGGGAAGAGATGCTGGAAGATGGAGAGTCCCTGCTTTTATGTAGGCAGCTTTGGATCTTTTTGACAATTTAGGGTGAGAGTCTGCAGTGCACATCTCACAGGCACATTTTTGAGGCCTTTTTTGTGCTCCCAGTGTGGGGAAGCCAGGTAAGCTCTGTTACGACAGTGCTGCTCTCACCTTTCTCTCTCAGCCCTTCCAAAAGCACTCCCCAAGGCTTTCTTGGACCTGAGGCTGGGGGTGCCTTCCCCTGGTCTCCACCCAAGGAAATCTTCTTTGGTGACCCCCAGCCCTTTCAGCATCTTGAAGAGAGGGAAAAAATAGGAACTAATTATAAGTGTGATGAATACTTTGTGTTGAAAAAAATTCTCAGTCCTCATTCCCTGAAGCGATTAGGCTGTTGTTGGTTAGCAAGCATACATAACTCCGCCACATTGGTTAGGTTCCTGTTTGTGTCAAGTTTGGTTTTATACCGCCACCATTTAAGTGAAAGGGCAGAAAAAGTGAGAGGAGAGAGGTCTTTAAAAAAAGAGATGAAGAGAAACATAGAGCACTATAGTTAGGAATACCTTGGAAGCAGGTATATTCCAAATGTACAGGAATCCTGTTGCAGCCACCGTTTTCATTTGCCCATTAAATACAAACTATCTTTTGTATTAAGAGCATGGACTCGCACAGGACCGAAAGGTTTATTCGTTCTAGAAATACCTATCTTCTTCTGAATTTTTAATCATTTTTAATCTCATATCTTTTACATCATCCCCACAGACCTTGGCCTCAAATGAAAATTCTTGTAATCAAAATTTTTTAAGATACGGTCATTGAGTAAGATTCTTTAAATTCATGGTTCTTATGTTACACAGCTAATATCCTTTTACTCCAAGCCCTACAACAATTTATTCTTGCAACATTTGAAATTGGTTGTGATCTTTTTACTTGTGCAGCTGACCAATAAAATTTAACAAAGTATAATATTTGTCTCTTTTCAAAGATAAATTTGTAGAGTTGTCTTGTGTTTCTTTTTCAGTATTTTGACAGTAGTTATTCTTACATTTACTTATCAAGTAGTAGCATTTTTTTAAGTATTCTTCAAACACAATCCCCTTTATAAATAGAAAATTATATCATTTTAATTTTCTAACCAGAAGAAAAATAACTTATTCTCCGTAGTGCTATGGTTGATATTGCTGTGCATTTGTGATTTCACCCTACAGCAAATATTGGCACTTACTGGTTATGTGCTTTGTGCAGCTTGCATGCACACTCTTCTCACCACTTTGAGCAGATTTTTTTCCCAGCCCTTTCTTCTATGTCATGTACAGCACAGATTGCAACCAGACCTGGCTCAGGACTCCTCAACACTGTGAGAGCAAAATTTTACTAGTCTAAAAATGCTTCCTCACCAATATGGAGATTATTTAAAACTTGAGGCCATAAGCAGAGATTTATTCTTTTTCCTAAAGCGCACAGCATAAAAGCAGCACCAGCTGGAAGAGGATGTGTGGAAGCACTGCCACTCCACACTCCCTGGTGTGGCCTTGCAAAATTGTGAGCATAGAAGATAGTAGTGGTTTTGTTTTTCTGGATTACATAAGGTACAACCTGAAACTTTTTAAGACTCTTTTTGTGCTGCAGAGTAGAGGATTAGAAAGATTTTTACGAGATGCTGAGATTGTCATGCAAAGCCATCTCTAGAAACAGGCTTTAAAAAAAGTTTACAAAAAAAAGCTCCATTAAATACCATGAGCTTCGATGAAGAGACAGGAGGGAAAGTTCTTATGCAGACAGATCCCAGCTCTAACCTTTCTCTTTTGAACAGATACAAAATCCTTTTAGCTAGACGCCTTTTTCTTTATTCCTTTTCTTATTTTGCTTCAAGAGTCCAGTGAGGGAGGACAAAAGGTCTCAGAAAAGTCAAACCCCTTAACTGAGGCAAGGAAGTGAGATAGTGGTCTTTGCACTGCAGTTCCATCAAGTGCAGCAAGGGCTCCGATCAGGGAAGATCACAAACAACTTAGGTTCTCCTCACACCAGAAGACAAATATTTGAAAGAAGTGTGAAGTTGAGGCCTTTCATCATTTCACAAGAACCAGGAGCTCAGTCTGTACTTAACATGGAAACTCAAGACCAAAAGGAGAACTCACGTCTGGATGGCTCATGAGGCTGCAGGCTGTTCCACACGGGCATGCACAGCTCTCTGCCCTGGCAGGGAGTTTGAGGGACCCAGTGCTGGTGCAGTATGAGAGAGATCTGAGCTGTATGAGATTAGGGCAACCTGTGACTACTATGAAGGACCAAGGGGCTCATGATATAGCAGGAAAGTGTTCAGAGGGATGCAAATTTGGGAAGAATTGCCTGAGCTACTGAATCTTACCCAGTTTCCTCAGGCAGCAATGTCATATAACCTCTTTCACAAATGTTTAAACTTCATCTTAAAAGTAATTAGGCTTTTTGGCCCTCTTCCTCTTGTTGGAAAGCCTTCTGAAAACTCACTGCTCTGATGGTTTGAAACTGTCTTCCAAATTCCAGCCTAAACTTATTTGGAACTAGTTTATATCTATTTGACTTTGTGCCAGTATTATCCCCTAATTTAATTTTTTTTCCCAGCCCTAGTGTCAGTCCCCCATTTCCCCTCCTCTTCTTGATATATTTATAGCAAGCAATCATATGCCCTGACAGCTTTCATTGTGCCTGAATGCACAAACCAAGCTCATACAGAAGATGTCGATGCAGTGCAGTGAAATTTGGTGCAGAGAATCCTGAGCTGTTGCTGACTCCAGCTGATCCGTGTACCTGTTGTGCTGCAGCAAGACCATCTCAGGGCCAGAAGCAGTTCATCCACTTTAATGCACTTTAGGATAATAAATACAGCCCATCAGCACCGCACTGCGATGCACTGCTTCTAGAGCAGATAAAGTCCATGGCAGCTCAGGGCTTTCAGCACTGCTCTTCTTCATTGCTCAGCGCAGACATTCGCTAATCAGGCTCCCTGGCTTGTTTCCATACCATCCTAATGGGATGCAGTCTTACTCTAAATCTCTTCCAAATTTTACCTTTTTCCCAGACTGTGACTACTTCTGCACATTATGCCATGGTCCAGATATGATCTCCCCTCTGTCCTGCCCTATGGCCATAACATTTGTCACTGTCTGCAAAGGCTGTGACTGGTAGCATGAGTTATTCCTGTGACTGCGTCACACTGGTGACTCACAGGCATCCAGAGCAAAGCCAGTATATCATGGAGCTACTTACTCTTCCAGCCTTGTGATCAGCTCTCAGCTCATCAGTAATGAGGATGGGGTATAGGAACAGGTCCGTTTATCACACAGAACATAAACTAGGACTTTTGCTTCCCCCCCCTCCCCCCATTATGGAGAAGGGGAGGCAGAGAGAAATGAGCCATCATTTTAAGAGTTAGTTTTCTGTGAGACAGCTCCAAGGGGTGCCAGGGTAAAGATGCATATTTGGATGCAAATTCTTTTTCTTGGAGGCAGGTTAGAGGATTTATTTGCCAGTTCTACCCTTTCCACATCTTTTGACTTCCAGCCATGACTGAATAGAAGAAAATAAAAAGCCCTGAAAAGGGCAAAGGAGAAAGAATGAAAGGTTCATAGGAAACCTTTTCTTTATGGTCTTCCAGAGGTAAAATATCTCTAGCATTTATCAAGTCTTGTTCCATCTTTGCAATCAGTTTATTTCTGAGTGATTTTTTTTTAACCCCTGCAGTTGAATTATATTTCGGCAGTCTTGGTTGGGACAGAACTCCAACGACAAAATCAACACTATATTCTATGTACTTCTTTCTGTTTGAGCCAGAGAAATCACATTTTTCAAAGCCCATTCTCACTTTAGGTGCTTTTGGAACACATCACTATAAAGAATTTTAAATCCTCAGTGGGTGGGGTATTGTTATTTTCTTTTTTTGTTCTATTTTCTTTTTAAATATGAACAGGTGAAGCTCAGTGAATCACTGTAATTTCCTTTTATTTTCCTGTGTATAAACGAAAAGCTGTCAGTCCATTCATTTCAACTGCTGTGTGATCAGCTTCAAGGACTTAAAAAGAGAAATGCAAATTAGTACAAAATAAAAAAAAAAAAATTATTTGCAGAGATTATCTTCAACCAGGTGTTATCTAAGTTCTTAAAAGCTTGTACAAAAAACCATTTGTTTTATTGAACAGGAACATTAGATTTTGAGTTTATATATATATATTCAGTGTTAGCTTTAAACTATGAGCTATGAGCTGTTTCTATAGAAAAAAAATAACTCCTGCTACATAAAATGTCAGACAGCCTCCTAGTAAATACATAAATTTGGCTAAACTGAAATCAAATACAGTGTGGTGGCTGTATTGCAAACAAGATAGATGACTGTTTAAAGTGCTCTTTCACCCCTTGCCAGTTGGATGCTGAGAGGATTTGCAGCTGAGCCCGTGAGCAGGCTCACGAGAAGTTTGTAGTCCATGGGTACAAGCTGCTCAGAGGAGGGCAGGCCTGTTACTCTGTCCTTCACCAAAAAAGCTGTGTTAATCTGATCCTTTTAATCTCAGGGAGGGAGGCTTCTGGTCTTCCCTTCCATTATTTTATGGGAAAAAACCACTGGCTTCACCAAACCGAGTAAAGACGAGAGAAAATCATCGTGTCAGGCTAGTTCAGGAGGACATCTTTTCCAAACTCCCATGCCCCAGGTGAGAGGATTTAGAGTAAAATATACATTTTTTTTTTCTAATTGTAAAATTATTTTTGTGATTCCTCAGCTTTATGATAGATAGTGATTAATCCTGGGCTTAGGAACATTGGCAATCTTCATTCCATTGATGCATGGGAGGGGCAGAAGAGGGTCTTTTTATAAATTCTTTGCTGTTAAATGCTAAGCTTTAATAATGCTATTCCTGTCTCTGTGACTTGAATAAAGTATTCTGTGTTTTATTATACAACGCTTTAATTAGAATAATTTTATTTATTATATTGCAACCATGATTCTTCCACATTTTTCCCTCATATATCTGTCAGCTCCCAAATCTGTTCTCCCACAAGTTTTATGAGATGGCTTCAGTAGTTCCAGTATTTCCATTCACTTTTTTGAAAATATGCTGCATTCACCTTAGATTGGTTTAATTACACACAGTTATATTCTGAATAGTGCTTGGAAAGGGGGAGGGGGGGAGGGAAGGGGAAGACAGAGTGTGTTTCAGTACAAGCAGATGAAATGATTAATGCTCGCTGTAAAATTATAAATCATAATTCTTGATTTTTAAAATTTATACCCTATTTAAAAGTATTGTCGATGGGACTGTATTTTCTTTTATGAGTTTGATACTTTTTGTATATGCTAGGTAATTCTTTTTCCCTCAGGTTACAGATCTATTTATCTATGTTGAATCAACCCTGCAAAGTATTGACTTGTATGTGAAGTTTGCTGAGGGTAAAGTATTATTCTGAGACCACGTGTGACAACCCGAGACCAAGTGAACCCTCAAAATTATTGTTATTCACCTTATTTCTAACGCTTGCTTTTGTTTCAGCTATTAAATTTTGTGTGAACATATCATCAGAAATATATATCTGGGATGTAAAAGGAAATTTGAGATGCTCTCATCCAGCAGCTGTGTGCTTTCTTACATTTTGCTGAATTCCATTACTGAATGGCCAGATGAAGGTCTTAAATTCCTTAAGAAAAAGTGCTGCAGATCTCATGCTTTTGGAATCTCTTCAGGCAATGTCTCTGATTTATGTGTGCTCTCTCAAACAGTCCCTGGGCCCTAGCAATTAAGGTATGATATTTTCATGAAAGCATTTTCCTACAGCTATTTAAACTGATGACAGCACTTACTAATTTTTTTTCACCGGTAACTTTACCTGGAGCATGAACCTCTTTTAGCACTGGGTTGTTTGTTGTTGTTGTTTTTTCCTAATGCCTCGCTCTTTTCAACACTTTAATACCCAAGGATCCCAGAAGAGGTAACAATTTCCACTGGAAAGAGACTACTTTACAACCAAAAAAGCATCTATACCTAATACATTAGTGATGTGTCTAAGCTTACAGTCAAAAATCCTCTACTTAATCCTATTCACATGTTTAGAATTGATCTGTCAAGTATCTTTAAGACAACAGAATAAAAAATTTTCCAGACCTATTTCAGATAAAGGCCTCCACTTTTTAATGAAGAAAATTACTCAAGAAGGAAGAAACTAAAGTATACCTTTTTCTTCTAATTTCTTTTATACCCAGGGGCAGAAGCCGTGGTGTACAAAACATGGTTCACTTTAAAACACTCAAAATAACTTTTCCCTTTACTTTTAAACCAGTTCTGTGATGGTCACAATTAAAAATAAACATTTGTTAACAGATTTCCCTAAATATCAATAACATTATTTTGAGACATTAACTGGACTGTATCTATTGACAACTGCTAATGAATAATTGTATCAATTTAATCCACTGGCTCCTTGGATGTCATCAGGGAATGGTGGGATCTGGTATGGCACTTTGTGAAAAGTCTCTCTGAAGTTCCTTATTTCTGTAGTTTTTACTTTCACCCTCTTCCTGTTCTTCATTTGCTGCACTCTCTGACTGGTGGCTTTTTGCTGATTTCTTTCCCCTTAGTTTTTACACCTTCTCAAGGAGGGATTTGAGATTTTTATCAGTAAGACACCCAGTCCTAAGGGAAATTAAAGACAGGAAATAGGAAATTATGTTTACAGATATTTCACATTTCTGCACCATCCAGAAATACTGTATTGGTGATGATGGAAGACACACCCATACCTTGTTTAGTACTCTTTTTATACTCAGCTATAGTTCCTTTTAAATATGCCATTATTGTCAGCTCCCCAAAACTCTTTTGACATGAAATTCCAGAAGCTCCTTCTATGAAGAATTACCTAATATTAGTTTGATCAAAAGACTGTGTTTCAGCCCAGTTGGATTGCATGCTGAAATGATCTCGTCCAAAATCTCTATGATTTTGTAAATATAAGTCATACTCTCCACCCAGCCTCTTCCTTTCCAAATTAATCACACAGCTTCTTCAGTCTCTCAGACAGAACCTGCTGTATCCCCCTTATTGTTTCAAATGTTCTCCTCCATATTGTATCTAACTTGATTATGTCATTCCTGAGCTGTACAGGCCAGAATAATATAAAATGTTATGGTCTGAGACAGCAGGATTACATTTGATACCAAGATGACACCTGTCTTCCACTCAATATCCATCCTGAGCATATTCCACTCTACTATCTTTTCTTTCTGCTGCTGCAGGTGGAGCCAATTATCTAGCAAACTCCCAACCTTGACTCTGTCTTAAATTCCAGTTCCAAATTCAGCCTCACAGAGACAAAATTTGGACCATTTTTCCCTTAGATAAATTACTTTGTGTATTTATGTCCACTGAAACTCAGTCTTTTAGCCCAAACATTTATTTGGCAAGTCCTTTTTCAGTGCCTTGTTCCTAGTAGAGCATTTGACTACTTGCAAGGGGTTGATATGACCTACAAACTTGTAGATGCATTACATAGCTCCTTCCTCATGTCCTGAAAAGTTGAATTCACTGCTGACTCTTCTGCCGTTGGGAAAATAATTATTAAGTTCTAGCCTTTATTTTTTTTGTTCTTCAACACATCCTTTCCTCCATCCTGGTGGCAGCTCAGTTTCTTCAAATGATGGGTATGGAACATATCAAAGTCAGTTTTAAAACCCATTTCTACAGTTTCCATGGTCTGTCCTTTCAATATGGGCTAAGTGACACTCTCGTAGAAGTCCAGCAGGTCAGTGAGACAGAATTTCCTTTCTCAGAAGGTTTTGACTCTTCCTCAACATGGTCGCCATTTTATGTATATAGTGAGTAATGTCATTCTTTATTATAGTCTCATTTGCCTCTGCAGTGGGTGAGACTCGGTGGCCTATAGTTCCCATGATGTCCTCCAGTGCTCTTTTTGTAGATGCAAACATGGGAGACCACAGATGAGGTACTTGCTGGTATTTATCTTGGTGGCAGTTTGTAATGGTATCCACCTTTGCCGTGATCCTCCAGTTTTACAGCTGAGTTGCTCGGATGATTGAAGTCTTATCCTGATGACATCTCCTTGGTTTCAGATCTGCATATTTCTCTAAAAATGCTGTTGTTCCTGAAACCTCTGCTACTACCACTGCATTAGTATGGGAGTCTCCCTCAAATTCCCAGACAGACTCAAAGAATTTTACCAAATCACAGAATAAGCTGAGTTGGAAGGGACCCATACGGATCATTGAGTCCAACTCTTGGCCTTGCACAGCACCATTTCCAAGAGTCACACCACGTGCCTGAGAGCATTGTCCTAATGCTTCTTGAACTTTGTCTGCCTTAGTGCTGTGACCACTTCCCTGGGGATCCTGTTCCGGTGCCCAGCTAACCTCTGGGTGAAGAACCTTTTTCTAATATCCAACCTAAACCTCCCGTGACACAGCTTCAGGCCATTCCCTCACGTCCTGTCAATGGTCACCACAGAAGAGAGATCAATGTCTGCCCCTCATCCTCCTCTCACGAGAAAGTTGTAGACTTGTATGATGAGGTCTCCACTCAGTCTCCTTCAGATTGAGCAGACCAAGTGGCCTCAGCCACTCCTCATACGGCTTCCCCTCAAGGCCCTTCCTCATCTTTGTTGCCTCCTTTGGACTGTCTCTAATAGTTTAATATCTTTCTTACGTTGCAGTGCCCAAAATTGCACACAGTATTCAAGGGGGGGCCGCCCCAGGGCAGAGCAGAGCGGGGCAATCCCCTCCCTTGCCCGGCTGGCGATGCTGTGCCTGATGCCCCCAGGACCAGCTGGCCCTCCTGGCTGCCAGGGCACTGCTGACTCATTATCTGCTTGCCACCAACCAGGACCCCCAGGTCCCTTGACTGAGCTTCCCTCTTACCCCTGAAAGCAATTTTTAATGTCCTTGTCCCTAATTGTTTGATGACAGTAATTTTTTAAAGTGCAAACTAATTCTGGCCTTATTTTTTATGTCTGACACTACTTTACTTTTGACCACTGCCTGAAATGTTTCCTAACACTGTAAACACATGACCTAATGGACCTAAAATTTAGACCTTTTCAGGTCATCCTTTTCATGAGTACCCCAAGCTGATGTTCACATTTTTTCTGTAAATATGATGCTGGAAGTATGGCCCGACAATGAAAATAAAAGGCTTGATGTACATTATGCAGTAAATATTCCCATAGTTTTTCCCTTGTAGCCTTTTTTCATTCTCAGGTAGCTCAGCTGACCCCTTGATACTGTAGCATATAGTGGAGCAGAAGATAAATTGAGCAGGAAAATGCTTAGAAGGCAAATAGGAAATAGAAAATATTAGGGAACATAAAGGGATAGCGTTAGCCAGGGAAATTTTTACTCTATCTGTGGGAAGATGGCAGTTTCCTAGATGTTAGCAAATCTAAAGGCAAATAATTTCATCACCAATCCAACATTATTTTCAAACCAAAGTGCTTTTGTTGTGATGTTGCCAAGACGATTTATAAAAAGTAGTGGCTGCAAGGTAAAAAAAAAAATATATGCCAGTTTTCTAATTTCATGCCTTTCCAAATTACAGTAATTGAAGATGTCCCTGCTCACTGAATGGAACAGTAGGTCATGAGAAGGCAGGAACTAATCCACTCACGCTATGGAGTTTCTGTATGTATCTGGGCAGATTCTTTCCAGTCTGGATAGCAAGTCATAGCCCCAGACAATGTTCCTTTGAATAACACAAAGGTGTCTTCATTGTTTTGTTTTTGTTGGCAGGCTTTTATACCCCCTCAAGCTAAACCAATTCCATGAGTTGGCAGAGGCCAGAGGCATCAGATCTAATAGTTCTGGCATTATCTCTTAATGACCCTTTTGTGGGCTATCATGAGTCATCTATTTTCTGCTTGACCCATTGCAGACAATTCCAAGTAAGAGGCACTTAAGTCAAAATGTTTGTATAGAAACCACTAAGTCAGTCTGCAGAATTATCAAATTATTTTAGAGTGCAGCTCTGGGTGAGTCACAGCAGCAACAATGCATTGATGAGTCTGGCAGAAATCAATAGCTCTCTGCATCTTCTCAGCAATTTGTATAAATTGTCGTTGTAGACCCCAGAACTGGGGCCAAAATTCAAAATTATATGCAAAGATTTACTTTAGTCTTACATGTGATCTTGAAAATGTAATAGTTCATCAATCTTTTAGAGGTCAGTGAGAGTCAAACAAGGATAGTAGCTGTAGGACAAGATCCTAGAAGATTGTTTAGCATACAGCAGTATCTCCCTAAACAGACAGGATGGGTTGCAATCTCATATAAAGGACCATGCGAGGAGTGGTTGAAAGAAGAGTTTGGATCCCTTCTTTCTCCTCATTAAGTTTAATTGTAGATTTTGAAACCACCAAAACTTCAGTAATATATTAAAACTGCTGCTTCTCAGCCAAAGAGAGAGAAAGGCTCCCTGAGTTGTGGATGAAAGGCTACCATGATGCAAAAATCAGTTATTTCCTTCTGCCTCCAGTGCTTTGTGGTGTGCATGCTGCCAAGTCAACCTCTAATGTTATTAGTGAGCACTTGCTGTAGTATACTGATAAATCTTATTGTAGTACAGCCTCTTATCTCACCACAGTCTTCAGGATATATGGGACAGCATATATAATAGCAACATGGTAGGAAAACAATTGTCATATCTCACTATTGTCTTTGGCAAACAATGTAAGTGAGCAAGAAAATTGCTGTAGTCTACTTCACCAAGGCTAAAAATTTGATCCCAAAAACAGGTTCCCAAACTAAGGATCACAACTCCAACTTGAAAAAAAGTATGTGGGGTCATAAACCACAAATCAATTGGATTTTATTTTGGGAGAAAATCGATTTAATTAGTTAAGTATGTCGTGGGATCACATATTGGTAACGTAGGAATAAAAATTATTTGTAAGTGGATTATTACCATAAAATGCTGGGCGACCATTTTTATAACAATAAAAATGATTTTGCCAGTTTATAAAGACAGTCCTGCAAAATTGCTTGCTTCTCTTTTTTCTTTCTTTCTTTTTTTAAACTGTTTTTTAAGAAAATTACCAATATATCTAGATAATAGAATTTCATGATAATACATTTGATACACACATTATATCAAAATGTACATGTATGCTATATCAAAACATTATATCAAAATGCAAGCAAACCTGATAGTTGATGTGACTTCACATATTGTCACTTCTCCCTTGTAAAAGGAGGACATGTCAATTCTTATGACTTCAAAGGAATCCAGTTTTCTTCAAGTTTTCAGTACTTAGAATGAATGCCTCTGGTTTTCTAGACATTCATTACGAAGTGATAGAAAACAGGTATCTAATATAGATGGCAGGGTACTCAGCCAACAGAGTTTCTCAGTAAAAAGTGGTGCTGGTGATGTAAGCAAAGTGGTGCTGGGGAATATTTCTGGGCACTGGGACTGAACTACTTTCACTGCTCAATTGTGATGTCCTACTTACATCGTTAAATGATTGATTAAAATGATCCCTGGCACACACTTGGCCCAGGCTGTCTCCAAAGCAGCTCCCGGTGGGATTACAGAGTGTGCACTGATCAGGGCCATTCACCACAAGGAGAGAGAATGTCATCATCCTGTTCTGGAGAGTGAAAGAGTATCGTGATATGTGTGAGGGCTACTCAATGCCATCTTGTCTCAATTCCAGAAGGCAATATTGAGCATGTTTAATTTAGTAGGATAGATGTAGCCTTGGAGACCTTTTCCTGTGTATTAACAGAAAATCACCTCAGAAATCAAAGACTTAATTAGAACCAAGGCATCAGTTTAATTTATCCCTGTCTACTGGTATTTTCATGTGTTTGCAGTAAACCTGTGCCTGCCTTGTAAGTTTTGCATTTCAAATGTGACTGTTACCGTCAAGGCTCACAATACGTCTTCTCTTATGGAAACATTGTGACAGACCTTTCTTATGGGGAATTATATGAGTCTGAGTTTTGTCTCTCCTGCTGCTCAAGGGGCATGAAACATTAAACCCATTTGGATATATCAAATTAGAAGGGTCTGTTTCACTCTTCTGGAAGGCGGAGCAGCCTATGTCATCTGTTTGGGAGCAGTTTCAGGAAAGTCTTCTATCCAACTGGGGCAGAAGATAAGTAACACTGTCTTATCAGATGGCTCTGCTATCTTACCAGATTTGGGATGTGGCATAACAATAATGCAATCATGGTAAACCTTATTACCAATTTTTTTTCCCTGGTCCCTTTGGCTCATTATCAAAGTATTTTAATTACTCGTCTAGGGAGATAAGTACATTCACTGGAAATATGAAGCAAAATTCAAACACATTAGTTTTCTTCGGAGTACAAAATGATTTTGTGACACTTGTAATCATATTAAAATGCTATTACCAATTATACTGTAAATCTTCTCTTGCTTCAGTTGTTAAAAACATGCCATAATTTAAGGGTTTACTCAACAACTGCACAAGATTACCTCTTGGGGTGAGTCCAAAGGAGGGTCACCAAGATGATTAGAGGGATGGAGCATGTCTCCTATGAAGAGAGACTGAGAGAGCTGGAGCCTGGAGAAGGCCCTGGGGAGACCTTAGAGCAGCCTTCCAGTACCTAAAAGGGGCAGTTATGCCTTCTGGAAGCTTAATGTGGAAAGAGAGCCAGTACCTAAATCTCCTACTCATGCCACTGTCTTACAATGTGTTACAGACCTTTTCATTCGAGAATGGCTAAGGACAACTCTAACATCACAGAAAGCTTGTGGCTAAATTAGTATCTCAAGTGTCTTGAAATCTGAGGAGCAAGTTACAAGCTTCAAGCTATCATTTTGTCTTAACTTGGCTATTTTTTGTGCGTTGGAAGCAAACCTGAATGGGAAGGGTAATTCAAGTGAATATCAAAGTCCTCATAATTGAAATTTTAAATGAGCACAACTAAGAAATAAACCAGCATGTGTTATGAGTGAAAAGTGTGCTAGTAATTCTGACATAACCCTTAATGTCTGGTTCAGAGGCTATGAACTCAGCTACTTTCAAGCATCATTTTGTCTTAATTTCTACTTACTTTTTGGAGGAGAGGTACACAGTGGTTTGTGGAAAAAACACAGACATTAAAAAAAAAATAAAACCAATGGGCTAGGGAAATTAGGCTTTTACACAGTAGATGGTTTTTAAACTTTTATGGTGCTCACAATAAGCTCGAGCTCTCATCAGCTCTTATAGGACACTGCTGTTACCAGTCCCCAGCGGCAGCAACAATGGAAGCACTAAAAGAGAATGGCTTTTGGCAGCCACAGCCCACGGAGTGCCTTTCCATGGCAGAGCCATGGTGTCACAAATGCCAACACGTTGAAGCAGACAAAATAATCTTCCTCCGCTCTGCAATTCAAAGCCTCTTTTGGTGTTACCTGTGACTAGCAGGTAGATGCTGAGTGAAGGGAATGCAATACATCCAGTCAATATCTCTTTTCCCCACCTCTCCAAGGCAGATTGAAAAGCAGTTAGTGATGGTTTTTATAGATTTCAAGCTCACTTAGAGTGACTGACAGCTGGAAAGTCAGATTCTGTCTGCTTTTACTGTAGGGGAGCATTTATTCATTAGTATACTTCATCAATTAATAAGTTGTATTGCTTCTTTCCCCTATCTATTCCTAAGCCCCTTTGCTTGGGAACTGAACCTCATTTCATTTATGACACTTGCAATTGAAGCGGCTAATTGCAAATGTTTGAGCTGTGAAATAAAAGAGGGTGGCCACAAGAGTGTAAATTTCTTTGATTGCCCATTTTCTGCAATGTACCATAATTTACGCTCTGAATTAAAGAGTAGATGCACTTTCCTGTTGTCAAATTTATATCTGCCTTAAGGACACAATGACATTTACCAGTTTTTCTCCTGCATGTCTGAGCTGCGGCCCACATGCGAAAAGTGCTGTGAGAGCTCCATTAGTGAGGATTTTAACTGATATTTTTAAGATATTTAATGGTATTCATGGTGGTAGTGTTAATGGAAAACATTAAATTCTTCATAGGTTCAAAGATATGTCTACTGTAAGAGCTCAACTTTTGTAAAACTTTTGTGTCTGCTCATTAACAACAACTGAACATGGTTTGTGTCAACTTGAATGCTCATGGAAATATCACCTTGTATAAGCGATGAGCTTTTAAGCCCAGAAAAAATATAAAGGAAAATGCTTCATATAAACCTGAAAAATAGCAGCATAAGTCACAGAATCAAGAGAAGTCTGGTGCTCCAAATGATGTTCCAAATAAAACATTTCTTTTTATTAAAGGATGTTCAGTTCTGAGGTTTTAACCGAGTTAAATAATTTAACCACTTGTGAAAAATCACAGAACTTTCCTTTACCACGTCAGTATTAAAGAGATAATAGAGCAGGAAAGAAAGAAGATAGAAAATATATTTCAAAATATATGAAGATAAAGGTAATTTATTGCAATATAAATTTAAATTTAAATCAGTTAACAATAGAATTGTCATAAAAAGCTCACATAGTATCTGTCGATGGCTTCCAAAGGGAGGCAGAAAAATTTTGACATCTTTGTTATTGCTGTTTTATGAACCAACTACTAGACAAGTATACTTCTAATCCCTTTTTGAGATAGGATCTAACACTGAAACACGAAACTTTATAAATTACTAAACCTACATCAATGTCCAATTTACCTCTGAATCTTGTGACTTTCTTGGTCTCAATGTCATTATGTTCCAGCTCATCCTGTTGTGCAATTATTCATTGTTCAGACTTTTAAAAGAAGACATGATTTGGTGCATTTAAATCTTGTTGATCAGTCCTATCTCTTTAGAGTGTAAGACAGAGTAAAAACTCCCAATTTATCTTCTCTAATACATATTACATATATTTTAATCTTTTTTTCATTCTTCTTCATTACATTCATAGGTGGTAATCACAAGTTTCCATATTTTGAAACTAAAGAAAATAAGTCTTCCAACCTGTCCAAAAAAAACACTTGTAAAAAGAGTGATATCGATATTGTAGTACTGCTCACACTTAAATTCTACTCTGCTTAATTGTATTATCACTTAGTGCTTTGTTACAGAGGTCTCCTGTCTTATTCAAAGGGCAAAATGAACAGTGCTTAATGAACAGCTATTCAATATTTTCTTTTTTACTCATCATTCAAAGTCTAGTTCATGTCTTATTTACTGCATGCTCTTAAAATCCACTCTGAAAAGAGAATTATTAAATCTCCTGGGGTTTCTGATGTTACTCATTACTGTAATATCTGAATACTGCTCAATTACTAAGACATTTGTTTTTGTGAGATACTGGGAGACTACTAGGAATTTTGCATGTTTGCAGACAGCAGACTGAAGACAGAATGATTAGAAGCAGAATTTGTCCACTCTCATTTGGTGTCAGTCTTTCTGTACAGTTTAATAGTTTCCACAACTGCAAGTGCTCAGGGCAGAACTCTCTCACATCAATCACAAGTACACACACTTGGAAATTTGGAAACAAGCCGCTCTGACCTAATTTTAGAAACCCAAGAAAGAAGTTGTTCTTAATACAAAAAAGGGTTGCATGGGTTTCAGTGGCCTCAAAGGAAAGGTATCAAAGACAGAAAGAAACCAGTTCTTCACTCAGGATTCATTTGCTTCAAAGATAAGACCATCCTTTCTTTGCCAGCAAGGTTATCTCATTTGTGCCATTTCATTCCACAGCTACAGCAGAAGAGGCATCACCTCTGCAGCCAGCTTCATTTCCTAAGCAGCTCTGTTTTACTGCCGTGGGGTGAAGCCTAGCAGAATGTGCTGCTCAGTAAGTGACATCTTCACTGCATATGCCCAGCTGTAACTTATTAGGTGATTCTGGTACGTGCTGGGAAAAAAAGTGAGCGGAGATAATTGTCATGGGAGAGGCTTCCCCCAAAAAAGCTGAATCATATCTTCTCTGCTTTAATGGTTTAGATTTTCACAGAAAAGAAACAGAGAAGCAGAGATGAGCTCTCAGTGACTTTACATCCATCTAACATGCTTAGGGCAGGGCACCAGAAGGTGACAGTGAGCCAGGTAACAGCAGTTCATTGGCTTTAGGTACACAGAAAATCAAAGAGATTGGCCTGGGGTGACAAGATGAAAAAATATTTTAATAAGATGTACTTTTTTTTTCTGACATTAATTATTCTGACTACATTTCTGAAAAATGTATCCTCCTCTGAATCTTGTCTCATGTAGCAGAACTGTACGAAAAGCTACAAGTATAAACGAGGTCTTACCATATGTTCCTGTAGCTCCATTAAAATTTTGTCTGTATAATTCTCTGACCTACTCATTTTGTTGGGTTTTTTTTAACTGCATTCTGCGTTTTTCACTTAGCTGTCTTCTGTGATATTCAAGATTAGTCCCTTAGAATTGTTTAGGGAACATCCTTCCAAACAGAATATTCTCTTTTTTGAAATTCCCTGCTAGCAATTTTACTGCCCAGAAGGCATTTCTTTCTTCTTTGCTAATATATACAAGGGTTTTGACCACAAATCCCCAGATGCCCTCGATTTCCCTTGTAGCTGCATATCATTAGAATAGCCATTCCCATATCTTGATCATTCTCCTGCCTTGTTCCAAGGTTTTCATTTTTTGCTGACTGACAAAAATTTGGAATTAGGGTCAATTTACCGGAAAATAACTAAAATAATTCCCATCATGAGTAATATACAAGAGAGGTCTCATTTATTGTTGGGGGGTTTTTAATTTTTTTGTTTTTTAAATTTTGTGAGGGGAGGGGGTTAGCATTTTTGGAATTACTGAAAATTATGTGCTGCTTTATAAAGAAATTCTAGCATTAGTATTTTAGCTTTTAAACTGTCAATAGCCACTTCATGAGCAGCTGGCGTGGAAATGGAAAACTCTTAGAGGGCACTGAGGAGAACAACTGAAGCAGGAGCTGCAATTAGTACCATCTATTATTACCATTGGAGTATACAATAGGAATGTACAGATTTGAATATCTTTATGAAATACAGTCTCAAATCCTGATATTCCTGCTCTTTGGAATAGCGAAAATGGCAGAGCACCCTCACTTCCAGGGTACAAATATTAGTGTCACAAAATTGTCTAATTCAGACCTACTAGGAAACATTGTGGTTTAGGCATTTGGAGTGTAAACACATCCCTATTGCTCTCAAAACCTCAGGATCCTGGAAATTTTAGTACATATTCAAGCTGTAAAACTCACCAGGTCTCCACAGCTTCCAGGAAAGCATACCAGGCTTCAAGCGTATCTTAATTATACCCAGACTGCATAATGGGACTGGTCAAGATGAATCACCTTTCCCCATCTGTTCCCACCTTCTCCTTACCGGATGTCCTAATTTCCACTGGAAGTAAACCAAGCTACGTCACACAAGGAAAGATGGTCTAGCAGATCCGTGCTCAAAGTAGTAAGAGAACAGGAACTGAACATCCCACTTGAACAGTAGCATTAAAGTACATTTGGGTGGAGAAATTAAGTTGGTAACTTCACATTTGGAAGCTCTGGCACCAGAGAATTTTTACCAAACTGATCTTCCAAACTTGCAGCAATGAGTAATCTGGTGCTCAAGTCTTAGTTGCCCCAGCACCTAGCTGAAGTTCCCTGGGCTCTTCTTTTATATGTAGTAGGAGCATGTGAATAAGGTTGAAGCACAAAGATTTTCACATTGTTCTTTATTCAGATGAAAGTATAGTATATCATTGCCTAATTAGGTTGTGACTCTCTAAGTTGCTGTGTTAATTTCTGTGTGAATAGAAGGACACAAAAAGAAGACCTCCCAGGACTTTGTGGGGAAAATATGCGTCTTAGGAGATAACGATCTGGGAATTCTTAAACAAAACTAGAATATTTCAAGATGTCTGTTCTTGAAGAATGGCTTTGTTACGGTCTGCATTTCTTTCTGTCTCCTTAAAAATCATCTCTGTTTCCATGGAAACAAAAAAGCAAGCAGAAAGATCAGGTAAATTTGATAGAGGGGAAGAAAGCTCTTTGTGTAGTAGTGCAGCAGAAGAAAAGACTCAAGCAAGCAAGTAAAGAAATCAAATTTATAACAGTAGGCAAATCATGCTTATGACCCCAGAATAATATTCAGACGATAATCCTGACTAGGGAGAGCAAGAAAAAGTCATTGTGACAATAGGACTACAAACCAGATGTGATTATGAGTGTTCGCCTCATCCAGACCCAGACAAACTACTCTTAATTGCATGGTTTGAACAATAAAGTATCTCCTCCTATTCTGCAGTTGTGTTTACTACCATGTAAACCACTTGCACAGATAGCTCAGGAGATGAATTACTCATTTAGAGATACTATCGTGACATGCTATAGAGATGTTTCCATTGCATTCCTAATCCATCAGGCAGATAACTTTAAATAGAAGCTATAAACTTTAATATTTGGCCAGTGACTTGCTGAACAGGACTCAGTTCCTGCTAGTTTTCTTTGTGTTTTGTGTCCGAGAAAAACTGTCTTTTTGAGTTTCTCATCCCCATGAACAGTTCCATGCACACCCTCACCCCAATACATGGCACTGCTGACCTTCAAGCAGCCATTGGGTCTCCTAGATGTCCATGGTCTCCCATTATCTTCCAAGGAGCTGAAGTGGATGAAACTAAAATTCTCAGAACGACCAGCACGGTCTGGCAGGTGAAAGTTAGTGAAGGAATACATGGCAAGAATAACACACAAAAAGATATCCCAGAGTTCAAGTGTCTGATTCAGCAATGTTGGCTTTTCCTGACATCTTTCTGCAGCACGCAGTACCCCTGTTCATGTTTTGAACATCAGAAAGAGCAGGGTTTAATTTGGTAGATCCACTTGAAACACCTGTTAAGTAAGTTTTTTAGTGAGCACCATGAGGACCAAAGTGGAACTCTGACCAAACTTGATCCTTAAAAGGCTCTTGACAATTTTCCCCAGAGGCAGATTTTTTATTCCTAGAATTAGCGTAAAATTATGGCCTTGCTAAAGCCTAGCTGCTCTGTCAAGTTGCTTTCCTAATGTCGACTGCTGTGTGTTAAATGGCTTTCACACTTGGACAAGCAGAGTTGAACTTCCCTCTCATGTTGGTCTGATAATTTCCAGTTTGACACGTGGAAAATTCCATACACGTGGTGTACATGGGTTAGGCTTGTGAAATCAATTAACCTTTTTTTCTAGCAGAAACTTAACAAAAAGTTACAGGCAAGCCATTGCAGTATTAAACAAGGATTAGAACCCTTCAGATGCTTCTCAAAACCTCTAGCAAGTAAGCAATCATCTATCTTTAATTAGTTTATTTTAGTAATGAATAGAAGTATGCACTTAATTGAGGATACACAATAAAGCTCTTTCTACACCTTTTTGTAAAAATTGTAGACTTTTCTAGTAGAAGAAGTAATATTGCTCTTCATCTTTTCTCAGCCATAATAAATTATATTTTGTTATAGAATTGATGTGTTCTATGTGTTTACTGCTATCCAGGTGGCATCCTCATTTTAGTCCATATATAAAAACATGTTCTTGCATGCTCTCTGGGTATTAAAATTAGATTTTTATCCTGGATATTGCAACTGACAGTTTTCAAGGGCAAAAATTGTATAACGCATAAGAAATCATCCATTCTTTGAAAATTAAATGCAATTCTCAGTCAGTGAAGCTGAGACAGAAGAGTAAAATCCCTGGAAAATTGTGTTTTACAACAGTTTATTTCATTGTTGTGTTTTTCAACAACAAAAGTGAAGTTATCAGAGAAATGTCTTATATCAATACAATTTGTTCTCTTTGACAAGTACTTTCCACACCCCTGAAATGCATTAAGCAGTAATTACATTCCTTATTTACAAAGCATTTTTCATTGTCAAATATCCTTAAAAAGAGTAAACAGTGGTTTTTGGCCATTCTAGGTCAACTTTTTAATTGAATTAGCTGAAGAACATGACATTCCATACATCTAATGGGCAAAAATCCTTCCACTGTGCAGCAGAGTTGAGAAAACTGGTGAAAAATTACCTCCACTATCTGCTCTACCTCCCAATTCAAACAAAGGAATAATAAAATCAGAAATATGTGCACTTAACAGCTGCATGCAATAACTGTCACGGTACCTATCTTGCACTGGGCTCGTAGCTGTTCTGGACATAGGTGCCCCTTTAAGTTTCCTGGTTCCTGAAGCATAGTCACATCTAGGAAGGGTCACGGGGCTGGAGGAAGGAAAGCAAAAGTGACTGCATGATGAGAGAAAGCAAAGCCTTTGTCTGGATCCTGAGTGAGTCAGACAATGCTGCAGTAGGCAGTAAACAAACAACTAACAAATCCTGGAAGCAGATCTGAAAGTTATGTATCTCATTTTGAGTAAGGACTCTAAGAGAGAAACTGTAATCATGTTCTTCCTTCTTTGAGTTTTATTATTTCTCTTTGCCTACGTAATTTTCCTTGCTTAGCAAAATATCAGCCTTGAAAGAAAATGTTCCTTTTTTTTCATCTAAGAGTAAGTTTAAAGGCATTCACAAAGGAAATTAGAGATATAAGTTCCAATCTCCCCGGGCAGACACAAGACCTTGATTCAGGTCAGACAATATACTGGACAAGTAAGTGTTCTAGGCTAGAAG
The DNA here is from genome assembly GCA_013398855.1 of Mohoua ochrocephala. Taxonomy (NCBI): domain Eukaryota; kingdom Metazoa; phylum Chordata; class Aves; order Passeriformes; family Acanthizidae; genus Mohoua; species Mohoua ochrocephala. The sequence continues at coordinate 46,929 of VZTA01000967.1, forward strand.
GAAGTCATGCAAACAATATGTTGCTTTGTTCAGTTCTGGATTTGGCTCAACCAGTCCACATTTAAAGATCAGACCTGTCATTAGGCTATAAGGTGAAGTCATTTAATCCATGCAGCCCTGTTTGGGTTGTATGTGAGGCCAATAAATTGTGAGCTTACTATTTGTAGTGGCCAAAACTAAAATACTGAAAAATACACTAAGAACCTTTTACACAAATAGCATGCACACACTTAAATGGCATTTACCTGATTAGTGTCCCTGTTGAAAGACAAACAAATGCCAGATAAGGAACACTTCAAATAGCTAATTAATCTTTGGAATCACAAGTGCCTCTAATATAACATTCCTGGAATGTCATCTAGAATGTCATTGTTTTCTACTACTCTAATGAAGTGTCTGAAAATGAATTGCTGGAAAGAGTTATTCATCTCCTACAAGTTCGAGACGTCAACGGTTTAAATTCATGTCTGTGCATTCTCTTGTGGAATTACTAAATCTGTGTATAATGTCTGGTTTTCTGTATGCTAGATGGGAGAATTTGGCACTGCTAAATAGAATTCTCCATATATTTAACAAAGTGCCACAGCAAATTAGAAAAGATGGAAGACAGAGCACCTGAAATCCCACTTCTGTTCTGAACTTATGTGCCTGTAGAGAACTGGGAACTGTTTTCCACAACTCGTATTTATAGCTCATAAACCTTTCTGGACTTCAGTACTTAGAAGTCATCCCTCTAAGATATACCGTAAAGATGGTTAAATTGTCCTCCAAGGAAGTTCAGAGTCTTTTTAAATACTGAGTACTGGAATTCTAGCTATCAGACCCCTGTATTTCTAATGAAAAGACACTAAGAATTCTAGATGAATAAATGTCATGACTCTCCATGTGTGTTGAACTGGGTGATTATCTGCAATAATATCTTACTGATCTTCGATGAGGCGCTGTCAGTAAAGGAAGAAGAGAACGAAGGGAACCAAAAGATTTTTCTTTTCATAATATAACCACTAATTCTAGTATTTTTTTCCTTCATATGCAGTGACAGATCAGTGTTGAGAGCACAGTTCCATCATCCAAGATGGAAATACAGACTTTTCCTTCTTTTTCACTACAGCTTTGCACATTTCACTGTCTAGACTTACCCTCTAAATAGATGTCAGAGGGAGTTCTTGCAGTGTGAATACCTGGCTCTGTACTTAGTTTCATCAGAAATTTTGCCAGGCCTACTAGTGACCTGCCTATGTTGCAAACAAATAGCTTAAGCATTCATTTTTTCCATCTTCTGGATATTGCCATCTCCAGGAAGATAGATTGGATTGGTGTGTCACTTTTGACAAGGGAATAAGGTCATGCAGGTATTGCCAGATAGCTAGAGAATTTAGGATTGGCTTTGTTTTTTCTGGAAGTGTACATTCTTTTGGGAGAAGCTGTCAATAGTTTAGCTGTGCTTACTGTTAATGAGTCAGTGACCCAAATCTGGTCACCGACCACACTTCAGTTTTCAATGCAACAACTAAATAAAATGTGATAAAGCTTCCCATTAAGTTTTCTGGATAATGGCATAGCATTGTTGCTTTGGAGAGGCTATATGGATGATACTTTACAGATAACAAGCTGGAGGATATTTACAGCTGTTTTTAATTTTAGACAATTTATTTTCTAGCTAAAGAGGCTACTGTAGGCTCTGCTTCAGGATCTTGCACAACATTATGCTGAAGTCAAACGCAGAAATACAAGTGAAACTTTAGTGAGGCACTGATAACCTATGACTCAGAGGTGACAATTATCTAGAAAGAGGTAGGCCAGGAATTAATTGCATAAAACATTTGACAATGCTTTTAATGTAAATGTCTTCGAGAATTAGTCATGTTATGACAGAGTTATATCTTGACTCATTTTAAAATGTGGATTATCTCTCTGTGCACACACACACACATAAACATATATCATTTCAGCACCTAGTTAACGATAAGGAAAATACTCAGTGTGTGCTCTAACTAGCAACAAAGAACGAGACAAGGGAGCTTGAGCAAAAGTGATTATTAAATAACAGATATTGTATTCTTTAAGAAATAAAGAAGTAATAACAGAAAAATGAAAACAAATAGATTTCAGGAAGACAAACTTTAATAAACATTGAAAGCTGGCAGCCTCTCAGTTGAAAATCAATTCAAAAAGGAAAAGACAGCTGTTAGGTTCTCAGAGAAATGATACTGAGGTCACAAGTGCACACCCTCTTAATGGCAGAAGAAAAATAGGCAGTGGGTAGGAGATGGACTGGACTGAACCATGACTTCTTCTCGGACTTGAGAGAAAGAACATATTCAAGAAGCAAGATACTCGGGGCAGTAAATAGGTCAAATGTGAATGTACATCATGGAAATTCAGAGAAAAAATAAAGTGCTTAGATGTTCATTTTTATAAGTAGTAGGAACGGTATAGTGTCTACAGGTGATATGAAGGAAGTTTAAAGACTTTTTTCATTAATCCTTAATGAAATGGTCAGTTTTGATCAATTGACTTATGGAATGAATTCCCCTATTAAAAGTTTAAGAGCTCAGCCTTTAGTAAGGAAGATTATAAGCATAGTGAATGCTTGGATAAGATGCTTTTAAATTAAGCAGTCTAGAAGGATCCCACCCCAGGATATGCAAGAAATAGCTTCTGAGTTCTCATAAGCCTTACGGGTTATCTTTGAGATCTCACATAGATCAGGTCCCAAGAGAATGGAAGAACATTTCTTTCTTTATTTGAAGAGAAGGAAAGGAGGAAATATAGACCCGCCAACACTCAGTACTACTACAAATGATAAAAAACCTAATTGTGTGTCACTGGAAAGGAGGAAGGAAATGAGTAGCAGACAAGATGGATTTATCAAAAACAACATATGTCAAACCAATTTAATTTCTTTCTGTGACAGGGCAGCAGACCCCATGGACAGGGAATAACCAGTGGATGTCATCTATCTTGAATTTAGGAGAGATCTTGACACAGTTTCACGACATCATTTTAAGTAAACCATTTGGTCTCTAAAGAAAAATATTGGAAAACTGTTCTTCGAGAATAACAGAATAACAAAATAACATTGGGGTTGGAAAGTACTTCTTGAGACCATCTAGCCCTCCCTGTGAATCTCCCCCACTTCCTCCCACTCCATGCTCAGGCAGAATCAGCTGGAACAGATTGCCCAGAACCACATGTAGTGAAATATTTAATACCTCCAGAGGCAGAGAGTGTACAACCTTCCTGGGAAATCTTTTCCAGTGTCTAGTTTCTCTCACACACCTTTTGTTCAGATGGAGTTTGGTGTCTTTTAGTTTGTATCCATTGCCTCTTGTCCTGTCAACGAGTGCTACTAAGAAGTCTGGTTCTCTCTTCTTCATTGTGTCCCATCAGATCTATAAATACAATAAACTCCCTCAGAGTTTTCTGTCATCCAGCCTGTAAACAGAATGTGAAAGAAGCTCCAGTCCCTTCACCCGCTTTGTGATCCTTTGCCGGGCTAATCACATCACAGATGTGTTCACGCTGCTACTGTGCATTAACCTAAGGTTCCCTAATTTTGTGTCTACATAGAATCATACACAACCAAGTTCTGAGATTCCATGTCAGTCACATTGCAGAATAAATCTCAGTCAAGGGGAAAGAGAAAAGAAACTTGCAGGACAGTAGTTGATGGAAACATTACTGTCATTATCTTATTTCTGTACTGTTACATTGCCTATAAAAATTAAGTCTCCATGCACTTTAACTCTCCTCTTACCCAACGTGTATTCAGAACTATTTTGTGAGATTCCTCATTCCACTGTGCACAATCTTATCATATATTTACATATGTTTAAGACCATTTCCCATTCTATAAAATCCAAAACAAATACCTTTTACTCATATAGAACTATAGAACTAAAACCCCAACTTATCTGTACCGTACATGCGAAGCATTATTAAGGTACAAGGATTTAATTTTTTAAATTTTTTTTTTGCAATTGTTACAAATAAATGTGCTGAAAAATCACTTTATTCCATAACCTTTGCCCCAGTCCAGAAGGAGCTCTAAGTCCACTCCAACTCATATATAAGTTTATTAGAAATATATTTGGAATAAGTGCAACATGATTTCTTGGGGCCAAATTAATTTTCTCTCTTAGAAGACGTAATTTTATTGTAAAGAATTAGTGCACATTTGCTTAGAGAATTAGGATTAAGATATGCAGGTTAAGTTTCTAAAAACTTTCATTGGCAAAAGGTTTCTTAGAACCATTTTCAGACATTACTTGAGCACTTGGTTATATTTATGTCATTGAAAATTAATGAAAAGTGAGATTCAAAGGACAACAAATTAACAGAAAATACCACTTGCATCACTTTCAGAAGTTTTATCGTGCTTCTTTATCTGTCATTTAAAAACATAGTTTAGAGATTATAGAAAGTCTTTGTGATTATCAAAGATAGGGATGAATTATATTTTGAAGTGAATTTTAAAAGGAAAAATTTTCCCTCTCTGCTCAAGTACTATAGTATACCCTGTATTTGAAAGGGTCTATGACAAAATAGATTTTAGTCCTATTAGCATCACAACACAACACAATATCAGCTGTCTGATTTGTAAATGATGGTATTACTTATAATAAATGCAAAAATCAAATAGAAGAAGGAACTGTATGGCATGTAGAAAAAGGGACAGGCCACTTGGGAGTAACATAGGATTGCTGTTGGAGTGTGCAGGGATGTGACAAGGAAGGGTAAGGTTCATTTGGAATTAAATCTGTCAAGGGGTATCAAGGACAATAAGAAAGGATTTCAGGGAAAGCCAATGCCACCACAGTTTTGAAAAAGGGCATGGCAGAGGACGCAGGAAAGTACAGGCCAATCAGCCTCACCTTCATTCCTGGAAAGGTGATGGAACAGATCACGCTGGATGTCACCTTCAAGCATGTGGAGCAAAAGAAGGTTATCAGGAGTAGTCAGCACGGATTCACCAAGGAGAAATCACGCTTGACCATTCTGTTAGTCTTCTGTGATGGCACAACTGGCTGAATGTTCCTCAGGGGATTGTACTGGATGCACTTACCTTCAACTTAGCTATCAATGACCTGGATGAACAACAGAGTGTGCCCTCAACAAGGTTGCTGATGATACGAGACTTGGAGGAGTGGCTGATACACCAGCAGGCTGTGCCACCACCCAGCAAGACCTGGACAGGCTGGAGAGCTGGGTGCAAAGGGACCTAGTCAGGTTCAACAAAGACAAGTGCAGGGTCCTGAGCCTGAGGAAGAATAACCCCCCAGACTAGGACAGGTGCAAAGCGGCTCTGTGGAGGAAGACGTGGGGGTCTTGGTGGACAAGAAGTTACTATGAGCCAATAGCACATCTTTGTGGCCAAGACAAGGGATTGGAGAGGGTCCACAGGAGAGCTGTGGAGATAATGAGGGGGCTAAAGCATCTCTCTTTTGAGGAGAGGCTGAGAGAACTGGGCCTGTTTAGCCTTGAGAAGACTGGGAGGGGATCATATCAATGTCTGCAAATATCGTAAGGGCAGCTGTCAAATGGATGGGAACAGAATCTGTGCCCAGGGACAGGAAAATTAACAACAGGCACAAACTGAAACAGAGGAAGTTCTGTCTAAATATGAGGTCAAAGTTATTTATTTTGAGGGTGATGGAGCACTGCAACAGGCTGTTCAAAACCCATCCAGGCATGAGCCTGTGCTCATGGAGTTAGCCTGGAGTTAGACTAGATGATCTCCAGAGGTCCCTTTCAACCCCAACCATTCTGTGATTCCAAAGTGGTGATAAATTTTTGAAATCTTTCACTTTTTACTTATGTATCTGTATTTGAAAGTCTTTGACTCTTGATGGAATACTGTGACATGTAGGTTTTGCCTAAATTTCCAAGATAGTTTTGTCTCTGATCCCATATTGCTATCATTAGAGCCGAATTCAATTACTAATATTGACACCACAGAAGGCCTTCTACAAGCTACTCGTTATTTTTAGAAAACCCTTTTTCAAACAAGGAAGGCAATAAGTAACAACACAAACGGATCCTTATTAAAAAGGGGCAGATCTGTGAACGTGCACTGAGCCAGGCTGTAAGCTGTGTAATAGTTGTAACTAAATGCACAGCTACAATTTAACTTTACTTGTTGTGTGTTCACCAAACAAATTGTTATTGACCAGTTGAATGTCTGAAGTGGTCAGACAGATTGATTAAATTTATAGAGATTTTGGGTCTTGTTTTGCGAAGGGTCCGTGTCATCATGATTTTGTAGGATTAATTTTTTAAAAAATAAATATAGGATATTTCAAGCCTTCAGAGCTCATGTGGCTTGTATATGAAACTGGGCATGTAACAAGTTATATGGAAAATGTGTGCATAGGAAAAAAAACCCTTTTCACTAATTAGTTCAGTTTTCGATGATTGACATCTGCTGCTATTTTTGTACTAGACATTTTTCTAGTGTTCAATTTCTCCCTTCCATATAGATATATATCAAAAATTGTCTTCATATCCTCCCCTTCTATTATACTTTACTGATTAGCATTTCCCCTTTAATACATGGTTCTTCACAAAATTAATATTTCTTAAATAAAGAGATGCATTAAAGAGAAAAATACAAGTAGCATTTTGCTTTTATTCCTAGGCTAACTCAAGCAGTGTATCTGTTTTTTTCATAGGGAACAGAAGCCAATTTTCCTGCTGAATTAAAGGAGAAAGAAGATCAATCTGCTGGAAAAGGCTATAAAATGCTAGTTTTTCTCTAAAATAAGCAGTAATGGCTGCTGCTGCTGTGTTTTCCATTCACATTGGGGAAACATGTACTTACAGGCCAGATTATTGTTATTTTAGATCAAATGAAACTACAAAGAGAGAATAAATTTGTAAGGAAAATGTCTCCAAGTGTACTTGGGCAGAGTACATTGCTGCACTGTGTGAGTATTAACAGTGAAAATAAATCTCCTCGGGTTTTTGTGGTTTTTTAACACGGAAATTGCTATACTTTTTGGTTTTTTCTTCAACTATAGCTTCAACTGTAGCATTCCTCTCCTTTTACTTAGAGAGGGGAAAATAAGGAAACAGAGGGAGTGTGGATAATTATCTTTCAAAGAAAAAAATCCTTTATGTGAGAAGTGATATATCTAAAAGAATGCTTCAATTTGATCCAAAAATTTGAAAGTACGTACATGAAACTTTTTAATAGTGTGTCTCCTGTAAAAGAACAAATATTGCATTTTTAATGATTGCGTTGTTAATACCTAATGAAATGTTTGTTGATATATTAGTACTATAGTTAGAAAGCCTGTTCATATCTTTATATTAGTGTGAGAGCTACTGTGGGAGCTGAAGTGAAAATGCTCTTTAATTTATCTGAAAAGACAGTGTCTCTCCAAGAGAACTAAACAAAGACAAAAGTCTTGTACTGTTGGCAGTAAGGAGCAAATTAGTGCTCTTCTGTAATCAATCTAAAAGGAGATACGTCAGTTAAAACATTAAATAAAAATATAGACCAATAGATATCATGAAAGAAAATCTTCCTTTTCCATGTTTGTTTAGCTTTTCAGCTAACAAATCTAACAAATCTTTAACACAGAGCACTCTAAGTTCATTTAACCCTACAACACGGGCGTTGGCATTCCCTTGACTGCCTGGGTGACAGCAGGCTATGAAGCAAAACACATCGAAACATGGACTACTTCCATATATAAAAAGCCTTTTATAAACTTTTTTAAACACTTAAAAATTTTAAAAACAGTATCTCTCTGCTTTTGCAGTTGTGATAGAGAATGAACATAAAGGTGAATTATTTAATATCCCTGAAATTTGCTACTACAAAGCTGTTTGTGTAGGCCTGAGTTGTAAGTGCCTGGGGATGATTCTGGAGCCCACAACTTTTCATCTTTATCAATTTAGATCTAGGCAACATCAAAACGACTGGAAATTGCTCGATGTACGTTGTGAGTTGCTGATTCTTATGCCAGGCCATGTCTAGTTATTCAGGTGTCCACTTCCAAGTCCATTTTTCATCCACCTGATCACCTCAAGGAGGAAAAACCAGAAGACAATTGTTGCATTAGCATTGAACAAGCAACAATTCCATTTTTTACGTTAGTACCACGTAGCAAGATCAATAAACATCTATTTCTTAGCACTGAGAGTTTGTTTTAAGAACCCACTGCTAATTAGAGGAGTTATGCTAAAAATCCTGATCCAGGTAGGCTTACAACCTTGAATTTGGCAGCTGCTCTAGTTTTGCTCTGCAGGTTCAAAAGATAAGACTTATGTTGCTATAAAGCAGAATCTAAGTGCTGAACAAGATGATTAGGTATTCATCAGACTAATGTGTCATCAGACTAAGGTATTCATCAGTCTATTTATTCTAATAGCAACATAAATTAGCATGTTATAAGGGAAAACAATCCTCTACCATTAATAAAATCAGTCTTCGGTAGCAAAGAAATAAAATTTTAGACAGAAAGAAGACTATTAATTGATTTCAGGTAGTTAAAAGCTATTTTATTGCTTTCATTAGGTTTAAATAATAATGACCTGACATCATACAAAGAATCTGGGCATCTCAACACTTTACTGAATTTACTATACGATGACGCTCTCAGTAAAATTACCTGAGATGAAAATAACTTCCACAAAACTCCCCCAAAACAAAAAAAACCCAAAAAACTAAACCAAACCAAAAAGAACCCAAACAAAAAGCCCCACAACCCCGCAATAATTAAACAAACAAACAAAAAACAAAACAAAAAACCCCCACACCCCAAAACAAACAAACAAACTTGTTTAAAGGTAAGTTTAAAGGATGAGTGGTTGGCAGATAGCATGTGACAGACACCTTCTCAAAAGCCAGAAGCAAACATGAATAAAGAAGAGCAGAGCAATAAGATGGGAAGATTGTAGAGACCATTGGGACTGTGAGAGTCACAAAAGGAAATGAAAATAGAAATGTAAACCAGGATAAGACTATGTGAAAATTTTAAAGATAAGGATGTCCTGGAAAACAAAATGCGTTACACTGAGACAGCAGCCATCCAGAATGAGATTTCTGGAATGAATAATGGAGCTAAAAGAAAGGAGGAGAGTTTATGCAGCATTTTGAGCACAGAAGTTGACATTCTTGGAAGCTGAATGGAAAATTATGTTAATCAAACTCTTTGAGGAGATAAGTGACTCAATCCTAACATAGATTTGAATCCATTCTATAACTGGCATCGAGATTTAAACCTTAACTGCATTCAACTGATTTTTGTTAGAAAACACTTGGCGTTAATGCATGCACTTATGCACTCTGTGGAAGAATATTCCTGTGGAAGTAATGAGGAAACTGTTGCCAGTTTCCCTTGGCTATTTTACTTAGAGAGTTCATCTATTTCAAAATATGCCCAACAATCCATGGGTAAAACTACATATTACTGAACATTTGCTTTTTAGTGTTCTGATTTCCTATTTTGTTCTGTACGGCGCAGAATTCAAAAGTTTTGATTCTGCTCATGCTCCCTCAGAATTTACCAGCGTTAAAGAACCGAGCTGTGACCTTCGGAATGGGTCTTGGATCCTCACTATAGAGCTGAGCTGTGTTATATGATGCAAGATTAGCACTGTGATGGCTTTTGTGATATTTCATCCGTGTCATGAGACTCCTCCACACAGTAATCCGCAAGGTCTCTTTCATCATCTGAATTACACTGCCACATCATCCCTGTGCTGTTTTGGATATCAAAGTTTTTCTAATTATATCTTTCTTTTAATATGATTGTGCAGCAACCATGATGTTAAAGAGTGTCCAGTTAATAGACTGTCCTATTTAAGTGCATTTGCTATTGCAAGTGCTTGCAGTTGAAGGTTTATTTTGTAAGCATCCTTGGCTGAGGATATACGTGTTTTGGATTTGAAGATGTCGATGACTTTTCAGGCAGCTGAATTTACATAAGATCATAAAAATTTACATAAGATCATCATCATAGGCAGACCATCTCCACCCATAGGCTCAAAGCTCCCATGAGTCACGAAGTTTGTAATAAAGTTTTGATTCTGCTCACAGCATTTTTTCCTAGATTTGCCATTCAACGAAATTTGTATCACTTGTACTGTACCCAGAAGAGAAGGCTGATTGATTTTCTGATCAGGTTTCTGCAACTTCATCAGTCAAATAGACCAGAATAACTTTGTCTTGTACCTTTCCAAGCAGTTGTCAGTTAAGGAATGCCCTGATGATTATCCTATGATGACTGATTTCATTTCCTTGCTCACAGATGAAAACTGATAACATCTTTGAAATCTTTTTCCTAGGCTCCTCAAGTAGAGAATACTGAGCTTTCTTACCAGCTTGTGCAAATCTTATACTTTGACATTTGCTATTTATTTGTCAGCTTTCACAGCTGCGGAGATACTCAGTGATCTTGAAAACTGATCAATTATTTGAAACAGTTTGTAATTATCTTGCACTCACTGTATACCAAATGATCATTATGCTTATTATGTTAATGACTAACCCATTTTTTCCAGAAGCATTGTGTGACACTTAATATAAGCCATTTATTGACATTGCAGCAGAAATTTAATTTTCTGACTACAGACCATACACAGCTTTGAATTCATCAGAAAGAAGTTGAAAGCTTTTTTGTCGTCTGAAAACTGGAGTCATTCAGGTGCTTTTTAAAACAATTTTCTTTCATAAAATTTTGTTGTCCATTATTTTGAATAAAGATGTTTTTCTTCTCCTGCAGAAAAGTTGTACTTTATTTCCTTGGATTGTTTAGCATTCTGGAATGCTGGGCAGATAATGTGAAGGCCGGGTGGTAACTGTGACTATTCTGTACAGGAATGACACAGACCTGGCAAAAATATAATGACAAACAAACAAAAAACCCCATACTGAATCACTTGGTGTTTTGGGGTTTTTTCTGCTTGTTTTGTCAAAACTGTTGTAAAAAACCCACAACAAACCCAAAGCCACAAACTGACACCACATTTGGCTTGCTTTTACTGTGCTGTTTAAAATCCTAAATAGTAATTCCTTTTTAAACTCTACATTTAGTGGATGTATTAAAACATTGAGCTTTGCCACCCCAAGACAATGGCTGCTTTTTTAAGTCATGGCACTAAACTATGAAAGTAAACTAGGGAAGTTATTCAAACATTTTGAGCCATTAATTTATATAAAGCATATTAACAGTAATATACTGTTAAGAAGCAAAAAAGGTCTTTTGAAACTTTTAGACAATGTAAAAGGAATTAGAATGAGCAAGAAATATAGGAACATGCTGTTTAGCAGTATAATTTTTTGCACTTTTTGTTCTGATTTAGTTTTTAATCATTTCTAGTTTCTAAGTGATAGCAAAAAGAGATGTAAACTGCAGGTCAAACAGGAGGTAATGCAATTATACTATTGGTCCTGTTTCTGCAAAGAATTACATACAGATTAACTTTTAAACAATTTGAGCAGTCCCATGGCCTATTTCACTAGTGTTTATTTATGAATTTGAAGTAATTTTTTGGGGGTGAAGGGAGGAGGCAGGAGCAGGAGATCAGTAGAGTTTCCCAATAGCTATATAGCCATAGCTATATATATATAAAATCTCCACACATCTTCTTAAACTTATATCACTGCATTAACATATTCAGTTTATTTCTTTCATTCATCCTTCAATAATTGCAACCATCTTTAGGGAGAAGAAACATACAATTAAGCTACTTTTTAACACTATAATCTAGCTCAAACCTAGCACAAAGTATTTGCAGCAGTTTGTGTGGAAGTGACATAAAAGAACATTATACATTTTGAAGAGTATTTTGTTTTCAGGGAGGCTGTATTTATTACCTAACTTTCTCTTGCTTGTATGAAATAACCTTTTGCTGTGCATCTTAATTTTAAAAGGAAAATCGAGGCCTGAGGCAAAATCTTGTAGAAAAAGTGATACATGACACATTTTATCTAAAATGTAGCTTCAAGAGACTCTGGCTGGTGGGCACATCTTTGAATCCCTTAATACCTTCTGTTGGGGTGGCTCAGCCCTCTGAGGGGCTGTGGAGCCCTGGTGTACATCGGGCTGTGCCCATTCAGTGGTGGGAGCACTCCAAGGAGGAGAATCCCTGTTGAGTTAGGGTGATCTCCCGAAGTCCCCCTGTTTGTTATGTCCCAGTTGAATATGTTTCCCCTTATGTTGAATATTTATTCTCCTGTTGCATATGTATTCTGTTCTGGAACCTTCGATCCTATTTGATATACCATTGGTTTATCCTTCCCTAATCCCTCCTCCCTCCTTTCCTGTGTTACCCTGGCTGTCCCTCAGATATCTGCTGTTTTATGATTGGTTATTGTGTCCTCTTTATAACCCTGGACCCTCCTTGAGTTCTTGCTCTTTCTTGCCCCTGGACCCTCTGGAATAAACCTTTTCCTGGAACCCACGCAAGGAGCCCTTCCCTCCTCCTTTGCCTCCGGCGCCTCCCCAGCTGACACCCTGCGAGCCCCTTCCCCCCTCGGGAAGGACAGCACAGCAAGAACAGCAGCCAGCTCCTGTCAGCAGTGGCCGGCCCCTGTGGCCAGGGACGCTGCAGGACAGCCGCAGAGTCCCTCGAAGAGGGGTGGCTCGAGGGGAGCCGACACGGTGACCTTCCTTGGGTCTTTCCTTTCACCAGGAGGGAACATCTGGGTATTGGTAACATCCTGCCACCTACTCAAATACCAGCAATGAAATGGACAAATGGAAACAAAGCAAGGAGTGAATGGCTATTTGTTCATATGGGCCTGATGCCATGCTCTGGTCAGTCTGTGCAGAAGTCTCAGTGTCCTTCCATCTGTCCTCACCCTGACAAAAACCTCAGCTCTGAATCCAGGGGAGCAGCTTCTACACAACTTCTTTTCATAAATCTGGACAGAGTATGAATAACATTTTGATGGAACCATTTAAATCAATGTCATCTATTTGCCTTTTTTGCCATCTATTTTGCGTTTTATATTTCCATCTCTGTGCAAAATATCTATGGTTTAGGGCTGTTTCTAATTCAGAACTAAAATACAAAGATTCAGTGTATGTAGGAGCTAGTGAGAAAGCAACTATAAGTTCAAATATTACTTTAAGATAGTGCAGTTTTAATTTAATTTAATTGCTAGAATAAATTTATTTCAAACCATAGAAATAATGTTTCTTCTAACGTAGCTTATATTGGTTCCTCATTTCAAATCTTCTACAATCAGCCACCTTTTAAAGACACACATGATTTGTTCCTGTGCAATTCTGAGCTCTCTAAATTGCCATTTTAGCTGCTGAGAATTAAAAACATTCCACACCTTAAAAGACAGAGTGGGTAACATTTCTATAGGTTTGAGTTAGTATCTCACTGCTCAGTTAGTATTTCACTGCTAGTATGCTAAACGGTTATTCTCAGGGAATTATGAAGTTGAGTTGTCTTGGCTGAGTTCATGATAAGAAAATCAATATTGCAAGGTCCTTAATTGTTTAGAAATCTTGAAAATTACATGGTAAGATGAAATATTTAGACCATTGTCCATATGAAAGTCAGTTCCTATGTTGTCAAAATAAGTTATGCCTCATCGTGCACTTTCCTAAATTGCAATTACATGGATAGGCTTTCTCACCTGTTCTCCCTTCTTTATCTTTTTATTATTTTAATATTCATAAATACCACTTTATGGACAGCAAACTGGGCATTACCACTTTTTTTTTGGTCTCTCTCTCTTTTTTTATTTTTTTTTTCCTCCAGGCAAGGTTTGTACGATTAAAAGTTGTTTGGACTTCATTTAAATATGTAGCATGCTTAAGGTATAGGCTTTTGCTATCAGGACTACCTGTTTGAAGTTTTTTAAGGTTTTCATTTTAAATTTCTAGGTTTTGGTGCTTTTAATGCTATGACTGAAAAACAAGCAAACAAATGGCAAATCAAACATTTAATAGTATTATTGCAGTTAGAAAGACCAAGGTGGTAAGTGGTATCTTTCTAAGGAACCAGCTGATACAGTTGTACAGTTGCAAAAGTGAGCAATTTTCAGGCACACTAGCTTTCAACAGGTCTGGAGAGACAGATCAAATGAGCAGCTATGTATAAGTTTAGAACAATAACATTAAATTTGGGAAAAGAAAGCATCGAGCCTCTCCACAACAATGACAGAGACAGGGGTTGGCATCTCCTTGACAACCAGGAGTGAGATGTCAAAAATGGAGAGGTATTTTTCATGGAAAGTTTTTCACTCCTAACTGTGTGTCTAGCTTCTACAGATTGTCTGCAAAAAGTTATTGTGGTACACAGCAATTTCATTGGTTCAGTGTCTGTGTGTTAATTCACATTTCTGAAAGAAAATAATATGCTTATGTAGGATCCATGAAAACTAGCAGGGGAAATCCTGCCACTTGCAAATTCTCCCAGCAATCAACTTATTAAGGGCAGAAGCACACAAACAACAATTAAACACTGGTTTCATGAAACAGCTATGCCTTTTATCTCAACCTTCAAAATTTAAATCTTTAAGGGAGATCTGCAGGGCAGCCTCAGTAGATAAAATGGAGAGTAAAATTCTATTAAATGTTTAAAACATTTATGTTAAGTGTTGAAATAGGATATAAAAGATACTGAGACTGGAGACTTCACAAGTCCTGTTTCTCACATGCTGCTAAAAGTTCATTCTCTCACAAATGCAAAGCTCTTTTCCGCATCCCTGCTGAACCTGTCATCTTTTTGCTTGTGTGTATCCCATTATGCCATGCTATCAGTAAATAATTTTCTACTTCAAAGAGAATAATGGGTTAACATAATTCACAGGTTAATGTTCCCAACCTGGTCTTGGATTGTCTTGATTATTTCTCTGCCTGTCAGAACCAGTGTGTGGCTCATCATAAGAATTTGTCCATTTTTCTAAATATATCAATTGCTCAACTAAAGAAACTATCTCTTCATGCAAACCTAACCTTGATTATATTTTCAGATATGCCCAAGCACACATTCCGTTTACTTGAACATTTCCAACTGAAATTCTACTATGGTCCTGCAGTCCAGCGGATCATCTGAATGACAGAGTAGCGAAAGGCAAACTTTTAAAGAAATCTACATAGAGTAGGCAAAAAATTGTACATAGTAGATACACATGCTGAAAATAATGAACTATAGATGAGCTGGTGTTCCTTTAAGAACATCTTGCAAGTCTTGTGACTGGTTTGATGAAAAACACTGGATACAAATAATCAGCTTCAGTTTAAAAGAGTGTGAATGGTAAGAATTACTTCATACATGAATGAAAAGGAAAATGTCCTTACATTGTTAAATACACTTAGATTATATCCAGTACTGAGTATTTGTATTCTGTCCCTCTACTTCAAATGGTGAAAAGGTTTATAAAGGGTTATAAATGATGATTGAGGGACCGAGGTGACACCTGTACTAGGAGACATTGAATAGACAGTGACACTGCAGCTAAGAAAAGAAATGACCAAAAGAAGGAATTATGGAGGTTTTATGTAGTGGGATGAAAACAAATAGAGAATGATAATTTTTATTCTAACCATACAAGAACACAGCAAATAAAAGGGTCAGACAGCATGCTGGAAGCACATAAAAGACAGTTATTTCAAGCAGCAAGCAGTCAACAGCTGAAGTCTTTGCCAAGATATTTACAGTCCAAAAGCATAAATAGGTTCATAAAAGATTAGATAAATGCATGGGAAAAATACCCTAGAAACTGCTATTAAACACAGATCTTCTGGCTGAGGCAGTCCCTAAGCTGCAAATTGCAAGGATTTTTCATCTCTCTGCTGTTAAAAGGAGGTTTTCCTTAAGCAGTGCTGACCCCATTCAGAGGCAGGATTCTGGGAAAGATGGATCTTTAATCTGACCTAAGGCATCTATACATATGTACTTACACTGTCCTGAAAATCTCCAGCTCAATTTGAAACTGTAATTTCAGCAAGTGCTTTGATGTTCTGCCAAGGCCTAAACATTTTGCTAAAGTATTACCTTCCACAGCAGCATTTCACCTTTTGTGCTGCAGAGTATATTCCCTTTTTCCACCTCTATTTTTGACTGAGGCACAGTTTACGCTAAAGCAGAGGTTATGGCTCCATTAACACATAGGTCAGTCTTATTTAAATGGCAACATTGAGCCGTGACAGGTGAACAGTGTGTTGTAACTGGGTCCTTCTACTCAGTAGGATATACATTACAGTTGAAACCTATCTGTAAGTGTCATAATATCAAATAAGAAAGAATGACATCTAGAAGCCATCCTCATTAAATGCAAAAAAGAAGACATCAAAAATAAGTGGACAGTTTCTCCACTGCAGAATTTAATAAAGTGAGTAGCACACTATTGA